>CM060966.1:49546484-49581484 GCA_030765045.1 Tenodera sinensis
GGTCGCTATTTGATTCATTTGACATTCCATTGTCTTTGTACAGACAGCGCATAAAAAGGGAATATTGACTTCCTACATGATAAAAGTATTGTATCTGAAAATTCAAACAAATAACAAGGAATAATTAGAAACGGTTATTTCCACAAAAATGAATAATTTGACATAAATAGTGTGCTTTAGATTTTGTCTATGTCTTCACTTACGGTTTACAGTTATGTTAAAGTCATCTAGAATGAAGAGGGGTTCAAAGGATATTTCCAGAAAATTCAAGATACACGTTTCATTTGTCATGAACATGTTTTAAACACATGGTGTTCAATCAAAATCGTTAGTCATTTTTGAGAAAACGAAAGGGGGAACTTTGGAGTGAATAGGCGTTCTTGAAAATGTTCATGTCACACACTTGGATTATGCTGAACTGAGTCATGTTGTCCACAGAGGCATGCGTACATTCTCTCTCTGTCACACACACACACACACACACACACACACACACACACACACACACACACACACACACACACACACACACACACACACACACACACACACGCACACACACACACAGAGAGAGAGATGCCTTTTTTAATGATCTTTTTTATTCAGGTGGTCTCAAAATGTGTGTTTTAAACGAAACATCGGTATCAAATTTTTGGATGGTATACGATATGATACGATTCTCTGCCTATTATCCAAGTGGTAGAGAAAGTAAAATATCTCTCTTTGGATTCAGGTGCCTCATAGCATTTATTTCCGGTAAAATCCCTATATTAAACTTTTTGGTAGAATACAATACTTCTTGAACTTGCTGTACGTTAGCAGTAGAGAAGTAAAAGGTTTATAGTTTTTTGAAAATTTAAAAGTGTCAAAAGAATAGCTAGAAATGGTTAAAACAGCAAAAACAAAAGAAGAAAAAATGTATCTTACATACTCAGCTTGCCTGACATTGGGCTTGAAAAACAATTTAATTTAATTTAGCTCAGCAGTTCTTGAAATTATTGTGCAATAAACTCTAAGGCCTTTGTGGCTTTACCGCTTGTGGTTGCAATCTCTAAGAGCACCAACTGTTCCCCTTATATTCATGCGAAGGGATGTGAAACACAGGGGAACGCGTGACTCCTTAACCTCCCCCGACATCTACCAACTTCTGGAAACGCTGCATAGCCTATACGCACGTGGCTTTGGAACAATCATCTGTAGCAATGGTCCATCAATTATTGCTTCCTCTATCACGTACGTAGTAGGCAGAGAAGGTATGGCATTCCATCCAACAATTCAATACCGAGATTTCACTGGAAATGCAGTTTAACCTGATTAATAGATAACCCAATTCTAAGTGATTTGTATTTATACGTACATAATTATAATGATCATATGGCATATGCTATCTTAAAAGAAATTCGAAGCGTATTTTGCTTATCTCTGTTTACAAAGACGCAAGCTGACCGGGCGACTTTCGGCCGCAGAAACAAAAGACGAAGACATTTGCTAATAGAGCTATGCAGCTTTCGGCGCCACAATGTCTTAGCCACAAACCAGAAGTAAAGATAAACATTTTCAGTATGCGCTGTTTACGGGTAAACCGCGGTTTTGTGTTTCAGTTCTCAATTGCTTTTAACCATGGAGAACATAAAAAGGAAATGTTATACACGAGATCATAAAGTAAAATTAATTGGAGAGTTGGAACTTAAACCACACACAACTAAATCCGAAACTGGTTCAGACTTAGGAAATGGTTATACCACGTCATCAGTAAGAAAATGAAGTTTATGCAATTAATGTAAGAAATGTGAAGCAAGCTAAGTTAACTGATTTCTTTAATGCTGCATCAAGTTCAATATGTTTTCTTCGTACATATCTTCTTGTTTCTAAAAGTTTATACATGTAGGTCCGCTGTATTGCTCTTTCTTTAAACTAAATACTATGATGTATAAACAAAATCTCAGTTATAAGTAATTCTGATTTGTAAGTAATCTTTCCTCTTCCCCTTAACATACCTATGTATAAATTAGGTTCAACTGAACATGTTTTGAGGTCTCTGAATCTAAAAAGAAAGTTTTAGGAACAATGCCTCTGTATGTCTGTGATGTGTGTGTTTGAGAGATACACACAGAGTGTGTGTGTATGTGTGTGTGTGTGTGTGTGTGTGTGTGTGTGTGTGTGTGTGTGTGTGTCTGTTGTGTGTGTGTCAGTGAATAGCATAGATCAAAAACGAAAAGTTCGTTAAATACCAAACTTGCTATTTAAGTTCAGTATCTTACAAAGATGCCAAACGAAGATTTGAAAGAAAACCTTCCAACATAAGTTACATGCAAAATTTTTCGAAAATGTTGACTTCCTCAAAAATGGCTCTTGAAGATTTTGGTTAAAATACAATATGTTTAAGATACTTTGATCACAAATGAAATGTGCGTAAACCCTGAATTTTCTAGGAATAGCGTCTGAAGTGCTCTTGATTCAGAATGACTTTTACATGACTCGCAAACAGTAACAAATGGACAAAATCTAGTTACACAAAAACTGTAGATCTCATTAAAACACACAGTTTATGTGAAATGACTTTTTGTTGACAATTTCTGAGATATCCCTTGTTATTGGTTTGCATTACCAAATACTTATACTTTTCTCAAATATTTCGTATTTTTATGTGCAAAGAGAACGGAATTCAAAGGCAGCTGAGTATTACTTAAGCACTACCGTATTCCCCTATTCCCATTTTGCCTATGTAATAAAATAATTTCTACCAATATTTATCTTGAGTGCCATGAAGGAGATAGAAGAATAAGCATTTTTAAGAATAGTTTGTGAAAGAGTGAGCAGAGAACGTCTGGTAAATGCAACGCATATCTTTTTAGATAATTGCAATTGGCTAATGTTTAAAGCTCATTACGTCCTCTTTGGTTACTTTTAATAAAGTAAGGCCTAGATAGTTTTCCGCCTAATCCAGAAGCTTATGTCATATATAATGAAATAAAATTGAATATGGTGAATGTAAAGATTTCCCACTCCCAGGCTGGTGAGTTAATTGGTTTAGTAAAGTCACATAATTTAGACCACAGTTTCTCAACCGGTGGATCGTGACCAGTCAGTCGCAGGTAGTGTATTGTGGGGTCACCTGCGTTCTTTAAATGTTAGTTTTATTTACTGGAGGGTAAATTAATTTAATAATTTAATAAACCATTAATAAGTGGTGCACATAAACTATATAACGAATATATTTGTTTGTTTTGTAACAACCATTAAAGCTAATATATAAAGTTCACACTGTTTTGTTTGAAATATATAGTTTTGTAAGGTCTGGTTCAAATTCTGCAACACAAGTCAAATGAACTTCATAGGTATGTTTTTTTTTTTTTTATGGTTATGATTCAGGGTTTTGCCTGTTGTATCAGCTCCTCAAACATTAAGTTCAATACTGTTTTATCCTGTCGATTAACAAGCTGATTACATACGCCAGCTTAACTGCGCTTCTGTTTACCTCAAATAAATAATGGTCACACAACAGCTGCCAGTTCTAGTCAGTTTTCCTCAATATTTAAACAAACAACCCAACAGGTGTACAACTGTTTACATCTCCATGTTCATCAGAAGAGCCAACATAAATTTACAGAACAGATGTTTATAGTTTCCTTCCCTTCCATCTTTGAAGGCTGAGAAGGTAAAACACTACATTTAAATTTCAACATCCCTGTCTGTAAGGGAAAACCTCCTCATAGTCACCAAGGATTGTAAAACCCGCAAAGTGTCACTATTATTGTGTTATCAACAATAAAAGGCCACATTACTCACACTACGGACAATACATCTTTATGAACATATAGAGAATAGATTAAAGTTAACTCCTAATAACTTTTATTAAAAATATATAATCAACCAATTACAAGGTAGGGTGGAGTCTCGTTCTTAAGTTCGAGAAAAGGGGGTCGTTGTGTTACAAAGGTTGAGAAACGCTGGTCTAGAACATCTTTTCAAATGCTAAGCAAAAAATATCCGTAGATTGATTTCTAATGTAAACTGGACACAATTTTCTCTTTATACTTTACTTGGTGTATTCTACAAACGAACTTGATGAGAACATACAAAGGAATTAAAGACAAGCTTTCTTACTTGAGGATTATTAAGATATTTTGACATTGGTTTTGCATGCATATCGTACCGTTATAAACAGATTCGATTCTCTTTAGCTTTGCTGTATCTTACTTGCTAAATCGTGACCATCCAAATATTATATTACTTGGAATGCAATATTCGCGGTGATTTTCTCGTTTTACATGCATTTTCTGAGGAGTAACAGCTATTTTCTAATCCATTGCATTCCTAATGAAGAGCCAAGGTCCTATTTGCAATTATGTTCTTTTAAAACACCAAAGATTTCGTATTCTAGAACATACATAAACTTTGTAAATCCGTTTAAGCATTATAGTAATTTATAAATTAAGATTAGAAAGTGATTTATAGGCTATTTCCGTCAGAGAGAAATCGGTGAGGCAGCGGGGAAATAAGAGTATCAAACTTGGTTACACACACACACACACACACACACACACACACACACACACACACACACACACACACACACACACACACACACACACAGAGAGAGACACACACACACAAACTTATACAGACATACCCATAAACGTGGCCTTTTTCTAAAAGTTTCTTTTTTTTTTTTAATCACAATTTTATTAATATTCACTCTATTTCGAAGGCAGGCATTCTAGGTTACCCTTTATATGGAACATCTTTTGAAAACTTTTATTTTCTCAATAACGATTTTCATCAAAATACGGTATGTTTAGGACATGTTTATGACATACGAAATACAGGTGTTAAATTTTCTGGGAATAGCCTTGAAAGTCCTCTTCATACTGGATGAATTTTGCGTAAGTTGTAAATTATAAGATATAAACAAAGTCTTACAACACAAAAAAACTTGATCACGTTAAAACACATAACTTATGCTAATACATTTCTTGTGAGTAAGCCATTTCCAAGATATTCCTTGTTATTTGTTTCAATTCACCAATACTTATAATTTTCTCAAATGGCGACTTATTAATTTTATAGTCCGGGCAAGCAAAGAGAGTAGGATGTTCAAGCCATCAGCTAGCGACCAGCTCTTAAAAGATTTGACTATCGCTTAACACTAGCTATTCTCCTATTCCTATTGTACCTACAAGGAAGTATATAATAAAACTATTTCTATAAGTGGCTATATCGATTAACATGAAGTAGGTAGGAAAATCATGTTTTGTAAGAATAACTTGAAGAATAGGCAGAGAAAGGCATGTGAGTGCAATACGTCATACTTTTTACTTTCTGTATTGCGTGCAGTAAGTAGGGGAAGATCCGATGTAGAGATTTCTAGGTAAATATCTGTTTAAGGATCCCTGAACCCAAAAGAACACTTTTCATAAAATATCCGTGTGTGTGCGTGCGTACGTGTGTGTGTGTGTGTGTCTGTGTGTGTGTGTGTGTGTGTGTGTGTGTGTGTGTGTGTGTGTGTGTGTGTGTGTGTGTGTGTGTGTGTGTCCTGTGAAGAGCATAACTCAGAAACGAAAAGTCGCTTAAACAGCAAGCTTGGTATTTAAGTTCGACTTCCTTCAAAGAATTTCAAGTAATTGTCCCACTTCAAACTACGCTTTACATGGAAAGATGTTGAAGAATTGTGCTTTTCTCAAAAATGGCTCTAACGATTTTCATTAAAATACTAGGTATATACTAAAGCCAATTTCATCATAAATGAAATGAATATCTTGAACTTTCTGGGAATGTCCTCAAAAGTCCTCTTCGTGCTGGATGACTTTTGCATCACCGGTAAACCGTGAGAGATAGGAGAGGACTTCAGGGGCCTTGCCCACAAAATTCAAGATGTACGTTTCATTTGCCATGAATCGGTATACCTTAAACATGTGTTATTTTAATTAAATCTATAGTTATTTTTGATTCGATCAAGAGTTTCAAAGTTGTCCAATGTAAGGCGAGTTTGGAATGAGGGTGTCCTCTTGAGAATATTTCTACTGCATTGTTAACGGATGCTAAACTTTCGCTACTTAATCAACTTTTCGCCTTTGAGTTGTGCTGTTTAGAGACACACGGACCTTTTTCTTAAAATGCATATTTTATTTATTATGAGAACTTCAAAACGTGTAGATCCAGTGAAATATTATTATCCAATTTTTGAGTGGAATGCAATATTTTCTCTGCCTACTATGTATGCACGTGATAGAGAAAGTGATACTACATCAGCAATGGTTATACGTAGAACTCCGGTAGTTGCATCACGCTGCAGGTTCGTTCCAGTATTAAGCTGCCTGCAAATTAATGTAATTGTATACTTAAATTACGGCATTTAAACTGTAACTCTGCTATCTTTATATGCTCTTCGAGGAATATTGATGATAACGTTATTGCAATATCTTTCTTAATTCCTTCACTTCCTAAAGGAATCTCTAAAATAGAAAGTGTTTCATTTACATTTTAGTGTGCAATGTGCCCTATTTTTAAATCATCCTCAGATGTTAATTTTTCACGAACTGTCTAGATGGCTTATCTTTCGTGTATCTTTGATCAAAGAGCTTTAGTGAGTCCTTTATTCTTTACGTTCCCTGTCCTGCTTGTCTTTAGAAATCGAATAAGACTAGATTACATGCTGGAAGTTCTATGATGACCAGGTAGACCTTGAACATAGAACTTGTCAAACATATACATAACTAGCTGAAAACCCCGGTATTGCCTGTGGTTTGACCCTTTTTCCCTACAACTTTTAGCCTTAAGTTGCACTTGTCCAATAGTCCTGCGTTTATTTGGAGAAATTTACACACCATTACTTACTACCCTTAAATAGTTTATTAAAAAGCTGAGAATAAACCATAAATAACAAAAATAAACAAGAGAAATACACAGAGAAAACACTATGCAGAAACACAGTTGACCAAGCACACATACCAGAGGAGGAAAGTCCAAGTGAAGTGAAGTGAGTTACATTTTGAGTTCAACAGTGTGTCACATATTTCAGTTTTGCACAACTTAAAGCTAATGCTAACTTACTTTTGCAATAATTATTTGCAGAAACACAAAGTATGATCAACCGGAATTTCGTTAGCATTCATTCAGTAGTTATTGTGTAACCAAAATTTATAGCACTGGTACATGTTACTTAGTTTCCTAACGATCACCCAGAGTCCTTAAAAGTACCAAAATGTGTTTTATTTGGTACCTTAAAGAAATTTATACAAATATAATTAAACGCAATTAATTACCTGGCATTTCTGGCATGGTTTGACGGTTTGTCGCTATAACATTCAGGCTTCGGATCCATTTGCATAATAGCCTTACGTTTTCTTGGAACCGTTCGAAGTATAACCTTCTCACCAGCCAACATAACACAATCATCATATAACCAATATAACCTTCTAAATAAACACAACAAAATCAAAACAAAAGAAGGACCAAACTTACCTGTCCAGTTACTTTTTACTTTCTCTGCTGGTAAACACAGGAAGTATTGTATTCCACCCAAAAATTCACTGTCAAGATTTCACCGGAAGTATATGTTTTGAGACCCCCTGAATTGAAAAAAAAGCATTTTTAGAAAAAGGTCCGTGTGTGTGTGTGTGTGTGTGTGTGTGTGTGCGCGCGCGCGTGTGTTTGTGTCAGTCTGTGGACAGCATAACTCAAAAACGAAAATTTGGTTAAAACCGAAGTTGGTATTTAAGTTTAATATCTTTTAAGGATGCGACACGAAGATTTTGAATAAAATAGCCCCATCTTAAACTTCCATTTAGATGGAAAATTTTTCCAAAATTTTTATTTTCTTGAAAATGACTAACGATTTTGATTAAAGTGCCATATGTCTAAGATATTTGTATGACAAAGCAAATGTATATTTTGGATTTTCTGGCTATAGCCTATGTAGTCCTGTTTACTCTGGATGACTTTTGAATAACTCGTAAACCTTAAGAGATAGACAAAATCTTACTATACAAGAAATGTAAATCTCGCTAAAACATACAATTTATGTCTGAATAAATAGTTTTGTAGAGAGAGGCATTTCGGAGCTATTCCTTGTTATTTGTGTCAGTTTCGGAAAACAAAACTCATGAAATGGAACATCCTTGTTCAGTTTTTATATGCTAAGCGTGCAAAGAGAACGGAATCTCAAAGCTTTAAACGATTTGATATTGCTCAAAGCCTACTGTATTCCCATATTCGCCTTGCACCTGCAAGGAAATAAGCTATAAGATAATTTGTACAAACGTTTATCTCAAGTAACACGAATAAGATATAGGATTAAGAGTATGTAAGAATGGTTAGTACAAGAATAGAGAAAGTCATGTGAGTGCAACACATCAGATTTTTCTTACTTTATTTTCTTTCTAAACTTTTGCATAAATACACAGTTCTCTTCTACTGATGTTAACACAGTCTACAGTCTTTCGTGATATTACAACTCATAACTGTTCACTTTTTTAACCTTCACTCAGTCCTTTCACTATCTTTTTTCACTCCGGCGGTACAACCACTCGACGCTCGTTAAATGTTCTTCACTTCGACGCTACATACCTTTCACGACGACCGTACCAAACACACACACACACGCGGGCGCGCGCACACACACACACACACACACACACACACACACACACACACACACACACACCAAGCGCGCAGAGAGAGAAATCTGTCTCGCACTTATCGACTCGTGTCTGTAACTCTCTCTCTCACTTCTGCTATTTGCTCACCTCCATATTTAGCGGGGATCCGTAGCAAGAACCTTTCGCGAACTACTTCAAACCAGCCAGCCGACGAACACTTCTCGAATCATCCGCAGAAAACTCATTTTGGTTCGGCCGCTCTGATTGCTGTCACGTGTTTGCTCTCGTGAGTGGTGTGGGGAACCTTGATCGTGAACCCCTTTGATACGCGCCGCGCCCATTGTTGTTACCTTCACCAGAAACTGCCTGGAAAAGGACCACTGTGGCTTCCCCTACACACTGGTACGAGTTAAATTTGAGCAGCAAGCAGAGGTGACTCTGACTAGAGCGGACGTAGTCACACAATGAATGCATTCGACGCTGCACAATGTCTGCTAGATCACTTGGTTCCGGCAGATAGCAATGAGGATGACAAAACAATTCACCAGGAGTTACGCAACAAGTTTACAAAGCAATACCGCACAGAGGAGACAAAACGTCCGTTCACGACCGAGGAGGTCACAGCTACAATAAATAGACTTAAGAAACGAAAGTGATCTGGACCGGATAGGATTCCGAACGAAGTCATCCAGGCCCTATAACAACCACTCTCACGGGTTCTCTGTCGCCTCTTTAATGAATCCCTCAATCAATAATACCCTCTACGTGGAAGAAAGCCAATCTCATCAGAAAAGGTCCGGACAAGGTGGCTACTGACCCAAACTCATATCGGCCAATTGCACTACCCAATACACTTGGCAAGCTTCAAGAGAGACTGCTGTGCAACAGAATGGAGGAAGTTAGGAGAAGAACCGGCCTAGCCGATACACAGTACGCCTTCAGAAAGCGGCGATCGGCGGAAGATGCAATTAACGCATCCACAAATAAGATCACCAAAGCCCCCTGTAAATATGTTACAGGAATCTTCCTAGATATAAAAGGGGCTTTCAACAACCTATGGTGGGCTTCTCTTTTCTAGCAGTTAAGAGAATTAAATTGCCCTGCAGACCTGTATGGAGCACTCAGGAGCTATTGTGAGGAAAGGCAGGTCTCTCCTAGCCAACGGCCGGCGAATCACCAGAACCACAATCAAGGGCTGCCCACAGGGTTCAGTGTGCGGCCCTATCTTCTGGAACGTACACATTGACCCTCTGCTAAAAAGGATCGCTACCAACCAAAACTTACAGGGACACACAGCTTATGCGGATTATTTGCTAAAAGCAGTCAGGTTCTGAATAAAGTCCATGAACTAATGCAACAGAGCAAACTGCAGATATGCTCCAACAAAACAAAATATGTAATCCTAAGCGGAAAGCTTAGTCAAGATCCCACCATACATATGGCAAGCCACCGAATCAGCAGGGCTAGAAAAATGAGGTACCTAGGAGTCACTTTAGATGAGGGTCTCCTCTTTAAAGAACAAGTACAAGACCGTACCAATAAAACATCCACCATAATGCATAAAATAGCAAGACTGGTACGAAACCGTACCATACAAAACCATCCGAATATATAGCAACATGCTGCTAGCCCCAATTGCAGACTTTGCAGTTAGCGCTTGGGCGCATAGGATTTTCCTCTCATCTGCCCAAAAAGTCATGAGACGGACGCAACGGAAAGCACTTATCCACCTATCTGGAGCCTACTCAACAACTCCCACAGATGCCTTGCTAGTGACACTTGGCATTATGCCACTAGATCTAGAAAGAAGAAGAAGAAGAAGAAGAAGAAGAAGAAGAAGAAGAAGAAGAAGAGCAGCTGTTTATTGGCTGCGTAAACCAAACCCTGTAAGAGAAGCCCGCATGGCCGGTGCACCAGTTGGGAATAAACAAAACATATTAGAGACCCTGAGAGTGGAATGGCAAGGTGAATAGGACGCCAGTCATACAGGAAGAAGGACATGTGACATTCTGTCCAGCATAGAGGAATGAGTTTAAGGCCTTATATTCCTAAAACGATCAAAGGGACTTATTCATTACATGTCTGGTCACGTCCCATGCGCGAGTTACCTCTATCGCTTCGGACTGAAATACGCTGATGATTGTCCTTGCGGAGTAAAGGAAACGCCTGAACACGCAGTTTGGGAATGCCCCTTCACTGCTGATACCAGAACCACGGCAGTATCATATCTTAAAGGCAGACAGTCCTGCGCAACAGACGCCTATGGACTTGACTAGACAGGCTTACCAACATGGTATCCCTAAGAGCTTCTTCGGCCTATAGAAGACGCAAAGTGATGAACTGATGCTAAACCTAGAAGATTAGACAACTTCAATTCCCGATTTTGCCGTCCAACGCTGATTGAAAAAATGTAAAAGAAAACCTAGACTGTCAGAGCACAGCAAAATTGAATAATGTAAACCAGGTTAAGTTACTTGTATAAAAATATGCAACAAAACAACGCATGAGAAATTAATAAAGAATGAATAAAAGAAACTGACTGACCTATTACACTTAACTACCTGACAGTGACATCCCAACCATGACATTTCACTGATAGAGGAGCTTTATATATTTAACCCACATATAGTAATTAGTTTATTAATAAGAATCACTTCTAAAACAAAATAGAAATAACATAAATATTAAATAGAGAATAGAAGAGTAACTTTAAACTACAAATGCATTGTAGAAGTGAATAATGTAATTTAGGTTAGTTACTCCTTGTATAAAAACAAAATGTAACAAATCCATGTATGTAAAGGAATAAAGAACGAATATAATAGCCTGAGATATAAGAAAGGACTCAGGTAAAAAGATACTTTTTTTGTTAGTCACGTATATACAACAGTCGCAGGAGGCAGCCTTACTTTGAACGCCTTTGTTTGCTCGCCAGCCTGGTATGTGGTGTGAAGTAGCTTGGACCCGACAGTCCTTTGTTGTGCACCGTAGCCTGAGTTACATTATCTTGGGGGTCGTGAACACGGAGATAGTTTTTCTTAATGTGCAATGTTCGGGCTATAGTTATCTTTGACAAATAAATAGATGGTCTTGTGAGCTTTTGTAGGCATCACATCAAATTAATTAATTAATTAATTAATTAATTAATTAATTGTGTGAAGTGAACAGGAATTTCAATATAAGCTTGTGTCGGAGGTTATCTGTGCCAAGTTCGGTGGAATTTCATGTAGCGGTTTAGAAGCTTTTAACAAGGACACACATATTATATGGAGATATACATGCATAAAGTGTACAAATTTTCAAATTCTTCTCATAAAATGCTCAAAAGTGCACAACTGCATGCATCACACCATTTCACGTACATCATAAACTAAATATAAAATCTCTGTGTTTGTGTAATTACTCCAGATTTATATCCTTATCAGGATGCAGAGTGTCAACAGTTAACCATAGGATATAGAATAAGGATGGGGGGAAAGAATATGGAGGCATAAGGACACTTGCTAAGAATATTTAGTGTAATTTTCTTACCCATGTATATTGAGAAGTCGTGCGTACGTTACAGTTGTGTCGACGTATTTTGGGCAGGATATGTGATTATCTCAAAGGAAACATAGAATCCAGCAATAGAAACGTAACATGTAAGAACTATTTGTAATTTAGCTACTTGAAGTGTAAATTCCATGATTGCACATTGGGCTTTTATAGAAAACGAGGGCACAAAGAAATGTTGTAGATGCACACATCAGAGGTCCATCTAACGATGAGGAAGCTTACTAGAGTACAGTACCCAGCCTATCTGTCTTCTGAATTATTTTCTGTTTGATTGTAGATCGGGCAGACTTGCACGACTCGAGTAGGGAAAAGGACAACGCATTTTTCGCTTCGCAATTAATTCAATACAAGTTTAAAAACATGTATATATGTGAATCATATTTAAATCATAGTTTGCATCATATTTCTTAAAGTTAAATTCAATTCCGTAGTCACTTGGACATGTAAATAGAGAACTTAGTGCTGAAAATTAGTTTATCGAAATTCAGAGTCAAGCTCCTTTGGAGAATTTTCAGGAGACAATTACATATAATCGGAATAACACAAGAAGAATTGTGTCTAGTTTCTACGCCCTCGATAAGCTTCGAACAACCAAGTCTCCCAACAATATGCCTGGCTATTAAAGGTAAATCAGGAATCAAATAGAAATCCAGAAAACCTGAAGTTATAACAAGCATAGAAACTTTAACAAGATTATTAAGTGATAGGAAAAACTGAGTGATGTGACAGTTTGTAAAATGAGCTAAGTCACAATATACATAGTATTGTCCGCATGTAAATCGCACCTTTTATCCAAATTTCACCCTCGAAAAGTTAGGGTGCGACTTGTATTCGCTGCCTATGTTTCTATATATCACATAGGTACTGTTTAAACATTATGTTCGTTTGCAACAATGAAGATAGCGTCTTTAACCGAAACTGGCGGCGTGGCATGACACAACAACGCCAACGTTTTTCGCTCGTGCTTGTTCAATCCGTAAGCTTGTACAGCTCAGGTCCAGTAAGAATTTAACCGTGTTTCATGTTGATATGGATCATTTAGAGAGCAAAGCATCAAGTCGAGGAATTCGGCGTACCTACGATGCAAGCTTCAAACTTGCAGTTCTGCGTTATGCCAGAAGCACAACCAACAGAGAGCCCGGAAGAAAGTTTGGATTGGACGTTGTCCGATGTTGGGTTGCTTCAGAAGAAAAATGGAAAAAGTCAGCTTCAATGAGCAAAGCGTTCAGAGGGCCAAAATGTGGCAAATACCCGGAACTTGAAGCTAGGGTTATTTTCTGCGTGCAAGATGAGAGGAAATATGGAATGCCTATCTCACGAGAAATAATCCAGCTGAAGGCAATGGAAATGGCAAAAGAGTTAAACATACCTCGAAGCAAATTTCGGGCAAGTATTGGTTGGTGCCGTCGGTTTATGCGGCGAAGTGGCCTCACTCTCTGACGGAGTACTACACTAGTACAGAGATTGCCAGCAGTTTTTGAGGAGAAACTGATTAATTTCCAGCGGTACGTCATACAAATGTGACAGCGCCACTTTTACCTTTTCATAAAGTCGGCAATGCGGACGAGACGCCAGTATTTTTCGATATGCCGAGCAATACAACAGTAGACATGAAAGGGGTAAAGAGCGTCCCATTGAGAGGAACCGGGAATGAAAAGAACAGAATAACAGTGATGTTAGCTGTTACGGCCGATGGGGGAAAATTGCCTCCTTATGTGATTCTCAAGAGAAAAACTATGCCCAACGAAAGCTTTCCCGATGGCGTAGTGATTCGTTGCCAGGAAAAGACCTGGATGACAACGGAGTTGATGGTTGACTGGCTCTCTACTATTTGGAATCGCAGACCAGGAGCACTGATTGCTAAAAGAGCCATGCTAATTTTGAATGCTTTTATGGGGCATCAAGCTCCTGAAGTAAAGAATAAACTTGCTCTACAAAATACAGACCTAGTCGTAACGTCCGGAGGCATGATCTCAAAACACAGGTGCTAGATGTAGTTGTGAACAAACCGTTCAAAGACAACCTCCGACAACGGTATTCAGATTGGCTTCTGGAAAAAGATCATGCCCTTACACCATCTGGTAATGCTAAGAAGCCACCAGTCACCCCTCAGTGCGAGTGCATTCTCGCTTCATGGGCCACCATATCATCGTACTCAATCATCGGTGGGTTCAAGAAATGCTGCTTATCGAATGCACTGGATGGCAGGGAGGATCATGTATTATGGGAAGAAAATGAAGAAAATATTGGTAGCAAGAGTGAAAGTGAGAGTGATGAAGTGAATACTGAGAGTGATGACAGTGAATAACACAATATTGCCAATGTGTTAGCTGTGAGTGTGCTGTATTATACGTAGGAGAAAATTTTTAGATGTGAACAATAAAATGTTTCTTCATTAAACCCTGGTGCGACTTATATTCTTTTCCCCTTTCGAATATTAAGGGTGCGGCTTATATGCGAGGGCGGCTAATATTTGGCACAATACGGTAGTCACCCAACAGATGTGTTAGAACAAAGACCATCAATATAACATTACCAGTTTGCGAATGTGGATCAAACGTACCAAGCTGCAGACGTTAATAAGACCTTGTTGTGCAGTAGAAATGGTTTCGCTTCCCAATGCACATTGCAGTCTTCAGTGAAACGAAATACTGCTGGTAGGTATAGCGAGGGAAGTAACCCACACCACTCCTACAAGAGCAACTAAAAAGCACATGTTTGCACTCACATGACTTTCTCTACTCACTCTTGTATATACTAGTCTTACAAGCACTTATTCTTCTGTCTACTGCATCCTAATCCGGATAAACGTTTGTAGAAGTGCAAATTTCGTTATAGATACAATGGGAATAGGAGAATACAAAGAGATTAAGCGATAGTCAAGTCTGATCGCTGCGTGACGGTTTTGAAATTTCATTCTCTTTGCACGGCTAGGACATAAAAAATAACAATCACTTCCTATTTGAGAAAAGTAAAATGTTTGCAAATTCACACCAATAACTAGGAATATCTCAAAAATTGTTAACTCCACAGAAATGTATTTACACTTATTGTATATTTCAACGAGATATTTTTCAATGTATTTTATTTGCCGGAACAGTAAAACTACTATAGAAACCAGTTATGAAGAAGATTAGCGATTACTTTACATGTAACAAATTGTGGACATTGCCTCGAACATATGCTATAGAAAACAAGAAAGTAGCATTAACAAACGCATAATGATTAGAAGTATGTGATATTAACAATAACATTTGGCTCAACAATCATAACAAGATATTAAACAAGTTAACAAATATGTCGATGACTGAGAACAGGGTTTAGATGAATGAACTTCATGATTCTGAGAGATCAATAACTTCGGAATTAAAGAGCTGGAAGTTATGTGGCAATCTTTTTGATCTTCTCTTTGTAGGTTTCTAACTCGTGATAAGTTACAGCACCTGGTACTCTGGCTAATCTAAAGAAGAATTTGGTTGAGAGCCGTTTGAAGTACTGTTGTATGGGAAACATTCCAGATTCCTTCCTGGTGGAGCTGCTCATTTCTTGTGAACCATGGAGCTGTATAATAGAGCGGAGAAATTGTTTTGAATAGCACGAAGTAGATGAATGTGATTTTGCTAACCGCACCCTACAAAGGAGTGGCATGTGAGATTATATGTAGAGCATAACTATGAAAGATTTTATAGCAGTATTGAGCATTCCGGTCCTAGCAGTGGTCTTTTGTGTAGTAGATGGTACAGTTTTATGATTCTGCAAGTAGCTAGTAATTAAATGCACGATACCTATGTGAAAACTACAGTTAGCTTGGTGTCTGGCATTATTAGGTACTTCTAGATATTCAACTGGTGCTTCTGGAGGCAGTCATGTAAGCCCTTTTTTCTGGAGTAGTAATGATGGTGAGTTGTTATGTAGTCTTAATGGGAATATATTGGTTTCGGTATTCTTGGTGTTTAACTTCATTCTACAGGTTGTGCACCATCTGTAGCAGATTTAGTGATGTCTGTAGTCTTTTAATTGCAATGTTTAAGACAGGATCTGAATAGAAAATAACTTTCGTCTGCATACATTGCAGCAGATGTAGTTTTATATATACATATATATTTGGTATCTGGTAAGCCATATATGAATAAAATAAGTTAAATAGCAAGGGAGCTAAAATTTATTCTTGCAAATCTCCTGCTATTATTGATTGAATGGTAGATTTAAAATTATCTATTCGCACCAGGAACTGACGCTGTGAGATGAAACTCTTAGTCCTATTGATGAGGTAATCTGGAAACCCACTTCGATGTAATTTAACCGCAAATGTTCATACCAAACGCTGACAAAGGCGAGCTATATCATGTGAAACTGCAGTAGTGTATTGCTTATTCTAAAAACTTTTATGAGAGGACAAAAGCCGAATTGTAAGGGTTCTGTATTATTGTTGCTGTAAATATATGTTGCTAAATGTGCGTGTATTACTTATCTGATCATTTTAATAGAGTAGGTAGTAGACTGATTGGCCGATAACTGATGCTCCGTGTTTAGGCTTTTGTGGTTTGTGAAAAATAATTAATTCTGCAAGCTTCCTTGATAAAGGGAAATAACAATTCTTGACTTTCGTAAAATATACAATAACTTTTTTGTGCCTTTCTTAAAAATGTTTGATATGGCATCATACCCAGAGCTTTTTAACCGGAAGGTTCCTGATGAAATAGGATAAGTCCTTCGGAGACGTGTCTGGTATTCTTGTCGGTGCTTTCGTTGTTTGTGTATGTTCGTAGAGTTCATATTCAATATCAGAGGTAGTGATGATGATGAGTATTGTTATTATTATTATTATTATTATTATTATTATTATTATTATTATTATTATTATTATTATTATTATTATTATTATTATTATTATTATTATTATTATTATTATTATTATTATTATTATTATTATTATTATTATTATTATTATTATTATTATTATTATTATTATTATTATTATTATTATTATTATTATTATTATTATTATTATTATTATTATTATATTATTATTATTATTATTATTATTATTATTATTATTATTATTATTATTATTATTATTATTATTATTATTATTATTATTATTATTATTATTATTATTATTATTATTATTATTATTATTATTATTATTATTATTAGTTAATGTATTTTCCTAATAGGAGGTAGGGATGTCATATCTGGTCTCTTAGAGTCTAAATATATTATCAACATGTTGCGAGGGTTCTAGCGTTAGTTCTCGTAAATTTTTTTTGCTTCATACCAAATTGAGTTTTCACTAGAACATAAGTAGGTTTGATAAGAATTAAGGTGATGAGTTCTAGTTCTTGCCTGAGTATAAGCTTTTAGCGTCGCAAAGGCTGTATTTCACGTCGTCACCGTCTGCGAGTGCGATATTTTTCTTTTATTAAACGAATGCCTTGCGCGGGTAAAGGTTGACGCACACTGGTCCATCACGACCGAAGCGGAATGAACCAAAACATCTCCGCGAGGGTCGGATTCGTAATATAAATGATCAAACGCGCACTGGCCCGTTGCGAAGGATTGGGCTTCCAGTCGTTCAGAGAGGGATGCCTGACAGACGACTCTCGGGGAAGTTTCCGCTGGTGTCGGGTGGCCTTCGTAAACATTCGTTAGGTGCATTCGCATCCTCAACATACTGCTTATTGTAATCGCATGCATATAAACAGAAGCCAGACACGTGCGACAGTGGATGGTGAATTTATTGACTCCAAAAGTATAAAGAACTGTATGATGCTGCAGACACCAACTATCACAAGCAGTTACGCCTTGAAAGAGTTTCCTAGGGTCTTCTCGCAAGATGATGAAAAGATGACCACTAATAAATTCACCATATTGATCCCTTTTCCAGTTTATGCTGGGAATCCACTTTCTTCCCGTTTTTTGTTTCTTCTTCCCCTTCTTCAATTGTTAAAACACCTAATATTAAAATATCACTGTCCGAGGAGCTGTAGCTTGTAGTTGGGTATCCATACATAGTTTTTGATCAACTAAACTTTCCGGTCGGAATATTCCGAGCAGTGAACGTTTAAGCTTCCGTGGAAGAGGGATGGCTGCAAGTTTCCGTTCCGGTCGTGACGGGCCAGTGAACATCAACCAAGTAGAGGAGCGTCTTGATCGATATGCGCGGATTGTTTATCATCTGACACAGGAACAAATGGTGTCTGCGAAGTGCTGAACTGAATTATCAATGTCTGGTGGGCAGGTTGGATGATAGGTTGAATATAATACTGTATCCAGGCTTGGCGGAAAAATGGTCCCAATTGACAGTAGTTGATTTGGCGTGGTTGTTGTTTTGCTAACTATAAATTAGGCAAATACATTTAGAACTCGACATATTGTCCGAAACGACAGCAGTTAATGCAGTAACATACATTGTGGGGGGGGGGGGTGCGGTTTTAATATTCTATGTTTGACATATCAGGAGATGAAACATATCAGGAGTAATGGTAAAATATCGGTTCAGTTGTGGTTCAGATGTTTAATGCATTATTTTTAATGTACCCGGAGCTCATTTGGATTGGTTGTACAAGTCCCGATGTTATGAGTTTCCAATTGAGATCGGCCAGATGTGTTGAACCAACGTTGGGAAAAATAATTTTGAGATAGGCAATATTAAATAAATCAGATGGAGCTTTATATGCGCAAATTAAGACGAAGTCATTATTTTCACAGCATTTAACTTCAAATCCAACAGTTGCTAAGACGAAGTAGGCGAAGTATCTTGTGATGTGGAAGATCCCGGTCCACAATTCAAAATTATTCTTTCCTAAATGAAAATGTTTCCAATTCTTTCTTCGTAATGGATTTTTCCACTCATTGGCCCCTAAGTTCAACTTTGTAAAATGAAATTTGCCTACTATATTTTCCAGTACAATCTTACTAAATATTTATTCATAACCTTACTTGTTCTAAGAAGTCACTGTTGGAATTGCTTTAAGTTCAACACAGATAATATGGCAACTAACAAAATTAGCAACAATATTTTTTAACATTATTTTGTTGTTAACGACACTGTCAATTGCTGGGATCACATCAGCGTCATCGGTGTGCCGGAATTTCGTCCTGCAGGAGGTCGTTTACATGCCAGTAAATCTACTGACATGGAACTGTCCTTTTTAAGCACGCAAACCATCGGTCAGGGCCGGATTTGAACCCGCAACCTTGGGATCAGTAGGCGAGAGTCTAAGTAACTGAGGCAGCCAGACCGACATATTGTTTTAGAGTTTTGAGCACAAGATTTAATTTTCAGAAAAGGCTCTTGAAGCTCTTTTCCACAGTTAAAATAAACCAATGGTAATCTTAATGAACTTTTAATCATCACGTACGTCACAGTGGTGGCTACCGTGGCTCAGGAGAAAGACAGCCTACGGCGCGAATTGAAGTTACGTAGACTGATACATGGCTAACACTGTATACCATCATGATAAAAATGTAACTTTTGTATGAATTCAACGAGCAATTTTTTGGCTGTTTAGAATATGGGTGTATTAGGCGATTTGACTTTACTTCATTGGGAGACCTGCTACGGACTAGGATAATTACGTCACTGCAGTTTGCGCCGTAGCCTTCTTCTTAGGCATGGGTGGCTACATGCACAGCTGAAAGGCGATTCTTCAATTTAAGATGCATAAAAACCTGTCGAAGATCCAATACGAGTCAGACTGAACTGAATGCTTCAATGGTGCAACAGCAGTGATTTCGGGAGAGGTATGTTCTACTTCACGAGAAGTCATCCAAAGAGTGGTTCATTCAGACCTAAGTTACAACATTAATACACGCATGATTCCTTTCATACTTTTGTACTAGAGTGAACAACCATTTTACATCTGTGGCACCGAAGACGCCAGACACCGAGGATACATGAAATTATAATAAAATTGGTAACGGACATTTGGAAAGGAAACGCTCCAAGCGATTCATTCAGAGTTCGTGTGTTCGATCCCCGGCAGCCGCGCACTCTGACTTGGGGATTTCGGTGGTTTCCCGCTGTCACTTAGAAATGCTCATACCACGGCTTCCGTGTCCACCATTTCAGTTCTCATTCCCATCTCACCTATTACAGTATCTCAGGACCAAGTGACGGTGTTCGGCAGGTTGCGTCTGGACGGTGGCTGTGTGCTCTGTGCTCTGTGTGCTCTCACGGGCGTCGTTATGAGTCAGCCCGATCAAGACTAGCCTCCGCAGTGGGGACGCCGCTGATATGGGTAGGGATGCGTTCAAGCTGGAAATAACGGAGACCCGTTCATGCTTCCGTCCGTGTAACCCGGATCTGCTCACCGTTTGGGTCTCTCATTCTCCCCTCCTAAGTGCGACTGTCTATTGGCAGTGCGAAGGCCCCTCCGTTGTCCACTTAACTTTTAGGGGCACCTTCCGGCGTTTGTGTGTGTGTGTGGTGTGTGTGTGTGATTTTGTGTGTGTGTGTGAGTGTGTGTGTGTGTGTGTGTGTGTGTGTGTGTGTGTGTGTGTGTGTTTGTGCGTCCATGTGTGATACCATAACTCAATAAAGAAACGTTGATGAAGTACCAAACTTGGTATTTAAATTCAGCATCTGTCAAGAATACGACACGAAGATTTTTCAAGAAAATTCCTCCACCCAAGTTACCCTTTACATTCGGCACCGGTAGGGTTAGCCGGATCGACCTTTGCTCTGCCTCGCTACTAGCTTAGAGCCTCAGCGCGGCTCTCGGGTTACATCAGTGGCGTGTTTTATTGATGACACAGCTAACCATACTGCACGTCAAATTAACCTGAAAATGAACCAATATTCTACCTTATATAGCACTACAAAGTGCATGTATGTAATTACGGACATATTTATTCCACTTTGTCGGACAATTTGTCATACATAGCTTTGTTTCACTTGCAGCAGAATACTTTGGATCTGTTTATCTACTTGATAAATTTAATAATTTTATATCTATATGTACAGCGAAGTGATCAGCAAAGCATAAAACAGAAACGGATTTTCTGCGTTTAACTGATAGCTCTTACACGTGACAGTAACTAAATTATACTTCATTATATACAAGACCAGGACATATAATACACTAGAACGGTGAAAGGTCTGACAAGAAATAAGCAAATTATATAAACTATAAAATACAAGAAAATTAAACTGCAACTTATATTTAACGTTTTATTTTTGTTGGTTAGTTTTCTGTTGATCAGCATATAATATTTGGAGACATATTTCGTGCTGCCTTGATTCTAGGCACTGCATTAAGGTTTTCATCAAGAACGCATATATATGTATTACTGTGCCAAACGTTGAATCCCCACTGCTATCCACAGCTGTGACATGACAGGGTCGCTGCTTGCCTCTGTGTACTGCCCACCATCCTAGAAGTAGTTGCATAGAACATTGTTTAAACATTTCGATTTTCACAAAATTTGCTCTAACAATTTTGATTAAATTCCATGTGTTTAAAATATGTTTAAGAAAAATTAAATGTATATCTTAAATTCTCTTTAGATAGCCTCTGAAGTCGTCTTCATTGCACGTGACTTTTTCGAGATGTTCCTTCTTATTGGTTTTAATTTTCATGTGCTTATAATAGGAAGTATTTATTCATATTTTTATATCTTGGCCATACAAAGAGAACGGATTTTTAAAGTCACCACAGAGCAACTAGTTCTTAAAAGATTTGAGTGTCGCTGAAGCTTACGGCATTAATTAATTCTAATGGTACCTATATGAAAATTAGCAATAAGATAATTTCTGCAAGTGTGTATCTCAACTAACATGAAGTAGATAGAGGAATAAACTTTAGTAAGCATGGCTTGTACAGGAGTAGAGAATGTCATGCGAGTGGAGCACATCAGATTTTTACAGGGATATTGTGTACATGGTTGAGATTACAGTACTTTAACTGAGTGGAGCAGCAATCATGTTAATTGTGTGAACTGCAAGCAACAGCTGCAGAAAGACTATTGTTTTCAAATTGTTCATTCACTTCACAGCAGGCTGTGAGGGTTTCAGTCGTTTTTGTACGTATCACGATCGTCAGTTATTGACTTGGTCACTGGACCATTACTAAACCCAATCACGCCTATTGCGATCATGCAGAACTTTCTACACCGTGGTGTAGATATGCACGCCTTGTGACTGTTCGCGGGTCACTTGATGCTCTTCCTCAGTGGAAAGAAGGCCACAGGTCCTGCAGCATTTCCTCATTTGGAGGACTGACTATACATACATTAACTCCTAAATTTAAGAGCATATAAGCCCAGAAAGCTGTCAATCAATTTTCTTCGAATTTTGTAAGGTAGTCTGAAATATTGTAAACAGCTGTTCCTAATTATTGACATATTTACAAGAGTGTCAAAGTCCTGTATATCCATCCATCCACATGACCTTCTCTGCTCATTCTTGTACAAACTATTGTTTAAAACATTTACGTA
This sequence comes from Tenodera sinensis, assembly GCA_030765045.1. NCBI lineage: Eukaryota > Metazoa > Arthropoda > Insecta > Mantodea > Mantidae > Tenodera > Tenodera sinensis. The sequence goes on from CM060966.1 coordinate 49,569,080, forward strand.
TTGCTCTATTTAATTCATGTTAATCGACATAAGCGTTCGTAGAAATTGTATTATTACAGATTTACTTGGAGGTACAACGGGAATGGGGGAACACAGTAGTCTTAAGAGATGGTCAAACCTTTTAAACGGTGGTCGCTATGTAATGGTTTTGAAATTCCATTCCCTTTACACGACCAGAACATAAAACTTTCTCATATGTTGCAATCAGATAACTCCGCACTTCTTAAAACGCTATACTTCTCTCTACTGCATGTTAATCGAAATAAAACATTTGCAGAAATTATCTTATTTAAAAATAAGTCATATCGTTTAAAGCTCGTCATTACACGATGGTTTTAAAATTTCGCTCTCTTTACTGACCAAGAGATAAAAAAATGAATGTCTCCCCATTTGAGAAAAATATTTCTCAGAAAATTCAGACATATAACAAGGAATATCTCGAAAACGGTTGGCTCCAAAAAGAAATAAAAAAGAAACATGTTTTATAGTAAGTGTATGTTTTAATGAGATCTACATTTTATATTTAAGAAGACCTTGTCTATATTTTACGGTTTACCAGTTGTGCAAAACTCACCCATAATGAACAGGACTTTTGAGAATATTCCCACAAAGTTCAACATATAGGTACATTACATTTGTCACATAAATATCTTAAACAAGTGGTATTTTAATCAAAATTGTTAGAGCCAAGTTTATATAGTCAAAATTTTAGAAAAATTTCACGTAAAGAGTGATGCAAGACCTAATCTTGTACCTATTGGGTGAAAAGCAATATGTAGGTACGTGATACAGAAAGTAGAAGTGAGTAACGAGTTCCCATTTGAGAAAAGTGTGACCATTGGAAACTTCAGACAAATAGCAAGGAATATCTCCGTAATTGTTTACTTCTCAAAAAATATACTTGACATAAATTATATTTTAACGATATCTACATTTTTTGTATGCTTAGATTTTGTCTATTTCTTGTGATTTACCAGTTATGTAAAAGTCCAGAATAAAGAGGATTGTGTGGACATTTCCAAAAAATTCAAATTTACATTTCATTGGCCATGAAAATATCTTAAGATACAAAGAGTCCACTGGAAAAGGGGGAATGTCACCATTTTGTAAAAAGTGAGATGAATTTGCATTATGATAGATGAAATGCACTACAATAGGATGATGGTCTCTCACAGACAGAGGTTTAAATGTTTGACTCTAACAAAGAAAGGGGGAATGTGCAAGAAAAACAGCGCAGGAAAGGGGAATGTCTTCTTGTGTAGATATTTGCTACTCTGCATTAGCACGGCCACAGGGTGAATAGGTTTTACTGCCTGAGAGGCTTTACCAAGGTAGTGTTCATGACACTTTAAACAGCTCATGAATAGCGATAACACTTTTATCTCCGTTTCCATTTATGTATTACCAATTTCGTGGGAAAAGTTCAGTAATTGGCACACCTCAAGCAATTCTGTAGTTCAGATGCAAGAGAATATTCTAGCACAAAACCTCACCAGAAAAACTCTGTAAAATGAATAGGTAGGTATATGTAGTAGAAGTTCAAGTACACAGCATTTGCCCCTTTTGCAATTCCTTTTTTACATCAGCTGTCCAAAGATTATTTTGATAAGAATGATGTATGAAAAAGTTCATGTTATGTATCAATAGAGAAATGTTGTTGTTGTTTTCTAGTGCCTTGCATCTGGCAATGAAGCCATTAGCATTCGTGCTTTCCAATACTTTTGAACTGTAGTTTCTTCTGATCTTAATGCTTCACAAGTCTTCAAGTGGTCTTCGTTCATTTCTGCTGGATCGTTACACAGGACACATATTGGTGAGGCTGATATACCTATTCTGTAGAGATGACTTGCTAAGCAGTCGTGATTTGTCAATAGTCGGAAGGCTGCAACCGCTGTTTTCCGTGGTCTCTGGGGGATTATATCTGGGTTGGAAAGTAGTGTAATCCATTTTTTATCTTTGGCATTTGTTTCTATTTCTTGTAGGTATGAATGAGAAAATTTTTTAACTATCAAGCGTTTTATTGAGGAATATGAGAAATTGAATTTAGACTTTTGTTTTATTGTTGTGCCTTCCTTTGCAAGTGAGTCTGCAGCTTCATTCCCCATGACTCCACAGTGTGCTGGAATCCATTGGAGCTGAACAGTCTTATTAACTTTTTGGAGTTGTGTTAACGTTTTGTAGCATTCTCTAATTTTTGTTGACTTCTTTGTAGTATTTAAACATATTCCCTGAATTGCAGCTTTAGAATCCGAAAGAATGACTGCCTTGTTAAATTTATTTAAGGGAAGATTTAATAATTGTCGGAGAGCAATGTATATAGCCTCTATTTCTCCATCATAATTTGTTGTGTCTCTGCCAACAGAATGATAAAGGAAAAATGTGAACACGTAACTCCAGCTCCAGTAAGGTTTTCCTTGGAGGATCCATCAGTATATATGTGCAGCCATTCTTCTGTGGGATACCTAGTATTGATTGTTTCCAGAGCTAGAAGTTTTTGTATTTCTTTTGGTGTGTCTGATTTACTTATTTCCTCTATTAATTCCAAATTGAAGGTAGGTTGCAATAATTCCAATGGATTTTCTCTTATAAGTAGATTTTCTCTGGTGTTAGGAATGTTCAATTTGGATTTAATCTGTGTTACCTTTTCTAGGAAACTATTATGAGTTTTAAGGATTGAAGGGGGGAGGTTCTCTTCTGTCCATCAATAGAGAAATGTGTACGCAGATATGTGACTAAAAATAAACAATTTCAGTTTCCTCAATTTAGTGTCATATGGTTTTAAAGTTTATAATTCATTTTACCCAAAATAACAAAAAAGTGACATTCCCCTCTTTTACATTGGAGTCGTCGTGTGGTATTTTAATCAAGATGGTTTGTTTCATTTTTCACAAAATCAAAATTTTCGAAAAATGTGTCATGTAAAGGGTAGTCTGGGATAGGGGGATTTGGTTATTCGTTTTTATGTCCTGCCCATGCAAAGTGAATGGAATGTCAAAGCCATCTTTTATCGACCAGCTCTTAAAAGATGTCACTATTGCTTAAGCAAATCGTATTCTGCTATTCTCATTGTTCCTAAAAGGAAATATTCATTGAAGCCATTTCTAGAAATGTCAGTTAATAGTTAGCATGTACTAGACGGAAAAACAGGTTTCCCTAGAAAAGTGTGCTTAGGAGAATGGAAAAATCTAGTGAATGTGCCATATCCGATTTTTAAAGCAGCACAATGATATTAATGAGATATGCTGAAAGTGCATTTGTTCAGAGTACTATTTTCCTAGAAATAAATATTTTTACAACTAATGTATGTAGATTGATCTCAACCAAAACGAATCCCGAAATGCTACTTGAATTCATTTTGTTTCAGAAATAGGCGAGGGCCTCACTCAGTTTCATACAACGTGAAAATTTGACGTTCAAACCACCGACCCAATAACATTGATAATTTCTCTCCATGTTATACTTATCGTCATTGTAATGCATGGTATGCATCTTTGCTATTGCATTACATTTAGTTGAAGCCTTCAACTCACAGGGATGACTTGTGCGTCCCTTTGGGTGACCAGTTGTGGAAGGATTGTGTCTGGATTGAGATGTGGTACTGCTGGAATGCTGGACGCTCTGGAAGATCTTGGAGTCTGGGATATTGTACACAGTTAATTGCTATGTATCTCACGTTTTGCGTGTTTTAATCTGCGACCATCAGACACCGTAAAGTTAAATTGGCAATGCTGATTCTTAGATTTTAGGTGGACTTCTTTACCGGTTTATGGCTGGTTCAACAGCATATGTCATTATAAATGTATACAGCTCAAGCTTGTCTGAAACGTCGTGACATTCCCCCACTCCGAAAGCAAAGATGCCTAAAAGCACTGAGTAGTCCACTTGCATAAAAGAGAAGTGGGGCCAGTCTTCCAGCTGCTGTGGGAGTGACAAGTTCATACGTTGTATATGTAACTGCCTCCAAGTTATGATAATCTTCTAGTAACTTGCTTCCCCACCACTCTCACCACTTCTCCGCATTTCTCCTCACTTGCGCATATGGAGTGTCACGACGTTTTAGACAAGCTGTAGCTACTGCGAATATGTTACATGTTTAATTAAAGATTTACTGAGCATCCTCTAGTTCTAAGCCATAGCAGTGAAGATTCTTATCTTCCATTTCTCGTGTTTAGGAAGGTAAGGTAATTACTATTATTTTAATGAGCACAGGTAGTGAACCACTGTTTTATTTTACTAAGTTTATGAATGTCAATTACGTCAGTCTAAGAATTTACTCTCAATAATAACAAGTTAACAAATACTCACATGTGTTTAGCGCACATTAGCAGCAGACTTGTTCTACACCTTAACAATTTATATTTTGTTGCCTTTCGCTGAGAAAATACAGTAATTCGAATTCAGAATCCTTGTGTTATCCTGTAAGCGTCGCTTCTTCTTCTTCTTCTTCTTCTTCTTCTTCTTCTTCTTCTTCTTCTTCTTCTTCTTCTTCTTCTTCTTCTTCTGTGAAAGTTTCAGTAATTACGAAATAATCGAATCTTTTTTTTTTTTCCGTAAACATTTATTTAAGGTCGTTTTGACAGCGCGGTCTTATCACGACCATACATAGTAATACATTGTGGATATTAATTTACAATTATACATATATTATATTATGTTGACATTTACAGTAAATTAGAAAGTTTTATGTTCTTCATAAACTGTAGAGTCTTGCCGATCATATTCAGTGTATTGACTGCATGATGACTGGAAATGCCGGCTTGCTGTCTATATCTGTTGTATTGTGGGCAATCTATAAGGATGTGGTGGATGGTTAGAGGAATATCACAGTTGGCACAATTTGGAGGTTGGTCCTTGGTGAGAAAATGATTGTGTGTTAGTTAGGAGTGTCTAATTCTAAGTCGAGTGATGTTAACTTGATCTCTTCTTTTCAGTCTTTGGAGATGCAGAAAAGGTTTTGTACAGCCTGAGCGAGCTTCATGGAGTTTACTGATAACTGATGACCATGTCTGTATCCATTTCTGCATGTACATATGTTTAGTACCATTGATGACGTCTTGGTGTGGAAAAGCGATCGAGGCATCACTGACGGGATGTTTAGCTGCCTCTTTTGCAGCTTCATCTGCAGTTTCATTACCTGTTATGCCAACGTGAGAGGGAGTCCATACAAAGGATACCTTTTTATCGGTCTTATTTATATTGTGACACAAAAGTCGAATTTCATGGATTAGTGCGTGGTTTGGCTCGGAGTTTTGTATGGCAAGTAGTACACTTAAGGAATCTGTGAATATAGTACAGTGACTTGTAACGGATGAATTGGTTATATATAGAAGCGCTTCCTTAATAGCGAATGCTTCACAGGAGAAAATGCTGAACAGGCGAGGTAAACTGTAGAGCATTGTTTGATCAGGATACACAATTGCACATCCTCTTCCCTCTTTAGATGCTGATCCATCAGTGAAAATTTCCGTGTTAGAGTTATATTCATCCAGTAAACAACTCCACGTTTGTTTAAGGATACAGGAAGGAGTTTGAAGTTTCAAGTGAGATGAAAGACTGGTATCAATTGGTGGACTTTGTATCTGCCAGTAGGGTGCGGAGCAATTAATATAGCTGGGTTGGATCATAGGAATTTTTAAATCTATTTCTTTCAAGTATTGGTGAATTCTAATGTGAAACGGACTACTGTGTCGTTCTGTTTGCATCAGGCAAGATTTGTGTAGTGAAAAACATAGTTATGCATTTTATGACATGGATGTGAGGGAATCTTTATGGCATATGATACACTTAATAATTTTCTGCGAATATGTAGAGGCGGCTCATTTGCTTCCATTTGGAGGCTTAAGATTGGGCTGGTAACAAATGCCCCTAATGCCAATTATTTTCTTGTTTAACGACGCTGTCAATTGCCAGGATCACATCAGCGTCGCCGGTGTGCCGGAATTTTGTCCCGCAGGAGTTCTTTTACATGCCAGTAAATCTACTGACATGGAGCTGTCGTTTTTAAGCACACTTAAAAACCATCGGTCTGGGCCGGGTTTGAACCCGCGACCTTGGGATCTTAGGGCTGTAGACTGAATGGAGTTCAGGGTTTTGAGAGTTTAACGGTTTGCGGAGTTGTACACAATAGCACCATAGTCCAGTTTGGATTTAATAAGAGCCTTGTAGGTTTTGAGAAGTGTGAATAAATCAGCACCCCAATTTTTTGCGGCAAGAGTTTTGATAATGTTGAGTCGATTTGTGCAAGTTCTTTTAAGGCTTTAACATGGGGTTTCCATGAAAGTTTTTGATCGAAAATGACACCCAGAATTTTTGTGGTCGTAGCTATGTTGAGATTTTCTTCATTAAGATATAGTTTAAGGTCCTGTTCTGGAACTTGTCTTTTTCTGAAGGTGATACATTTAGTTTTGGTGCTGCAGAATTTGAAACCAGTAGTAGACGACCATTCTTGGAGATCATCTAAAGCTGACTGAAGTAGTTTTTGAGTGGTGATGATGTTTTTACCTTGGCAAAAAAATTATGAGGTCGTCAACATAAACGCACACCTTAACTGGTGGGTGAATATATGTTGCAACATTGTTTATGGCTATAAGGAAAGGGGTCACGCTGATCACGGAGCCCTGAGGAACTCCATTTTTAATTTTAATAATCGAATCTTGTTGATCACTAATGACAGTGAAACCAACTCATGTGCTTAGAATATTTTTGCATAGAACGAATAATATTTCTTACGATTTTTTTTTATACACTTGCAAAATTACAATCTGTTCAATAGTTGAACAATAAGTAACAATGATAACATTAATTTTTCAAACTATGGCCCATTGGCCATAAATTTGCTTATAATTTGGGTGCAAATCTGTACTGCAATTCCAAGACTTGGTTTCTCTGTAGTCGGCTTGTTGTACTGCTGCTGAAACACATAATAACGCTTAAATTGTAATTTTTGTTACATATTTTTATATTTTTCATAAATTTGATCGTGTTATCAATCCCTTTTCAATTAGTTTTATTTAAATCGTGGTTTAACATAGTCTCAACGTTATTAACTTTTTCTTTGTTTGCGTAGTAACAAATGCAATTCTGTGACATAAATTTGAGATAATTAATCCCTCAATACAAAATTAATTACATAAATATCGGTTTTAAAAGAATACGTGACTGATTAAGCTTTCATATGTGTAATAAATATATAATTGCTTGAAATGTCTTTATTCTTCCATATATCTATCTTGGTCACTTTTTACAAAGGGTTACAATTATTTTCAATTAAATTTCAAATTACTGCTTTAAGTCTCTTCTCCCAAGAGTTTTAAGGCCCAATCTATTGCCTTCCAAGCGGACACAATTTCAGCAACTTTCTGGACTTTCCCTTAGCAGTTGAAATATTTTCTCAATAATCTTACATAAATCAACATAGAAACCGAGTTGCTCAGGCGGCAACTTCTGTGGTCCGCATTTGGGAGGTTGCGTGTTCGATCTCCGTTGCCAACCTTCTTAACCCATGGGTTCTTTCGGAGGTTTCCTCGGATGGCTAGTCGAGTGTTAGGAAGGATTTCCATATCCTCCGAATTTGCTGTGCCTCCATTTCGTTACATACGTCATTTGATATTACCCTTCATTCCATTAGATTTGTTTCAGGGTTGGAAACGTCGGCGAGCGTCACGGCATTAGCACGACAGGGGGAACAAATGCGCTCTGGAAATATCGTCCCCTGGATTGAAAGGCGAGTCCAGTGGTTTCCCGTTCCGCCATGAATAAATAAATTCATTCATTCACGCCGATGGGATTTGGCCGCTTAAGGAAAGTTAAATATAAAAAATACAGCATAAGTTGATTGCTTGATTTATAGACCAGTCAAGGACTAGTTGCACCACTTTGAAAGTCTGCTTTGTATCTCTAATAAGAAGTATCCTCTGAGATTTGAACTCGACTAAAGTCAATCCTTTGTTAATCGCACTGTATCTGTCAGATACCTACATGGCTTAATTTTTCTCAATATGCGTCCAACAAATAATGCTATAGAAAACTTACATCCTACTTTTGAATTTGCTTCGTCAAAGTTCCAACTTATTGACTAGCCATATTAATGACTAGCTAACCTACTGAATTCAAAAGCTTTAGTGTGGAATTTTACTTTTACTTTTACTGAAAACGTATGATTACTCAGTTTGCAACAACATATAACTCAGCACTTCATGACACTTCATTTTACACGGGGAATCCACAAAAGCAGATGAAATATTAAAAATAATAACCTTAAAATAGCACTGTAAATGAAATACATGAAATACGTAACCTTAAATCAGCATTGTAAAGCAACTTTGCTATAGTCTACAGTTTTACATTCAGCAACATAATACATTTCTTCTAAACTACAGCTACACATTTAAATTACAAAGACAAAAGACAATGTATAAATATAAGCAGCATACTATTTACATGGGTAAAACTGTAGGAGAGCGGCGTCGCGAAATTATTGTCTTTCACTATTCACCATGTTATATACACACCGGCAACACACATAACGCTGCAATTTATAGTAATTAAATACTGAATTTACAAGCGTTACGTTGCAATTTACCTTTTGTTTTAACTGAAAGTTTCCCATTTTTAATTTGCATCCGGGAGTGCAACAGTTACGGTGCATTGTTATATTTGAGGTTAGGTTGAGGTATGACTACAATAACGTACACTACTGGAACAGTTTTTCTGCAACAACCTCTCACCACTGTAATCGTAACACAAATTGTACTTGCAAACATATAAATTAACCACACTATACGGCTAACGTAGCCATAGTCTTAGATGGAACACAATAAACTTGAACACGTGGATAGCACACGGCACAGTCAACACGTTATTAGATTTATTCCCGTTCCCTATACTGCCCAAATAAAAGTTTAAACACTCGCTTTGCTAATATGAAGACAAACTTACATAGGAATTGTTGTAAGAAACAATAACTCAAATGCATAGAAAAGAATATGAAGGATAGCATGTGGAAACACATCAGAAATCAGGACCAACAGCCGACGCCATTTTTGTACAACTTAGATGACAGTGTAAGGTCCGTTAATCCAGAAGGTCCTGGCTTGTGCTTAATAGTTCCTTTAACAGCCAACGCGAGGTGCTGAGATATTCTCATCCCATCATGACGTTATAACAACAACCTTTGGGAAATTCGTGCACCAAATTCCAAGGTGCGAAGTGTTTGTTCAGTACATTACAGTGAATTTTGCTACTGAATGTTCAAATTATAGATCATTCTGAATGTGATGTTATATCAAGCGTATCTAGTGAACTTTTTCAGTCATATTCACTCTGCGATTAGTCAAAAAGAGAAGATCCCCCGATTTGAAAAACTTAAAGGCGGAGAAAAAATGGAGAACTTCGTGCATATATTTAACTCTAAACTTTATAAGAAGATAGTTTGGTGATGCGACTCTTAAGCTTTGTGTAAGTTCTTCTGGTGGCCGTGTTTGTTCCCCGAGAAGGATAAATCTCTTTGAGGTTATTCGTATACAAGGTGTAGGTATACTTTCTATGTTTCATATCGCATGCCTTTCCTAAGTTTTCAGCATATGCCTTTGAGCAAAAGATACATATAAAAATAGAAAAAGAAGTGGAGGATTCATCTCGACGTGGATGAAAACAATAGATTGGTTGGTTTGTGGGTTTAAGGGCGCTGAACTTCTAGGTGACCAGCGCCCTAAAACAATAGAAAATAGCTGTTAAAAAATTTAGGAATATAATTCTAAGTAGTTGTAATTAAATAAAACGTATGGTTTTAAGGCATAAAACTACGGTGTTATAGAAGAAAAACTTTAAAATTCATCTATATAATTCAGAGAACGAAACACTTGATGATAATGATGGTGATGGTGGTGGTGATGGTGATGGTGATGGTGATGACGATGATACAGATGAAGAGGAAGATTAATAATACATCATCTGTGGAAACAAAGGTAGAACCGCAATTATCTGATTGAATAAAATCTTAGTTTCAGTCATTCTAATTTCACCTATATGCGCTCGATATTTCGTACATTGGGGTTTATTTTTATTTCAAGCCCAAAGTGTTTAATGTACCTAATAAATGACCCGTTGATATGTGATATAAATCCTATATTTAAGAGCGTAAAAATAAACAAGCAACCAAAATTAATATGCGTTTAGAATAAAGATGTCAAAAAGATCGCGTGTGTCTTACAATACACCGCAACTAACGGCGTCACGAAAGACCACGAGACCAACGGAGTGTTAAATTTCATGTAATCATAACTTTAAATGATGAAAGTTTTGAAAATATTCCATGACAATCGCTGTGAAAACACTTGACAGCATATTAGTACCATTTGGTCAACTACTCGAATAATCCTGCATTATATATAAAGGTTAAGATTGACTATTAAAAGGAACTTATATTTTATACGGACATTTTAGAGCTGTGTTGTGAGTGCCGGATAAAGAATAGACCATAACAGACTGCTTTGTCATTCCATGCTTGAGCTGACTGCATCTGCTCGAAAATGCAAACGGTATACTTGAATCTGGCGTGGGAAGATTTCGACATCACACAGATTTGACTCTCATATTGAGCGGTCGGTATGTTGGAAAGCAGTGGAGTTGAGTTACACAGAGTCTACCAACAGTGTATTGTTCGTCTGTCTACCACATAAGGCCAACATCTGTATATGCCCCAAACAACACATTGTCACGCTTTCACTGCAACGATTTAATAATTCTAAAACACAGAAGATTTACTTCCATGCAGATATTTCTGCTTAACTGCGTAACTATACTATTTACTGTAGAGAATAGAACAGGCTTCAGAACAGACCAGGTACAGACGCCGATATCTAAGAGGTAGAAGCAAAAATCTAATTTTCATCTTATTAATTCGATTACCCTCCCGTATAGAGGACTTACAAGCCTGTGCCTACAGTCAGATGTCTGTTGGGGAACAGACGAACCTATGTATGGACCGGACAGGGTGAAGACCTAGAGCGGGTGATCAGCCAAGCGCCAGGTATGAGGGTGAGAAAGAGGATGATATGAAATACAGGTGAAATGGATGATTGGAGCAATTTGTGGGGTGAGTGACGGGGTTAACCGGAGAACCCTGATAAAACCCGCCCAGGCGCCGCTTCGTCCATCACTAACACTACATGTGGTCTCTGGGATCGAACCCGGTTATAGCCGAACGGTCTAACCGCTGTTGTACTCAAATCACTTTCCCTATTCTCGTACAAACTGCTCCTTTTCCTCATCTATTTCATGTTAATCGAGATACACATTTGAAGAAATTACCTTATTGGGAACTTTCTCGTAGGTGCAAGGAGAATGTGTGAGTACATTAGACTTTAAGCCAGGACTGAGCAAGTGGTGCTCGGAGAGCATAGATTGCTCACGACCTTGACTGACAATAATGTTGTTGTTTTCTAGTGCCTTGCATCTGGCAATGAAGCCATTAGCATTCGTGCTTTCCAATACTTTTGAACTGTAGTTTCTTCTGATCTTAATGCTTCACAGGTCTTCAAGTACTGACAATAATGTTTATGAGGTAAAAAAATGAATGTTGCTGAAGATATCGCGCGAGTCACCCAGGTCGCTTTAAGCGATAGTCAAATCTTTTAAACCTGGCCACTGTGTGATGGCTTTGAAATTACTTTCTCTTTGTATGGTCAGGATATAAAAAGAACGAATAACGGCTTCCTGTTTAAGAAAATTCAAACTAATATCAAGAGATATTTCAGAAATGCTTTTGTAAACAAACATGCACGTACACACACACACACACACACACACACACACACAATCACGCGCACACACACACACACACTCGCATGCGCGCACACACACACAAATAGACACACATGAACTTGTGTGTGGCTTTAACGAGATCTCGAATTTTATGTAGTAAGATTTTGTTGATCTCTTACCGTTTACCAGTTATGCAGAAGTCACTCAGAATGAAGACTTTAGAGCCTATTCCCAGAAAATTCAAGAGATACATTTCATTTGTCATGAAAATACCTTATATAGTGACGCAGTCCGCGGCGCACAACAAAGTACACACGGGGCCAAGCTACTTCACACCACATACCAGGCGTAGCGCGTATCAAAGGCGCTTAAGATCAAGATTCTCCACACCACTCACGCGAGCAAACAATGCGCATGGTACGTCAAAAAGAGGTTTTCCAGAGTATTCGAGAAGTGTTCGGCGGCCGGCTTGTTTGTAGATGTTCGAGTCATCGCCGGTATAAAAGCATGCGGAGCGCTGGAGGCAGGCATTTTTGAGAAGGTCAGGGAGTGCTAGGCAGCTGTGAAAGATACGTTGAAGAAGTTTTAATGTGCTTTGAGTGATCGTATCGTCGGAGTTAGTGTTTGAGATAGAGAAAGTGA
>CM060966.1:49586484-49590283 GCA_030765045.1 Tenodera sinensis
GATGATACCTGCTGCCCCAACTTTATCTCCAGTTTTGCTACCATCGGTGTACCTTTCAACCGCATAGTCATTGTTGGTATCTACCTCATCTGTTAGGGGTATTTCCGCAGGGTGTCTCCAATACCTGACTTCCAGCGATGCATCATATTCTTGATTGTTGACTTTTGTTACCAGGTCGATTCTTACATATTATTTTATAGTTACTTGTAAGGGTGGAACACCTGCTACTATGCATCATGCCTCGTATGAGATAGTACGGTAGGCTTTAGCAATTTTTCTATTAATCAATCTTTGTGTCCTTTTATATATTGTTAGATTTTTGTTTTTTCTTATAGCGTCTATCCACACAGGTGAGCCATATGTCATTATTGGGACCATAGCTCCGTATATTGTTTTTAGTGCTTTGTGTCCTAATCCCCATTGTAGTTTAGCTGTCCATGATAACATGTGGATGAGTGTGATTGATTTCCCTGCAGTGTGGTCTATGTGTGCATTGAAGTTAAACTTACTGTCAAACCATATGCCCAGGTATCTCATTTCTTCAGTTTGGTTAAGCTTCTTGTTGTTTAAGTGGATATTGACATCCCAATTGTCCGTTCGTTTCCTTGATATGACTAGAGTCTTCGACTTCTTTTCTTTGAATTCTATTTTGCTGTCAATGGCCCAGTTCTGAATTTTGATTAAATCCTGAATCGCTATGTTTTCTGCTTCTACTTTGCTTGAGCCTCTTGTTAATATGACAAGGCCGTCTGCGAATGCCATGACTTTAGCTTTCCTATTGAAATCAGTATTTAATAGGGAATTATACATTATGTTCCAAAAGCCTGAGCCACAGCAGGACCCTTGTGGACAGCCCTTCTGAACTTCTTTCTCCATTGTGTAATTGTTCATTGTGATTTTTGCTTTCCTATGGTTGAAGAAATCTGTATGCGAGTGTGTGAATGTGTGTGAGTGAGTGTGTGAGTGTGTGTGTGAGTGAGTGTGAGTGAGTGTGTGTATGGTGTGTGTGAGTGTGTGTATGTGTGTGAATGTGTGAGTGTGTGAGTGAGTGAGTGTGTGTGAGTGAGTGTGTGTATGGTGTGTGTGAGTGAGTGAGTGTGTGTATGGTGTGTGTGAGTGAGTGAGTGAGTGAGTGTGTGTATGGTGTGTGTGAGTGTGTGTATGGTGTGTGTGAGTGAGTGTGTGAGTGAGTGAGTGAGTGAGTGAGTGTGTGTGAGTGAGTGTGTGTATGGTGTGTGTGAGTGTGTGAGTGAGTGTGTGTATGGTGTGTGTGAGTGAGTGAGTGAGTGAGTGAGTGAGTGAGTGTGTGTATGGTGTGTGTGAGTGTGTGTATGGTGTGTGTGAGTGAGTGTGTGAGTGAGTGAGTGAGTGAGTGTGTGTGAGTGAGTGTGTGTATGGTGTGTGTGAGTGTGTGAGTGAGTGTGTGTATGGTGTGTGTGAGTGTGTGTATGTGTGTGAGTGTGAATGTGTGAGTGTATGAGTGTGGGTGTGTGAGTGTATGTGTGAGTGTGTGTGTATGTGTGTGAATGTGTGAGTGTGTGTGAGTGTGTGTATGTGTGTGAATGTGTGAGTGTATATGTGAGTGTGTGTATGGTGTGTGTGAGTGAGTGTACGTGTGAGTGTGTGAGTGTGAATGTGTGAGTGTATGAGTGTGGGTGTGTGAGTGAGTGTGTGTATGTGTGTGAATGTGTGAGTGTATGTGATAGTGTGTGATGTGTGTGAGTGAGGGTTTGTGAGTGTGTATGTGTGTGAATGTGTGAGTGTGTGTATGTGTGAGTGAGGGTGTGAGTGTGTGAGTGAGTGTGTGTATGTGTGTGAATGTGTGAGTGTATGTGTGAGTGTGTGAGTGTGAGTGAGTATATGTGTGAATGTGTGAGTGTGTGTGTGTGTGAGTGTGAGTGAGTGAGTGTTTGTGAGTGGTTGTGTATGTGTGTGTCTATGTGTTTGAGTTTGTGTATGATGTGTGTGTGTATGAGAGTGTGTGTGTATGTGTGTGAGTGAGGGTGTGTGAGTGAGTGAGTGAGTGAGTGAGTGAGTGTGGTGTAAGTGTGTGAGTGAGTGTGGTGTGTGTATGTGAGTGCGAGTGTGTGTATGTGTGTGTGTGTGTGTAAGTGTGTGAGTGAGTGCGCGTTTTCCTTCCTTGGCCAACTACAACATAAGACTACATGATAAACCGTCCTACAAAGAGACAACGCCACTATCCCCCTAACATACACCAGAGGTGGCCCTTTCGTTATTTTTAAGAAAACCGAGCACCCGAATTTAAGAAATGCAGTAGCGCATTCCTTTAATAAGCTTCATGTTCAGATCGCTCTGCCTTGACTATCAGTATTAACATGATGAAGTTAACGTGTAAGCAATCCCTTTATCAGAAAGAATATCAGACAATTGATGTGACATAAGGATCTCCTTGTCTTTAGTTAATTGTCGATGACACTTGTAACAGTAATAAGAACTTCATATTCCCTGTCTATAAGACTAAAACCAGTTTCCTAGACTCTTTACTTTCTCTTCGTCATATGTTTCGATAGGTATTTATGACGGAGATTATGAATGCGGATGAAAAGAGTAAAGAGATGAATCCCCGTTTGTTACATTCTTCACCAGGTGCATAGTAGGCAGAGAAAGTGTTACATTATACCCAAAAATGTGATACTCTTAGGTATTATTTACTGAGATACACGATTTCAGGTCCCCCGGATTTAGAGAAAGTCCCAGCTCGCTAGCGCATGTCCGTGTATCTGAGAGTAGCATAACTCACAAACCAAAAGTTCGTTAAATACCAAACTTTGGTATTTCAATTTAGTACCTTTCGAGGATGTGACATGAAGATTTTGAACATGTTGCACGCTCCCCCCGATCTCAACCTACCTTTTATATGGGAAAAGTTACGAAAATTTTAAATTTCTCAAAAATAGCATTAAGGATTTTGTTTAAATAACTTATGTTTATCTATTTTCGTAACAAATAAAATGTATGTCCTGAATTTTCTGAGAAAAGCCTTTGAAGTCCTCTTCATTCTGAACGAATTTTATATTATTGGTAAACCGTAGAAATATACAAAAGTTTATTACACAAAGAATTAGATTTCGTTAAAGGACCAATTTGTCACAGACAGACAAATAGATACACACACACTCACACACACACGCTATCTGTCTTATTGATTAGTTTTTCCATATTCATACTCCTCTCAAACAGCAAGTCGTTACTCGTTTTTTTGTTAGTGTTAGTGATCTCATAGTAACCAGCTCTTACAAGAGCTTAAGCCTACTACAAAGAAAGAAAGAGAGAAAGAAAGGGAGGTAGGGAGGGAAGGAGGGAAGGAGGGAGGAGAGAAGGAGGGAGGGAAGGGAGGGAGGGAGGGAGGGGAGGGAGGGAGGAAGGAAGGAAGGAAGGAAGGAAGAAAGAAAGGAAGAAAGAAAGAAAGAAAGAAAGGAAGAAAGAAAGAAAGAAAGAAAGAAAGGAAGAAAGAAAGAAAGAAAGAAAGAAAAGAAAGAAAGAAAGAAAGAAAGAAAGAAGAAAGAAAGAAAGAAAGAAAGAAAGAAAGAAAGAAAGAAAGAAAGAAAAGAAAGAAAGAAAGAAAGAAAGAAAAAGAAAGAAAGAAAGAAAGAAAGAAAGAAAGGAAAGAAAGAAAGAAGAAAGAAAGAAAGAAAGAAAGAAGAAGAAGAAAGAAAGAAAGAAAGAAAGAAAGAAAGAAAGAAAGAAAAGAAGAAAGAAAGAAAGAAAGAAAGAAAGAAAGAAAGAAAGAAAGAAAGAAAAGAAAGAAAGAAAGAAAGAAAGAAAGAAAGAAAGAAAG
>CM060966.1:49591283-50036283 GCA_030765045.1 Tenodera sinensis
GTAGATAGGCTCACACATAAGTTTAGAGCTCTTTAAATCACACAACTTTTTTCTGTGGTAACGGTTATTTCCGCTATGTCCGTATTTATTATTTTGAAATGTTCTGCATTTGTAATCATTTTAAACTGCTGTCGGTATTGAGGTTTTTTTTCTTTTAAGTGTTCGATTTATATCCCGCCTTTAACTGTGAAGGTGATATCGGCGGTCTTTCCTGTGGAACATCTTGTCTATAGACAATGGCGGTACTCGTTTAACAGTGTTAACATTGGGTGATTGCTCTTTAGGGGTTTTTAAACATTAAATTCACACACACACACACACACACACACACACACACACACACACACACATACACACACACCTTCACACTCTCAGGTATCAGGTATTGAGCTGTTTCTGGAGATATAATGCGAAGAGTATTTAATTTCAAGTGTACGTTGACTAACTTTAAATCATTCATCTGATCATAGTAGCCGTCTCAATTGTCCCCTTTCTAGTTATAACCAATTTGTAGGTATATAACAAAGCTCTTTCTGCATGCGTTTACCTCTTGTCACGCGGTAGATTTCAAAAAAAAAAAAAAAAAAAAAAAATTAATATGTGCGGTTACATGACTTTATACACTCCATTTTGTACAAATTAGTCTTCAAACGCTTACTCGTATTCCTCTATCCCCAAATGTGTAACTATTAACTGAATAGAGTTACACATTTGTAGAAATGGTGTTGCTGCATATTTCCTTGTAGGTGTTATGGGAGTAGGAGAATACAACAGGCTTAAACTAAACTAAAAATTAAACCCCAGCGCAACAGCCCTTACGGGTCAAGTCCTACCACCCGGGCGCTGCGTCCTCCACCTCTGCCCACTATAGGCGGATGGTCAAATCTTTAAAGATCTGATGGCTGTGTGATGGCTTTGGCATTTCATTCTCTTGGCATGGTCAGTGCGTTTAAAAAAAAAAAAAAAAAAGCAATTAACGACTTCCTATTTGATAAACGTACAGCGTGTTTAAACATGAAAGAGCAGATTTCAATTTTGTCTTACGGAAAAACTATCAAGGATAGAAACACTAGCACTTGTCATTGGATATAGGAAAGTTGAAAGTTTTATATAGGCACTGTACACTCAACATGGGCATCACTTCTTGCACGAGAAACATCTGAAAACTGACGGTGGAAAGCACGTTGTATTTGAGCAATGGACTGAGATCTTGCTAATTCCAGCTCACAAAATGCTTTTTCCTGTGGTGTAGTTACTGTAAACAAACAACAGTGCATCTGCGGCCAAACTATGAGCTTTCCTCTGTACAGTGACATACGTAATGTGTTTGTGTCTTTGATAGTTTTTTCGTAATAAAAAATTGAAGTCTGCTTTTATTTTTAAACACGCTGTATAAGTATTTGAAAACACAAACTAATAACAAGGAAAGCAGTTATACCTTAAAAATGACATAAACTGTGTGTTTTAATGAGATCTACATTTATGATTTAGTAAGGTTTTGTCTATCTCTTACGGTTTACGATTTATAGAAAAGTTATCCAGAATGAAGAGGACTACAAAGGCTTTTCCCATAATATTCAAGATATACGTTTCACTTTGTTACTAAAATATCTTAAACATATGGAATTTTGATCAAAATAGAGCTGTTTTTGAGAAAATCAACATTTTCGAGAAAAAAAGTTCCATGTAACGGAACTTTTCTTGTGTTGGATCATTTTCTTAAAAATCTTCCAAGAGAATGAAGTTAAATTACAAGTTTGGTATTTAACCGGGTTTTCGTTTTTGAGTTGTGGTATTCACAGACACACAAAACACACACAAACACACACAGATATGGGTACACACGGACCTCTCCTAATAATACCTTTTTTCCGTTCAGGGTACCTCAAAACTTGTATTTCCTATAACACTTTGGTGTAGAATTTTTGGGTGGAATGCAACACCTTCTGTACCAACTGTATATGTGGCAAGTTGTAATGGATAGAGAAAGTTATGTGAATGTAACTCATCGGGTATTATTCTTTTAAAATTGAACTTAAGTTTTTATTTATGGACGCTCTTTTGTTGCTATGATTCTCAGTCCCATTCTATATTGGACCCGAAAGGCCGCTTAGTTTTCCTCAGAGCCTATCTTGAAGTTCCTTTACGTGCCGTAAATGCATGGCACGAGACCAACGGCTTTCCTCCCTTCCGAAGGAAGCCATGTTTTTGGCTCTAAAAATTCCATCGCCCTCCACCGGTTCGAACCCAAGACCTCGGGAGCCAGAGGCTAGCACATTGCCCCTGGACCACCCTGACTATTCTTTTAAAGGTGCCTATAATGATTTTGAGTAAGAAAACGGTATGACAATAAATTTTGGTAAAAGGAAAAAAAGGTATAAGAATGACAGACATTAAATGTGGAGCCGTGAGATGAGGAGGAAGGTGTTGTTGACAGAGATGCCGCATGCCGCCAGGAGAAGTGGAGGTTGCTGTTGCAGTGTGCATTCCCGTTACCTGACGACCCATGCGTGACGTCACAAGAAAGTATATAAAGACGAGATCCACCCGCGGGCGACTGCTTCTCTAGTGCTCTCAGCTGATCCAAGTGTCAACTATCGTGGATAACCGTGGATCATTTCCCCTCACAGGTAAGTGCTCCGGCGAAGCTTACCTTGTAGCATAGTGCATCTTCCCACGGAACGCATGGTGACTTCTGCAAGTGTTTGTCAATTTCAACCGAAAAGAGCGACTTGTGACTAACTCCGATAAATTAATACTGATTATAGAAGTGACAGCCGTATACTGATGAGTACCATCATTAAAGCAATGCACTTGTGAAATTGGATCAAAATCTACAAAAAAGTGGAAATATTAAATTTTTGTGGCGGCGCCGGGGCCGAGCGCTTAAAACGTTCGCCTACCATCTAGGCGGCGCGGGTTCGATCCCAGGGACCTGCATGTGGTATTCGTGATGGAACAAGCGGCGTCAGGTCGGATTTTATCCGGGTTCTCGGTTTCCCCCGCCACTTATTCCACCAATTGCTCCATTATCACCTTTCCAATTATCGATTTCGCCTGCATTTCATATCATACTCTTCCTCACTATCATACCTGGTGCTTGGCTGACCACCTGCTTCCAGGTCTTCACTCTGTCCGGTCCATAGGTTCCTATGCTCCCCGACAGGCGTCAGACCCTAGGCACTGGCTAAGAAAGTCCTAGGGATGTAAGTTCTCCATAAGGGGAGGGTAATCAGGTAAAGAAGAAGTATTTTTTGTTTTTTACTGTATGTATAGTTCATACATTTGGTGGCTTTGATTTACTAATGTCAGCAATAATTATCATTCTGTGCGATCTTTCAAACAATCCTGAAGATATTAACGCAATGCACATTCCAATTTTAAATCTTCTTTCCCTCAGAACATTTTTCGGTGTCTTTCATCACTTAAAATGCTCCACGTTTTCGATCAACTTCTATTTTCAGCAAAACTTTATGATTACTTAAGAGACTCAATTAAACAGGTTTTTAATTTTTAAGATTACAACGCACTTCTTTTATTAAATATCATGGCATAATTTTTATAAAGCCAAAGTGCAAAAGGTGTATCCATTTTTCTAGAATAGCTTCATTTGAATGTTATGGAACCCTGATGTGGGGTTCTTTATAGAGGTGTGTTAAAGGAAAAATAAAATCTTTAGTGAGATGTGAAAAGCAGTTTGATAGGTAGGGTATGCTTCAATAACACAATTAAATTAATTAAATTCAGAACTAATACATTAATGTTTCTGAAGAAAATGCAGATATCTGATTCAAATTTTGTATATGATACTTCTGACAGATACTCAAACGGAAATTGTGAAATTTTGGATTTTTCTCAAGTGCACTGCCTTAACTGAATTAAGAGCAGCCGTTATTTACTTTAGTTTGCTTATCTGTGTCATACGCTTAGTCTTTTAAACTTCAATGAAAAATAATTAAATTAATTTGCCTCGCCCGATGTTTCTGCAATTATTGTACAAGGTTCTAGGTAATGTTTATATTCATCTTCTCCTTTGCCCCGCATTATGATAACTTCATTTAGTCTAATTACTCATAATAACTAATGTGAAGTCTCTGATATTCACCCAAAATAATATAAAAGATCAGCCAAATGTTAAAAAAAATTAGAAAAAGGATTTTATTTGCTAACATTACTGTTAATTGCCAAATGGTACCAACACCACCGATGTGCCGGAATTTTGTTCTACAGGAGTTCTTTTATATGCCAGCAAATCTACTGACATGGGGCTGTTACTTTTAAGCACACTTAAAAACCATCGGTCTGGGCTGGATTAGCCGGAACGCTTGACTTCCCTCCTCCACAGTCCTGTACGTTCTGGAAATGCTACCTACCTCATAAGCACCCTTTGGCGGCAGTGGAACATTCGTACTCGGCCAAGTAATATTTTACTTTATCACGTATACAGTAGACAGTATTGTATTACACCCAAAAATTCAACACCGAGATTTCAGTGGGAATATGCGTGTTTAGGTCCCTTCAATCCAAAAATAGTCTCTGAAGTCCTCTCCATCCTACATGACTTTTGCGTAACTGATAAACCGTAAGAGATCGATAAAATTTTACTTCTCTAAACAGGTACATCTTGTTAAAGCCCACAAATTATATAAAAACTTTATTTATTTTTTTTTTTATTTTTTTTTTTATTTTTTTTTTTTTTTTTTTTTTTTTTTGTCATGCCATATTGATATATTCCTTGTTATTAATTTAAATTTTCTATAATAATAGTTATACTTTTCTCAAATATGAAATGATTATTCGCTATTTGAAGGACCTGCTCATACAAGAAGAACGAAATTTCAAAGCCATCATACAGCGACGAGGTCTTAAAGGATTTGACTTTCGTATAAATGTAGTGTATTTTCCTATTCCCGTTGTACCCATACATAAGGAAATATCTGATGAAACCACCTCTAAGAACGTTTATCTCGATTAACATGAAGTAGGTAAAAGCATAAGTATTTAAGAAGAGTTTTATATGAACATTAAACCTTCAAAATGACGAACCTTTGTAGGTACGTTCTCTTTGGTCCCATAGCTATTTAATAACACAAAACCTAAGTAGTTTTCACGTAATATCACACCGTTAATATACCTATACAACGAAACAGAGGTGAAGCTAGTAATTTGCACTCACTTGCTACCAAGTTAACTTGTTTGACAAAGAACATGCCTACCACCAATAATAAAAGTAATATTTTCAATTGTTAATTATAAAATATTGGTTGACTCAATTCTAATATTAGCTGAGAAAAAATGTTCTCTTTATGGTTTTATTTATCAAGTCCTTCCAACAAACTTGATTGCAAAATAACAAACATAACAAACGATCCTTACATGCGTATCATACCGTTACAAGTAGATTCGATTCTCCTTTGTTTTACTGCAACTTCTCTGTTCTTAACTGCTAAATCGTGGCCATGTAAACATTGCTAAGAATGAAATACCCACTGTATTTGTTTTATTTTAGATGCATTTTCTGTGGAGTAACTTTGTTCTACTGAATGAAAAGTCAAGGACTTCTTCGAAAGTACGTCCTCTTATAACTCCAACGCCTTTGTATTCTAGCACACAGGTTATGTAATTATTTTTTGGCCTTTCAGTAGTTCATGAATAACTTTAATTAGTTGATTTACAGGACATGTTCATTAGAAACAATAGCGTCTTAAACTATGAAAACTAAACTAAACCATAGCCTAGGAAGGGCCCAGCCGCTGCGTCCCCCACCTCTACCTACTAGAGGCGTCATTAGTGGGGTGCAGTACTGGAGGGTGGGACGTGATCAACACCTCCCGGCTAGTTATGCGGCCTTCGAGACCTGGGACAGCTACTTCTCCATCAAGTATCTCCTCAATTGGTCCCCCCGGGACCTAACGAGGCTGAGTGCAGATCTCCCAGCGGGGGAAAATCCCCCGGGGATTGAGCCCGGGTCCTCCGCGCCAGAGGCAAGCGCGCTACCAACTGCGCTACGGAGGCGGTCCGTAAATCATGAAAAAAAAGTCCTTAAAATCAGCTGAGTGATGTTTGAGACTACCTCACATGCACATCCATATAAGTATATACATATATTCATATATAATTACATATATCTCGTACATACGGATACGGTCATACAGTTTTCTCTCTTTATTAAACGAGGGCCACTAGGTACATATGTATTGAGGCACAGAGAATTGGCCGCCCCTGGGGAAAGTACTGTTGCTTTGTAAAAATACCTGACTCATTGGTAATGCAATGGCAGCGGGCAGACTATTGTTGCGCCATTCAGTTTTGCTCAGTTTATGTTTGAAATCTGAAAAGTTGGAGCATTTCTCTAGTAGGTAGGTATAGTAAGTACGAGAAGTATTGTATTCGACCCAAAACTTCGATGTAGAGATTTCACCGGCCTACTGAATCCAAAAACACAGTTGTGTGTGTGTCTGTGTGTGTTTGTGGTGTGTGTGTCTGTGTGTGTGTGTCTGTGTCTGTGTGTGTGTGCGTGTGTGTGTGTGTGTCTGTGGTGTGTGTGTGTGTGTCTGTGGTGTGTGTGTGTGTGCGTGTGTGTGTGTGTGTGTGTCTGTGGTGTGTGTGTGTGTGTGTGTATGTGTGTGTGTGTCAACAGCATTACTCAAAAACAAAAAGTCGGTTGAAAAGCAAAGTTTGCATCTTCCAAGGATGCGGCACGAAGATTTTAAAGAAAATTCCTCAGCCCTAAACTACCCTTTAGATAGAACATTTTTCTAAAACTTTGATTTTCTCAAAAATGGCTCTAACGATTTTGATTAACATGCCGTATGTTTAACATATTTTTATGGGTAATGAAATGTATATTTTGAATTTTCTGGCTGTAGACCATGTAGTCCTTTTTACTCTTTATGACTTATCGATAACTGATAAGCTATAAGAGAGACCAAATCTTTGTAGATCTCGTTAAAACACACAATTTATGTCCAAATGCATTTTTAGTAGGGTGAACCATTTGGGGGATATCTCTTATTTGTGTGAGTTTTGCAATACTTAAGCTTTAAACTTTTCTCAAATGGAAGGTGGATACTCACTTTTTTATCTCTTGACCATGCAAAGAGAACGTAATTTCAAAGCTTTATAAGATTTGACTATCGCTCACAGTCTACCGTATTTCCATATTCTGCTTGCCCCTACAAGGAAATAAGCAATAAGCTAATTTCTGCAAATGTTCATCTTGATCAACATGAAGATAGAAGAGTTAGAATGTGTAAGAATAATTAGTATGTACAAGAGTAGAGAAAGTAATGTGAGTGCAACATATCAGTGCAATAGAGATTCAGAGTGAGCATTTTCATGCAATGATCCTGTACGACTTCAATGAAATGTACTTAAATGAAATGCAATCACCCTATAGTCCCCATCTGGCAACCTGTGATTCCTTGCTGCTTCCTATGGTGAAGAAGCCTACTTCGAGGTCACCTATTTCTAGCACTGGAGAAGCAGTTTCTGCATACGAGGAGGAGTTATCTATAATACCAGAAACGGAGTGGATGGGTGGGTGAGTGGAGTTTAAGGGCCCGTCGACAGCTAGTTCATTTGGGCCTGGATTGGCGTGGTTGCTTACAGAAGTAGTTCTGGAGGTAGGTACGCTGCATACAGTGAGTGCCAGGCAGAATACTTTGAGAAACTGGCATAAACAAAATGTCTCTCTGACTATTCATATTTTACTGTCTCAATACATATCTAGTGACGCACCTAGGCGGCCCGGGTTCGATCCCAGGGACCCGCATGTGGTATTCGTGGTGGACGAAGCGGCGTCAGGGCGGGTTTTCTCCGGGTGCTCCGGTTTCCCCCGCCATCTCATTTCACCGGTGCTCCATCTTCATTCCATGTATCATCAGTGTCACCGCCTGCGGTGCCGTAGTAGTAAAAGCGGGCGTTAAACACTACAACAACAGTGACGCACGTATTAGTGTAGGTTAAGGAGCAACTGTGTAACTAGCGACGAAATGTATACCTACGTGAAATATTATAAATATATATTATGAGTCTCTTATTCCAGCAAGTGTAATCCATTACTAACATCGTAATCATCATCATCATCATCATCACCATCATCAGCAGCAACAGCAGCATCATCATCATCATCATCATCAACTCATAATTGATTTGGGATCTGAAATTAGTTACTCGTTTAATTGTTCGGCACATGTAATTTACTTTCATTAATGCTACATATAATATCAAGAAGTTGGTCATAAATCATTCATTACCTACAGTTATCTAATAAAACGGAAAAATGAATTATTTTGTGAAACATATTTTAACTAAAAATCTGATGTGTACACTCACATGAATGTCTCTACTCACTCTGAAAAAAACTATTCTTAAATAACGAGGAATATCTCGAAAATGGCTATATAAACAAAGAAAAACTTTATTTCGCATAAATTGTGTGCTCTAACGATATTTACAGCTTTTGTACAGTAAGATTTTATCTGTCTCTTACTGTTTACCAGTTATGTAAAAGCCCTCTAGAATAAAGAGGACTTTAGAAGCTACTCCAAGAAAATTCTAAACACACATTTCATTTGTCATCAAAAATCCTAAACTTATGGTATTTTAATGATAATCGTTATAGCCATTTTAAAGTAAATCAACATTTTTAATGATTGTTTCCATATAAAGGGTAGTTTGGAGTGGGGGAATTTTCTTGAAAATTTTCGCATCGTACATTCTTTGAAGATGTTGAGCATAAACACGTAGTTTGGTATTTAGTCGACGTTTAGTTTTTGAGTTATGCTATTCGCAGACACACACACTTACCTCGTCTTCCCTCGTGGACACACTCACAATAATAACCTGATGTTGCACTCACATGACTTTCTCTACTCTTGTACAAATTATTCATCATTGACTACAACTTGACTGGCGGGTTTGGTGTCTTCTTCCTTCCGGTCCCTGGTAGATGGCGTGATGATTTCAATGAGAATCTTCTCATATGACGAATTCTAGCTTCGTTTAATACTTCGGAGTTAACGCTGCATGCTACATGTCCCTGACGAGGCACCACCCGAGGGGATGGATGAGGCGAATGGACACGAAGGGCGGCCGGAACGTTGCCATGACAGAGCAGCGTCCCTATATTCTCCCACTTAACAAGCATCCCGATGGATGCTAGCTCAGTCCGGTTCCTTTCCCACCCTTTCGGGTTCGTACTCCCAACGGGGGCACGGGACTCGGAAACCGGCTCCCCTTCTCCTCGGGCTTGCAGCATCCCAGTAGACTCGCTTTACAATACGGGACTTCCAGAGCGCATTTGCTCCCCCTGAAACAAGGGGGACAAATGCCGCCGCGACGCTCCCCAACGCTTCCAATCCTGAAAGAAGCCTAACGGGATGAAAGGATATAGGGTGAAATGAAATGATTAATGTAACGAAATGGAGGGACATTAAATTTGAAGGATACAGAAATCCTTACCAGCATTCACCTGACGACCCTGGGAAACCGAAAAGCCCAAGGATCAGAATGGTCGGCCACGGGGATCGAACCCGCGACCTCCCGAATACGGACCACAGACGTTGCCGTCTGAGCCATCTCGCTCGGTGTCAAGAACTATAGTCTAACAACCATCTGGTGACACGTGCCAGGTAATAGTGTGAAGTTTCGACTTCTTTCATTCCTTATCTAGTTAAAGTGCAACTACCATCAAAAGTGCAAAACTCGGAAATTTAAAAGTATCGAATGTATTGCACATACTTCCATACCACCTAGTATCAAGAGTATCGAAGTAATGGCGGTTTTGAGGTCCCATTCTTAATGTGTTTGACTCTAGCTTTCCCTATGGTCTGGTTTCAAAAGCGTGACATTTATCACAGCTACTGTATCGGCTGTCAATTGGCGGGTTATATCAGCGCCGCCCATGTGCCGGAATTTCGTCCCGCAAGAGTTCTTTTACTTGCCAGTAATGCATTGACATAGGGTTGTCGCATTTAAGCGAACTTAAAAACCATCGTCTGGATCGAATTTGAATCCGAGACATTGGGATCAGCGTAACCGACTGGGCCACTCAGACCAACACCATAAGCGAATACTTGGGCGTTTTGTCATCTCTTTCTATTTCTTTTCCATCGTTACGCTTTCATTCCATTTCCTTCTAGCCGTTGAGGTTTCGTGGCACATAGCGGTGCCGGACAGATGACGCGGATGGTTGCTGAAAGGAGAGAGTCCTTCCAACGGAGGAGGAGTGCTTGGTCTTTCGAATGTTCATCTACCTCTCTAGGCATCTCCAGTGGTGAGACGGGTCTTTCAGTGTGGATCTGCTAGGGACTTCTGCGGGCCTCAGTGGCCTATGTGCCTGCAGTCTATAGCTTGCTGTTCCTTCACTTCATCTCTTCCTCCTGGGAAGTGATGTCCACCAGGCGAACACGAACTGGAGGAATGTGCTACATAAATGCTCTATACTGACCCTCTTCCCCATCATTATATACAATACCTACACAGTATAGTCAGATAAATGCGTAAACCCCATTACAGCAGTTATATACAAGTGATATATGTCGTGGTAAATAATTCACTACACGAGCAAATTAGCAGTTCAAGCTCCCTCTCCTACTCATAGCCTTGTCACCAGATTTAACTATCCTTTCAGACAGATAACGTGCCCCAGCAGAGCTTTGCAAGTGGACCATCCGGTCCTTTGAGCTTCTACCATAACTCCTCGGAGGTTACTAATGCGACAATTTAACGTCGTGTCGGCATGTTGGTCAGGATAGCTTAGTGGTTAAAGTAGCCTGACGGTAACAGGTAGTTCCGTGGTTCAAACCCCGGTGTTGGCATTGCATTTTTCAGCCTCACTCTACCCTTTCTAATTTTCACATATTTACATAAAGTCATATAAAAGCAGCAGCAAAATTACTAACAACCACTATCCAACTTCAATGCTAAATTGCATCGGCAAGTTGTTGCAATTTGTGAGTCATTATTGTAAGAACTGATACATCAGCTATAGTTCCTTTCAGTTGAAGATATAAACATCCTGTTTTCTCAAGCTATTTTGTTTACTCTTTTGAGACAGTGGGAGGGGCAGGTAGGCAGCAGTTTGCTCGTATCGGGAATTCCTCCACTAGCATGTGCTTGATTAAGCGTCTGTTATCACTATACACTGATACTTGTAGGTGGCCACTAAACTATATATATAGTCAATTAGTCGTTTGTGGATCCGCAAAGTTTGTACAACCCTCTATAGTTAGTTACGCTGTGTTGTTGAGAAGTAGCATATCGACACTTCTGAATTCACACTGGATTAAACCTTCCTTTGGGATAGCCAGTTCAAGCAGTTCGGGATCTGGAAAAAGTCCGAATGTTCTTTCTGATCCTGCAGCACAAAGCTTAAAAACAAAATGTAACGAAGTGTTCGAAAATATAGTTTAAGATAATGTGTAAAAGGATGGGGCAACTTTAAAAAATTATTGATGTGAGTGTGAGTGACATTCCACGTTATAATCGTGTTAGACTACTTCTTCTGACGTGGGGCGGTTATTTTCGAAACAAAGACACTTCTTCGTGACAATCGTCAACCTTCCGGGGTGGAAAATTTGAGGAATCGTGTGGTCGCATACTGTAATGTTACAGCACTTAGTGGTCCCTTCCAGGAATAATGTCTGATGAGTACCACGTATATTTATATTAGCTGAGTCGTTCAGATCTTAAAAAAAAATATTCCATTTGTTTTGGCACATATTTTTCACATTTTCAGCAAATAAAAATAAATATTTTCCAAGTTTTAGCACCTAAAATGATAATGATAATAATAATAGTAATAATAATAATAATAATAATAATAATAATAATAATAATAATAATAATAATAATAATAATAATAATAATAATAATAATAATAATAATAATAATAATAATAATAATAATAATAATAATAATAATAATAATGAAGAAGAAGAAGAAGATGAAGAAGATGAAGAAGTAGAAGAAGAAGAATGTACTTTTGATTCCGAAGGTTTAAAGCAACTGCCTAACTAATATCAAGTATCCCCAACTTTTGGAAAGGAAGTGTTGAGGAAATATCACCAACAAGAAGGAAAGTAGCACGAATGTTGTTATTGGATGTGAGGAAAACGTGTTTGGGCGAGAACGAGTTGGAAGTGCCATAGCATGCCCTTGGGTTAAGAGATGAGTTTAAAGTAGGCGTTCTCAACCAAAAGTTTCCACGCATTAAAACAAATATGTGTGCACTCACATGACTTTTTCTACTCATACTTCTACGAACTATCTTAAAAACGCTTATTCTTCTATCTGCTATATGTTACTCGAAATTAACGTTTGTAGAACTTGTTTTATTACGTTTTTCCTAATAGGTACAAGGAAATAGGGGAATACGGTGGACTTAAGCGATAGTCAGGTATGTTAAGCGCTGGTCGCTATGTGATGGCTTTCACATTCCATTTTCTTTGCATAGCCAGAACATAAAGAAGCGTAAAGTGAATTCCTACATGAGAAAAGTATAAGTACTTGAAAATTCAAACCAATAATAAGGAATATCTTGGAGAAGGCTAACTCCACCAAAAAGGTACTTGATTTGTGCTTTAACGAGAGCAAGTAAGATTTTTTTGTGTAGCCTATCTCTTACGGCTTACCAGTTATGCAAAGTCATCCATAATGAACAGGACTGCAGAGGACATTCCCAGAACATTCAAGATGTTCATATAATTTGTCATGAAAATATCTTAAACATATAGATTTGTAATCAATATTATTGAAAAGTTTTCCTCGTAAAGGAAAGTTTGGGGATTTTCTTGAAATTCTTCATGTAGCATGTTGGGAAGCTTGAACTTACATACCAAGTTTAGTTTTTAACTGTCTTTGTTTTTGAATCATACTGTTAACAGGTAAACGTGAGCGCGCACACACACATACACACATACACAACATTTTTTTTTTCTAAAAATGCTTCTTTTTGGATTCTGGGAGTCTCAAAACACGTACTTTCGGTGAAATGTCGATATCATGACTGGTGACTCAATGACAACTGGCGGAGGGGACTTAGCACCTCGACCGAAAGGTGATCTTTTGTGCCTATGCCCCTAATGGGGCATCCCACTCCGAAAGGATATATGAGACGAATAGATCCTAAAGGCGGCCAGACCGTTGCTACGCCAGAGCAGGTACCAGGGTTCCTACATTTTCCCAGTCAGAAGCACCCCGGCGGAGGCTGGCTTAACTCCCTTCCCCCCTTGTACCATCCCATGGAGAGCCCGGCTCACCTTCCAGTGCGGGGGGCGAGATTTTCAGAGCGCATTGATTCCCCCTGTCGTAAAGCTCCTGCGACGCTCGCTGACGCTTCCAACCCTGAAAAAATTTAATGGGATGAAGGGTGAAGTAATTAATTTAACGAAATGGAGGGACGGAAAATTCGGAGGATATGTAAATCCTTCCCAGGAATTCGCCTGACGACCGTGGGAAACCTCCGAAAAAAGCCATTGATCAGTCGGCCACTGGGATCGAATCCGCGAACTCCCGAACGCGGGTCAGACATTACCGCCTGAACCATCCCGCTTGGTGTGTAGCATCTTTGGAAGCCTCAATTTTGCCAAGTTTCGCCGCCCTTCCTCTTATCCTTCCCTACGGGAGGTTACATAAGCACCATAGATCAGCGTCGGTCGCAGTGCGAAATCCTCCTCCAGAATACCGAAAACACTTCACGTACGAGTAGTAGAGAAAGTAAAACGAAATGCGCTTGGCATTAAGTCAGATTCTCCATGCAAATTCGCATGGAGAATCAACATACCTTCTCAAAGGCAACTTTCCCACGTATATAGAATCATTTTGCAGTAGGTACATACGAATGATAAGCTTGCGTTCGTTTTGTTCTTAAATTAATGGGAAACAATTAATGAGAGTGACCAAACAAAGCCTTGTCTCGAATTGTCTAGTTGGGCTTGAAACGCAAACTAGCATTCTCGCATTTCAGCAAGATATTTCTGCATTTAATTGCTCTTGTAGGTCAAATATTACTTATTACGTTATAGTATATTATGCGAGAGGCTAATTGCTGTTAAACTCAGTTTTCATACAACTATTTATGGTTGATCATGAGTCGAAGTTTAAAATATGTATAACACGTTTTTGATATTCTACGCTGCCTGTTATTGTCACTGAAGTTCGACATTTTAGTCATGCATTTGTTATTCGATTGTACATACCAGAACCGATTGTTGCGCCTTAAACTTTTATTGTTATGTTGTACTTGACACAAGGATACACCACGTGACCCACTTCATCAGGCATCGGCATAAGTAGATAACCCTCTGTGCGTTAAAACAGTTGCCGAACCCCACGGCGCGATTCTAGCCATAAAGAGTGCAGTGACGTGTTCTGCCTCTCAACAAAGGCGTGAGATGAGAGACATTTGGACTATCGTGTGTAGTCCGTTATAAAAGAGAATAATAGTATAAACAACGAAAAGGTCTCACTTTACTCACAGGATCTTTACTTTCTAGACAATAAACTCACTGCTGTAGTCTAACATTACGGATTACAGATTGTAAAGTGCAAGCATGAGGACACGTAATGTTTCATTGGCATTTGTTTATTGTCAAAATTAATTACAGAAACATAGAGCGTATTCCTACAAGGATTCAACTCTCGCAAACATAATTAGCATAAAATGTACTGCATATCAATACAATATGTAAACAATCAGAAGAGCTCGCTGCGTGTAAATATAAACTATATTAGGACGCTCTATCTGAATTTTGGAATGTAAAAGGAACACAATACTTGTTAAATAGCTTGGAAAATTATTCCAAACTATTTTCTTTGAAAAATAATATTATCACCATAATTATTAACATTATTGACTCAACTTTCCAATATATCACGCGGGAATTTTTGTAAGTCTAATGTGAGTGGTATGGCTTCACGTTTTGTGCTCTAATCTGTATTTAGAATTACTTTTTACTTAATGTAATGCTGGAAATCATATTCTAATCATAAATTAAATCTTATAATTCCTTCTTTATTTAGCTACTGCGCGTGTAACAATATTAAAGAAAGCATTGCGGCTAAAAACTTGTTTATGGTTCACTTAAAACAATGTAGGCAACAGTCTTGCTTATCCCTAAATTACAGTGAATAGCTATGCACTATCTTTCACAAAAGTAAATACCCAAATTCAGCGAGACCTGCGTGAAGGGTCACCTAATTCTCAGGCGCTCTTGTATGGACGGTATGAGAAATTTGTCATATACCTACTTCCGTTGTTCAGACGGCAGCCATGGGCTCACCTCGCTGTTTTGAAAAGCAACATTTTAGCAATCCTTTTACATTAACGAGTAAATATTGCAAATGTAACTTCATTGCACTTGTAGAAAACGCGTTTTTATTCCGTTTCATTAAATTGTGCACTAGATGTAAAAACCACGGCAGTGTTGGGTGCTAGACTTACAAACGTAAGCTGAAGCAGCAACACCTGGTTTCCGTGTGTGGCATAGTTGCACTGGCTAAAGCGTGCTGCTGCAAGTCAGCGGTGGTGTAGACCAATTCGAACCCTGTTATAACGTGTCCTCACCCCCCCCCCTTTTTCTGTCTTACTGGGACCCTCATTATTTATATAACCTGTGCAAAATATAAAATTATACAAATTAATGAAATTTACATACTTATGATAAAGCTTCTCCTTTAGAGTAGCAAATTACATGGCTATGTTTATTTCGCATGGCGTAGTAATTTTTCTCTCCGCCTTACCAACTCTACAATGTAGTTGAAGTTTTACAACTCAATACTTCATAAGCTATCAGTTACTATTGCTGAAAATAAAATAGGGAATATGGTTACTTTAACCCACAATCATTATTCCCAAAATTAACAATATTTTCCTTTAAATGGCCACATTCAAAGGCATCTCGCTATAAACCTCGCAAACTATTCCCTGTGAAAATATTTACCTAGATCATGCACTGTTGGTGTTCACATTAGCTACAATGGATATATAGAAACTACATATCTTCATTGTGTTAGAGAGTCTCGACAAGAAAGGCACAACAAACGGAAATAATGATTTTAGCTACTTTTACGAAACTCATCTTAATTGCATTCCTTTATGGTTAATCGTGCAATCGACGATAGAAGTACCACGCTAAGTGAGAATAAGATGCAGAGTTCTTGTCGAAAGCAAATGAACTTAATATACTACATATCATAGGAAAGCACTAATAGTGTAAAATGCTGTTTTAACTGTTATAAAATGTATTGTTATAAGATCTAGATGTCAGTGAATAAAGTAATTAATATATTAAAGGGAACACAAAGCAGCTGTAGATTACTCCAATGTGAAGTAACCTTTGGAAGTAGCAGCGTCGTCAAGTTGTTTGTTTGCAAGCACTACAGAATGTTGCCATGTCCCCATGCACTGAATTTCTACAAGTGTGCCTTTATCCCGATTAGAGAATTAAAGACGTTTGTTAATTTTGTATTGCAGAAAATAACTGTGCGGGAAGCGAGAATAGAACCGCCACTACTAGTAGTTAGTTCTGAATTCTGCAGATAGGGAATTAGCCATCTCGGTTCTGGTTCACTCTAACTCGAAGAAGGTATACCTGTAGTTTCCGCCTGAGAATTAGGTGACCCTTCACGCAGGTCTCGCTGAAGTTTGGTATTTACTTTTGTGAATAATAGTAATTCGTTAAGTTAACCACCTCTGGTCTAAACTTTAACTAAATCTAATCACTACACTACAGAATAGATCCGCCTAATATCATTCATAAGTTCTTAGAAATCAGCTGCAGAACGTTGTTGCAGTTAACACATACTCACAAACATGAGTATCCAGGTTTTCGCATCGCTGACCAAGTGCTCTTCAAGTAAATTGTACAGTATGTTTGCATCCCTATTGCTATTAGGTCATAACGTCATCGGCATCTCATTTGTTTCCGAAACTATCATTGCAAAGAACCGTCGTAATCTTATCTTACATTCATCGATTTGGAGGACTTGGCCAGCCTTTTGCAATATATTTAGTGTTATTAAGATCGTGCAGGCCTTAGGTCAGGTCTGAATCAGACAGACTGTCCACAAGCTCACCCATTATTGTTACATCGTATGACTACTTGTATGAAATAGGGTTTGTCCGAGCAACAATTAACTAGGTACCGATCCAACCATGTCCTTTGTCACACTGTTAGACACTGCAACCTTACACACAAACACCAAACATCCATGCCTTTGGCGGGATTGGAAAGTACAACCCTTTCAAGTGAACAGCAAACTAGCCAACAATCACACTAACGAGAATGACATCCAATCACATTCGCTTGGGCACAAGCAAATATAGCCAGGACTTTCAAAAATTATCGGCTGCTGATAGTATACAAATATTCATGTTCATATATCTGCAGCACTTGGCTACAAATTGTTATGAATGTTGTCCATGTTGGCTGCAATACGAGAAGGTCTGTCTGCGCATGCGTATTCGTGAACCTTCAGACTTTCGAACTTCCCGTCACCAATGTCACTATTTAAACTACAATAAACACAGTGAATTTACATTCTATTAATTCATTATAATCCGCTGCGTTGGGTGCCAAAAAGTGAGAAGAAAAGATCATTCAGATGCATCAAGATCACAAAGAGAAATTGCAAATACAGTTATTCTCCCAGTTTACTTAATTTATCGTGATCTGTCGCATTTACTTTCCAAACTGCGTCACGAGACTTCGATTATTACCTAATTGTCGTGAGACCTTTTGTGAAATCTTCCGGTTTGACCCCTATTTCATAACTGACGTGATTGTCTGATTTCGCTTTTAGATTCGATTTCTCTGGACAACAGAATATTGCATCTGTCAACGTGCAAAAACATCCGCAACATTTACAAAGAAAATCTAACTTGTGCACCCACGTGACTTTCTCTATTCATACCTGAACAATCTATTCTTAACTCGCTTCTTCTTGTTCTTCTTCTTCTTCGCTTTCTGTATCTTCTTCTTCAATCTACTTAATGGTAATTGAGATAAACGTTTGTAGAAATGATTTCATTACTTACACATATTCTTGTAAATACAATGAGCATAGGAGAAAAGAGTAGGCCTAAGTAATAGTCAAATATTTTAAGAGCTGCTGTTGCTATGTAATAACTTTGACATTCCATTCTGTTTGCACAGCCAGCACAAAAAAGAAAAGGAGATGACTTGCTGTTTGAGAAAAATGTAACTTAAAATTCAAATCAATACGAGGAACATTTAAAAGATGGCAAACTCATACAAAGTTCACTAACACAAACAAAATAATAACAATAACTACTACTACTACTACTGATGATGATATGATGATGATGATGATGATGATGATGATAATAATAATAATAATAATAATAATAATAATAATAATAATAATAATAATAATAATAATAATAATAATAATAATAATAATAATAATAATAATAATAATAATAATAATAATAATAATAATAATAATAATAATAATAATAATAATAATAATAATAATAATAATAATAATAATAATAATAATAATAATAATAATAATAATAAAGTACAACAATAACATAAATAAGAATCGAAGAAATGCCAATGAAACGTTAAGTGCCCTCGTGTTTGCATGAATTTTATTACGGCAATTTACAATCTGCAATCCGTAATGTTAGACAATAGCAGCATATACCGGAATGAGTTTGCTCCCTGGAAAATGAAGTCCTGTAAGTGAAGTAGAAGATATGCTAAGACTATTCTTGTCTATTATCACGCGCGACACACACTAGCCTGGCATCTCGCCCCCTTCTCTTGCATGTAGAACAAAGTTCACGCACGCCACTGACTGGTTTACCCCGTGATTTGTGCAACTCTTTTAACGTAGGAAGGGTTATCTATATACTCACCCTAATGCCGGCTGGAGTGGGCCACCTAATACATAAATAGAGCGCATATTGCCTAACCCAGAAATAGCCGAAGTCGTTGGTTGAGTATCCATGGAAGTCGAAATTACTGAGTGTCGGTAGTCTAACCTCGTGTCCTGCATGTTTATTTTCTGAACTGAAAAATAAATTAGAAACTTTAGTTCTCCAGAGATTTTTATCAGGAATAAAGAAATTGAGTTAAATGGCACATGGCAACATTGTGTGGTGCCTGGAAATAAATAAAGTGACAATGCTACTGGGTCCAAAGATTGCTTCACGTTGAAGCAATCTACAACTGAATTGCATTCTGTTCAATACATCATTTACTACTTTATTCACTGAGATCAAGTTCTTTTAACTACGCATTTTGTGGCCATTTTCTTTCGTATAATAAGTAAGGCACTAAATGCTTTTGTTTCGATGCTTTGAGTCTTATTCTCGCATAGTACGACATTTGTGTCGTATTACTGCATAATTAACTATGAATGATTGTAATCATGCTGAGTGATTAAATTTTCTAAAATAATTATTTTCGTTTCCTGTGCCTGAAATATTTTTGTTTTTTTGCACGTCGATATTTTCTAACATGAACAAGATATAATGCTTTCTTATATCCACTGTAAGCTAACTAAACATTAACAGAGCATGACGAAAGTAACTTCTTTAACATAGCAATAATCTTCGATATTTATAGACAGATGCATATGAATGCGGATATTTAAGAGAAAATATTAGGTACTAATTTCTGGAAGAGTGATTGAGAGTAGAAGCAGCGGCGAGGCGTGAAGTATGTAGCAGAATAGACAGATGCATCTTACCGTCATCCTTCACCATCGGCTCGCTTCGGGAGAAGACTAAAATCGTGTTTTTTTCATGAAATACACATATATAGATAAACCTAAAAGCAAAACCTTATCTGAATAGAAAATTTGATCCGAATCGCTAGAGCCTTTTCGGATATATATATATATATATATATATATATATATATAGTTTAAATAATTGCTATTTATACAACAGTGTCGTGTTCATTTAGAATTTCTCTTCATATATCCCAATTCAATTCAAATTAATCTCTATAAATGTGCTTGAAAGGTAACCAATAAGAGCACTTGTCCCTTGCCTCGAAAACATTCCATTACCACAACAGTCAGTCACAGCCAGAGGAGACGGAGGCTCGATTGTCTACTAGGCGGAGAAATCTGGCTAAACGGAAACATTGTAGTTCACAAACCGGTGTCAGATGGCGTGCTTGTTTCTCCCAAGCTCTAAGCATGGCAAAATACACAGATCGGCGAACATCTACAACAGGCAGCCCTGCACCACATCTCCGTGGCAGAGTCGCGCAAGTGCTGGTATAGAGACGAAAACTTCCTAAGCGGGGAATACAAATACCTGCTTCATGCAAAACTTAAAGAAATTCTCTTTCGCAGACTTTCTAGGGCAGACGCTGTCTACCCTGTCTCCCCTGAGGCTTCGCCTCTGAGTAGTAGTACGCGTATTCCCTGTTTTGTCTACAACAATTGTAATCAATATTTTCTAAAGCTTTCACCTCTAAAATTTGAATCGTACTGTAGCAATATAATAATTGTGTAATAGTGTATTTGGCGGAGGTTGTATAAATAATAATGTTCCCGTTAAGACAGTAAAGGAGAAGGGGGAGGGAGGGGGCGCGAGGACTTGCTACATGGGAATCGATTCAAGTCCAAGGTATCACGCTGGTAGCACGGTGACGCGCCTTCACAGTTTAATTTTCTACTGAATACAGAACTTACGTGTGGATGATTAAGCTTACGTTGGTAAGTAAAGCGCTCAACACTGGCGTCGTCGTTTCTTCTGGTCCACTATTTGATCAAAACCTAACAATAAAGTATTTTGTGCAGGTCTAGTAACATTGAATTTGCAGGACTTGCCCGTTGATTTACAAAGATTACTCAAATATTTATTTTCAAAGCTGCGAGGTGAACCCTTGGCTGCCATGCGTCTGAACAGCGAAGTAAGCATATACGACACATTTTATTGTCATACCATCTATTTAGGAACGTCTGAGGATTAGTTGACCCTTCGCGCAGGTCTCACTGGAGTTGGGTATTTACTTTTGTGAAAGATAGTACATGCACACCTGTGTACGTACATACATACACACATAAACATGGGCGCGTTCGCGCTCTTTTTTCTGGATTACTTTTCAACTCAAGAACCTCAAGTACGAAACTCCAATATCAGCTTTTGAGTGGAATGCAACACTTCTCAGACTTAAATATCCAAGTGCTAATGAAAGTAAAAATCACTCTTTTGGATAGAATATGCAATAAGTTTAGCTCTAAAGCGGCTGTAATTCCTCTGCCGTTGCAAATTGGTCCAGCAGCTTACTGAGATGCCGCCCACTACCTTGGAAACTGAGTCTTTAGGTCATGCAGCAGCCTACGTCATGTCCGC
Source organism: Tenodera sinensis (assembly GCA_030765045.1). NCBI lineage: Eukaryota > Metazoa > Arthropoda > Insecta > Mantodea > Mantidae > Tenodera > Tenodera sinensis. The sequence goes on from CM060966.1 coordinate 49,612,633, forward strand.
CCAGACTAAACTGGAAACATTGCACATTAAATATGTAAAGAAACTGGACTGGGAACCTCTTTTCCTTGCACTTGTCCTTTGATAGAGTCACTGCAATAAATACTCTCTCCGTTAAGGGTATTATATGCACACTGTCTTTAATCGTGTAGCTCTGCCATTCTTCCTCCATGCTCTGTACGACCCTAAATTCCACATCTAATTACATATTCCTATTTCCCTTCTGGACGCGAACCACTCCTACGAACCATTTTACTCCCGTAAAATTAATGATTTAGAAAAACTGGTTCGATGCACTCATACGACCTTCTCTACTCACTCTTCTACAAACTATTCGTACCAACACTTATTGTTCTATCTACTTCATGTTCATCGAGATAAATGTTTGCAGAAAGTCTCTTATTGGATATTTTCTTGTAGCTACGAGTACAATGGAAATAGGAGAATACAGTAGGCTTAACTAATAGGCAAATATTTTAAGAGCTGGTCGCTCTGTGATGGCTTGTACATTGCGTTCTTTTTCCATGGCTAGAACATAAAAAACGAATAATGCATTTCTCTAAGTAGTTGAAAATTCAAACCAATAATAACGAAAATAGCCATCTCCGCAAAAAGAAATATGATATAAATTGTGTGCTTTAACGAGATCTACATCCTTTGTTGACATTTTGGCTATATCTTACACTTTACGAGTTATGCAAGTCACCCAGAATGAAAGTACTTCAGAGGCTATTCCCAAAAAATTCAAGATATACCTAAATTCCATTTTCATGAAAATAAGTTAAATATACGGCATTTTAATGAACATCGTTAGAGCCATTTTTGTCAAAATCAAACTATTTCCATGTAAAACGCAGTTTGATGTGAGACATTTTCTTGAAAAGCTTCGTGTTGCATCCTTGAAATCTCCTGAACCTAAGTACCAAGGTGGCATTTAATCCACCTTTTGTCTTTTAGTTTTCTGTTCACATACACACACACACACACACACACACAAACACACACACACAAACACATACACAGAGAGAGAGAGAGAGAGAGAGAGAGAGAGTCCTGAAACTGCTTTTTTAGATTCAGTTGGACTCAAAACACGTACTTCCGGTGAAATTTCGATATCTAATTTTTGGGTGGAATGCAATATTTCCCCCGTATTTATGTAGAAGAGGAAGTAAAATAGTATTTCAGTGCTCCTAGTCTTCCTTCTGGAAAGTAAATCGAATCAGGTGACCAAGTTATGATGCAGGAAAGTAAATCAATATATTCCTTGAAGAATATTTCGCGTTTACATGCCTGTATAAAATCGGAAAGATTTTACATCATGAATGTATAACTAAGAGGAACAAAGACATGTTCACTTTTAAACAATCCCTTTAATTTTGCAAGGAAGAAGTTTAATTGAAGATAGTCTGATTTAGCATACAAATCTTACATTAAAACTTACTACACGTTACATCATGATAAAGGAGCTCAGTATTGAACCATCTAATTTGTTTCCTAATGGTGACCAGGTAAAGAGATTCTTGCTCTGCTATTCACATTCTTTTATTGTTGTTTGCTGTCATTTAGGAATGTTGGGCTATCTATACAAAGCGGATCTTAATGCACATTTCTCCCAAATGAGAGCCTTAACTTGTACTGAGCTCTGGTCTCGCTAGGTGCCTTTAAAGTCCTGTACAACACCAAATTTCAACGCTGTGCATACAACGGTACCTAAAGTTTTTCATGCGTGTAGGACAAACTATACTAATGGATATTACAACCGTGTGAAGTGGCATAGGCAGTAGCTTCCGTAGCTTCCTCCTTGTCACTTAGTCCAATTTTAGGGTGCTCATCATCATACCACGACTTTCCTGTCCACTATTTCCCGTTTCCACAATTCCCTTCTCAGAGTTGGCTACGTTCTCTATAAAGGTTTATTGAGGTAGTTTTTAGACGTGGCGAAGGAACGACAGATGCGCAGTGTTTTATGAACGAGTTCATTTTTGTAACTATAAGACATAGGGATGTTAGGTCAGTACTACTTGGCACTGCGACCTTGGTTGTCGAGCGCTCCGATCGCTTATCTTGTTTATTAGAACAGTGAAATATTAGTAACTTGGCGTACAGTCAGTACTGCAATGCAAATTAATGATCTCTAGAGATGTTGCGTTCTGAAATATGATTGTACGTGAACAGGGTGTACATACACTGTCTCGCCGTGTATGTGCGATAAGCTCACCTAAACAACTCGGTAGTTTCACATTCTTTCCGGTATGCCTCATGGCTTTGCCAGGTAGTACAGATATTTCCGACTTCCGTGCAGTAAACTCGGAACAGTAAGTGATTAAGTCCACTGCCCTCTCGCATTATTAGCAGTGTCTTGTTTATTTCCAGGAAAGAAATAGAAACGTTACCTCCACCATCAGTTTGCAAGACGTCACTCGCGCAAATCCTTGCAATGTCATTCGCCACGTCTAAAAATTACCTCTGTATTTCTCTCTGGCGTGGTTCCTGATCGGCTCGTCAGACCCACCTCCGGAGTGAACCCCTGGTGGGGGTGAAGGCCTTGTATGAGTGGCGGCGTCGGATGCGTTTGTACTGGAAACGACGGGGATCCCATCCGTGCCTGCGCCCGTCGTCATCCGGACCTGGGCATCCTTCCCTGCTAATGCTCTATGTACAGTTAGGTCTCGGCAATACACTGTCTATCTACCCTTACACAAGAAACAAGAGGATCTTGCAAGAATAGATGTTCAACGGAACATTGGTAGAAAGCAAGAAATAAGCTGGAACGAAGTCAATTATGGGAAGTGCCTTAAGGTAACTAATACAAGCACTCGTGAAATTTCGATAATACGCAGCTTATCTTCTTGAAATTTATATCAGTTACCGCACACAATAACAGTAATGTTTTTGCAACGTTTCAAAATTCTGGTTTGTATCTTATGTGAATTTTAACTTTTACTGGGTTAATTCATTGCTATAATAAAGACGTTCTATGAGATACATTTTCAGTAACATTCGCATGAACAATTTAAGTTCGACATAAGTGAGTTTACAAAAAGAGTCTCTTGTATAAAAGAATTTCAATTGTTGAAGAAAATGTATAGTTGTTCTACTCTACAAAACTCTTGGCATTTCAAAAGTTAATAATTTATTTCTCAAAACTGCAGCGTTATTTTAAAAAGATGTATGATAATTTTCTTTAATGTAATTTTGAGAGGCAAATTAAAAATTTCGAAACAAATGGGCTAAACAGTGTGTCGTGTACAGTATTTTGAATGCCCAAGGAAAAAACTTGTGAGAAAACGAGGTTTTAACTTGGGCATACCTATTAATAAAGGTGTGTCTGTTCATTTATAGTCTCCGCTAATTCGTATTTAAAAGTGCCAAGTAGATAAAATGTATTTTATTAAAGTTTAAAATTCATATTATTTATCATGGAAAAAGTATTTTTAAAGCTTTTAAATTTTAATCATATTCTAGAGATGCATAACCTTCAGTGGATTGCAAAAACAGACCTCCATATTGCATAACTACTAATACCTGGCGATAAGTTGAAAATCTGTTTTAACTTTCTAAACGCCTATATTTATAAAATTATGTTAAAAATAAAAATAAAAATAAAATTGCTTTTCATTTTGGGATTTTAGGTTTTTGACATTTATTTCTTTTTATTTTCAAAATGTTCACACGATGCAGTTTTTATCCAATTCTTCTGAAATTGTTAAGTGTATTTTTAGAACAAAACTAATTAAATCAGTTATGTATTTTTTTTCTTTCAAACGCTTTTGAGTTATTAGTTTTTAAAGCTTTATAAAACTTCAAAAAAAGCAGGAACTTCAAATGACGGAATTAAAAAATTATTTTCAATCGAATTAAGGTTAGTAAAATAATTATTTATTTATGCCAACAAACTTAATGTTTAAGCGAAAGATGCGTGGTTCAAATCCCGGCTATGGCATTGAATTTTTCAGTCCTGATCTTTTAGTGAAATAAAACTATATGATACATTTTTATGTTATAATCTGGTAAATGGCATAGAATTTAAAAATAAGGGGTTTTTTTAATTGCATTGTATGAGGCATTTGGCATACGATAATAAAATTGAGCTTTAAATTTAATAACTCGGAAATTAAAAGAGATATAACACATTTAAAACAAACTAATGTTTATATAAGGCAACATCCAAAATGAATGCGCGGCTCAATTAGCCGAAAAGTTTAGAAAGTACCTATATTTTCAGTGTAAATCGCTTAAGGAAGCGAGGATGTGGATATGTTTGTATACTGGTGCAGTACAGATTTGCAGATGTTGTGACCAGTTGTGTTTCCTCGACTGTCCGGTTGCACTGACCCACAACAAGGAGAATCCAGGACACTTACTTCCTTTCCTCGTCTCTAGGGATTACCTACCGTCAATTATTTGTGTTCACGCCCTCGCAATCTCCACAACGTTCTACTTCATACATTTCTCGGCAGAAGCTCGCGATATCAAACGTAACAACCAGACCGGTATTTTGGCTTGGAAGGCATGATTAAAACCTGAACAATGTGCAATTCACGAATCTCTGGATGAAGAAAGATGAGCATCCCCAGATTCATAGTACTGTAATATAAAATCTAATTTCATGTTTTGAAGTTAATTAAAAAGAATTTAAAAAGAATGGCCTTTTCAAACAAAACTTTAACCTTAAGGCAACTATTTAAAAATAAAAATAAATAAAAATGAATTGAAAAAGAAAAGACAGGTGTTGCAAGTATATACTGTAAAATATAGAGTAGCAGTCCTTAGACTTGTATAAGTTACCGATACTGATTTTTAAGCATCGTTACTGATACCCCATTGCCACTTCATAAAAGTCTGTAAAGACGACAGATTTTTCTCTGAATTGTGTTCTTATTAGTAGTTTTCTATGTATGTATAAACGCACATAACCATTTTTCTTTTGCTCGCCACCATGTTCTGATGGCGAGGCGAACCGTATGAATTACTTTTTCAACAGAGGTTCTATAAACTTCACTAGTGTATGGATGTAACATGCTTCTTTACGCATTTTCATTGTGTGACTTACCAACGCACGAAAATGTGCGTATATTTTACAGGCTGCTTTGTTATTATTCTTACTCTCGACTTCCAAATAGTTCCACACTTCACTTATGTTTTATTCAATATCACTGTTGTACATTGCTAAATAAAAATACTTGTAGTAATTAGTCATACGGTATACCCACAAACAAAGCTCGTGACCCGACTTTGGCATGCCAAGCATAAACTAACAGATGCAAGGAAATATCAAATATTTTCACATGCTCTACTATCTCAGTTTTTATTTGTTTCTTCTATATACATATTTTGATCACCGTAGTAGGTAACTGTAATGGCCGAGAATGAGTGATCAATAGAGCTAGGAATTTTAGGTGCAAATTTTTTATTAAAAGGGTGCAAAAAGATGCTTTAATTTAGGTAAAAAAAAAAAAGTGTAAAAAAGGTGCAAATTTTCCACTTTCATTTTCACTCAACAACACAAAAACTAATTAGACAATTCCACAAAATAACTAAGCACATAAAATTCACTGTCACAAGTCCAGAAAACTATTGAGGCAGATGCTATTTAACAGCTCAATGTTTTTTCAGTGAGGCTGCACCTTCGGTCAGTAAGTAAGTATTTGTATGTTGAAAAGGAACGTTCTACGTAAGCAGATACAGGTGGTGCATATTTTGTTAGCAGTCTGTAATTAAAATCCTTGTTCGTTTGCATATGATTATTCTTCTTTTATTGCCTCCTAAACTCGGTGCAATGCATGTGCAGTGCAGATAGCGTGTTTTAGATTAAAGTACATAGGCTTGAGGTTAGAAATGTAAGATATTCGATCTGTAAGTCAAATAATATTTTTAACTGAAATATTTCTTCCTGCACTCAACAGTCACCCTTCCTTAAACAATACCTTCGCATAACTGTGATACAAACTGCACTGAAGTGTAAGTTGTCGCAGGATTGATACCGGGCATCGTTAACAAACCCTTGAAAGATAAAAATATATAATTTTGGGAATAAAATTCGGTATAGGAGACAAAAAATATTTGGAAAAAGTGCAAAAAGGTGATGATATTAAGAAAAGGTGCATAATGGTGCTGGGATTGGAAAAAGGTGCAAAAAGGGGCACCCAAAACTCAAAGAGGTGTGTTCAGTTAACGTTTTCTCTTCAACATATGCATGTTTGGGCATCATAATAGCAAAAAGAATTTAAGTTGCAGCAAATAAAATTCCTTGCAGTTACAGAAAGCGATTTACGGCGTCAACTAAATCAGCCTCATTCACAACACTGTATGCTGTATCAGGAGCAGATTCCGCCATTGATTTACATGTTTTCATTTAGACATAAGAGTCTTTGTAATGTCGCATTCATTCACACGAAACGCAGTCAATGTTTATCAGTAACTAGAGTCCAGCAACTCTATGGGGACACGTGCGAGGTAATAATGTGAAGTCTCCAGTCCATCCCTACATTTAACAATGCAATTACTCGGACGGCATAAATAGGAATATATATCACAGATGAAGATTTTCTCTGAAACCATAAACTCAAAGATGGCAAATTGCATTTGCAAACCTGACTACCATTGAAGGTTACATTTTACACCTGAAAATATAAGAATTTGATGTGAGCATTTGCATAAGTTTCTCTACTCACTCTTGTGCAACCTAATGTTAAAAGCCGTTATGCTTCTGTCTACTTCATGTTAATCGAGATAAACGTTTGTACAAATGGTATAATTACATATTTCCTTCTAGATACTATGAAACTACAGGAATAAGTTATAGTCATATATTTTAAGAGCTGGTGTGATGACTTTGACATTACATTCTCTTTGCATGGTTAGGACATAAAAAAACAGATAACGACTTTCTATATGAGAAAAGTATAAGTAATTGAAAATTCAAGGAATATCTTAAAAGTGGTTATCTCCAGAAAGAAATTTATTTGGGTAGGGTTGGCATAAGGGTGAGACAAGAATTTAGGATTCCATCCCAGCGTATTGCAATTTATTACTTAATTTTAATATGCTCATAAAATACACACAGAAACTTTGCAACGTGTGCACGTGCTACTAATGTCATGCTTGAATGTATAAGAAGACGTGTTGCTTTAAGATCCTTAGCCTCATTTCCTTGGTTTGGATGGCTGAGGTGGTTACACGCTGGCCTAGTCATCCTAACGTCGGGAGTTCAAATCCGGCCAAGATCGATGTGCTTAAAAACGGCATCTCCATGTCAGTAGATATCCTGACATGTAAAAAATACTCCTGCGGGAAGAAATTCCGGTACACCGGCGACTCTGATATGAACCTTGCATTGTTAAACAATAACATAATGTTTAATAATTAACCTTATTTCAATCATATTTTTCTGAAGATGAAATCTGCTTCAGCAACACATTGTTTTACATCTGATATTCATGAAGCTCCAAACATATGCTTTTTCAAACTATATTTAACTATAAGGATTGTTCCAGTGGATTTAATGTTTAGCCTATATCTGTGCCTGCCTATTGCGCATTCATCATGGAGAAAATTCTGTCCACACATGTATCATGGACAGGCAAACAGAGGTAGGACTGGGCAATCTTTAATTGTTCTGAATATTGCTCAGTATTCTTACAAGAACTGAAAAAGTCCATGACATTTGTTATTAGCTAGCTTTCACATGAAATTGGTGTCACATTCGGGCTCAAATGGTTTCTTTTTAAACACAAATTATTAAACACGCTTTTGATTGAATGTTAATGGGTCATTAAGCTTGTAACCATGCTTCAATAAGTATTTGACAAGGTTTTCGATGTAACCTCAAGATGGTACTTCCTTCAAGAGCACTTGAGATTAGTGAGAGAGTGTTACCACTTTAGTAAATAATTAAAAGAAGTGATATAGCACATTTTCCCTCTTGTTCAAAAGTCTTAACGATGACTGGATCATCTATTCCTTCTAAAATATCTTTCACATTTTGGGCATTCCTCTCTTTCAGAATGTTTACAACAAAGTTGAATTAATTTACAACAAATTACAGATACAGAGTCTCTCGCTATGCTCATTACAGATTTATAAAAGACATGAGACCGCCTCCGTAGCGCAGTGGTAGCGCGCCCAGGTACTGCCATGGGATTTCCCCCCTAGGAAGTCTGATACGGGGTGCACCCAGCCTCGTTAGGTCCCTGAGGGGCCAATTGAGTAGCTATCCTGATAAAAAGGTAGCATCCCTAAAAGGTCAAGCAGTCGTCTTATGGTCGGTAGAGTCAGCGAGCTGACCTCCGCCAACCCCAACCTGCACTATTCCGTGGCCCTGGGTGCGGCTGGAGGACGCAGTGGCCAGGCGATGCGGGTAAACTTTGCATAGAGAAGACGCCCCAGGGAGGAATGAAAGACATGAGAGAGTGGCAAAACAAAATTTAAAAAATTAAAAATACTTGCTAAGCGAATTCGCCGAACTTTTTTAAACATTTTTGGGCAATAAGTTCATAAAAAGATCCTTTCTTGTCTGCTTCTTTCTTATCCATTTTATGTTTGAATGATACAGTAAATGTTGGTAACACTCACGGAATCACAGAATTTTCTATGTGCATTGACTCCAGCTGTATGATTGAAAATGTCAGAATACATCAGAGTCTGTACATATGTCGATACTTATGAGATCAGCATTAACATGTATTGTGTTGTGCATATGTGCTGGACAGTCAACACCAATCAAACTGTTACCACGTTCTAGATTTTTCTGTAAGCGATTGAACATATTATTTTGGTCTTTTCTATGGAGCCCTCCAAAATTTGTGTTAATATTGTCACCTCCAAATGTAACAACTTCTCATGAAACAAACAAAAATATTTATAGTTTTCAGTAAATAACTAGCTGTAAGCAACAAAAGTATTTACACTTTTCAGCGAATAACGAGTTATGGCTCATCAAATTGCATTAACCTAGTCTGTGTCCTGTTAGTCATGTCAAATTACTGAGCAACAACTGGGAACATGTTAATGGTATCGGTTGTTGCACACATCATTAGATATACCTACTAAGGAACTTTATATCATCCTTGAAGGTACATAAAGTAGGGGTCCAATGAATGGCTTCAGTTTTTGTTTTCAGATAGAAGCATTTGATGGCAATGTAGGAGTCCTTAAATAGTTTTGAAAACATTTAAGATTTACAAGTAGCTGTATGTACCGATACTTCACTCTGGGTCGGCAAAGATATCTTCAATTGCTGCTGCAAATCTTCGCTTCGCTAGTTTGCCGAATAAAATATACCTGAAGCTGTGGGGCATTTTATGTAGGACCAATGCTCTTCTTATGTTTTTTGTTATTAATGCTTAGAAACATTACCATTACCCCCAAGAGCTTCACTCACATATCCATTGAAACTTAGAAATGAAAATCTTAAGCATTTTTACTTTTTTTCCTCGCGGATCCGACAGATTCCCTCCCAAAAATGAGATCGTGATTCCCTCGCAGTGGGGCACAGTCACATTCCCTCCCAGTTTTCTATTATCTAAATAAAGTATGGTCCGGTTTCCTCCATGGCTTAACCGTCCACATGATTTTCCTTACTCTCAGGTTGTGGGCAGCGGAGGCCTTACTTTTCTTCTCGCACTGTAAACTTCTTTCGTAGTAAGGAAATGTAATTGCTCTTGGCTTGACTCTTTGTGAAGGAGTCTACCCGGACGTTTACTTATATCTTCAACTGCTTTCCTTTTAACACTATTTCCAGTGATTTATCTATTTAATTTTTACATCCAATATTTTTGGAAGCTAAACTTATAGTTCCCTAACGGAATTGATTTTTTGTCCCTTTCATTTATTATTTTTTCCACATTTGCCATTGCCTACACCAGGCCTTTCCAACTGAGATGCCGCCAGGGCCCTGCCCGACACCGACACACAGTCTAGTGGACAAAAATGCGAACTTGATTTTAAGTTATTATATTTTTTAAATAATTCCTTATTCCTTCTGAGGTTAAATTAACATGAAACATTGGCTTTCTTTTGTATTTATTCCTTACAACTGCCTGTATTTTCTAAGAACAGGATTGAGTTGTTTATACCTGCGAACCCGATTTTGTCATGCAAAGTAAAAGAAAGATCTTATCTACAGACAGATAATTTTCGTAATAAATCCCAGGGTATTTAGAATCGTATTACACATACATACCTAATAATTGTCGCCTGTGTCGCTGGAACATTGGTTCGAAGTTGTGGCTGGAGTTTTCGATAGAGTTGAGGAACTGTGAAGTGGGGGGCTGTCCGCTCTACTTTACAGGAAGCTTCCGTAGCGATGACATGAGTGGATCAGATGAAACAAGTAACACGGATAGCAAATCTTTATTTGTCGCAATTCGAAAGTTCTTCCTGGTATGCTCTTCTCGGTATTTTTGTAGGTCTTTATCCCGTGACTCTTGCGCTTCTTCAGACGTCTGTCCAACAGAGAGTAAGCAGTATTTGATAATTTCAGCATTGTGTTCTAAAAGTTTGTGTCCCGTGGTTGACATGTAATGCCATGGGTACAGTTCCATCTATAGTTCCTTGGTATCAGATGTGTATATTGAAAAGCTTTGTAAATTTACTTTGTAACCACTTGCTATGTTTCTAAAATAACAGCAAACCTCTGGATTAGATTTTCACTTATTCCTGTGAATAAGCACTCTGGTTGGCGTTTCGGAAGGATCTCCTTGCTGTTTCCATCATCACTTGTGCCACTACCTGGCAGTTTGCTACAACACTCTGCGGGACTTCTACAGCAATTCCTGGACTCCCTCTTTTTGCTTCTAACACTACTGTCACTGAATGACTTCCTTGGTCAATCTTTACCAGCTGCTGAAGTGCTACTTATATAATTATATATTGCTTCAGGAAATGTAAGCTCATTGTCAAGCCACCGTGAATCTACTGCAATGCCTGTTACATTTTGACCAGCGGTGATTGAATAGTTGACAAAAAGTCTTTATTTTTACTTTTAATAACAATGTTTATGTCATATGGACAATTTTCCAGGCCTAAAATACTAATAGTATAATTAAGCATTTCTTCATTCCGTTCCGCTGCTGTTTTCCAGCCACACATTGAAAAGTCGTCGACGAGTTACGATGTGCCGCGCCACTGAAAATGATTTATTTTGAATAAGTGCGTAACTATGCGCACAAACAATGATTCATTGCAGAAATAACACTTAACATGCCGTTAAAATATCTTGGCGATCTCGCATGCCCCTCTTTACTAAAACTCTACTTGCGTTGTTGTTGTTGTTGTTGTGTTTAACGCCCGCTTTTACTACTACGGCACCGCAGGCGGTGACACTGATAAACTCTACTTGCATTTTGAAATATATATATATATATATATATATATATATATATATATATATATATATATATATATATATATATATATATATAATATATATTATATGCACCATATAATTTTAGTAGCTGTCAAGCGGAAATCGATGGAAAAAACAATGAATGCGTGTGTTATTGGAGAACGAGTCTGGTTAGAGATTACACCGTGTTCATCCTGTCTCATTTCTGTCTCAACGATAAACTCCATACCTCGCTACATCCGTAATATACGTAGTCCTAAACAAACTGTGCGACTCAGGTTTCTCTAAAGAAGTGCATCTAGATTATACAAATTGCACAGTGTGGCAGTAGCACCGGTGCCAGGGAGGTGGGGGAAGGTGAAGTGGCAGAAGCAAAACCATGAAGGTATTGCATTAGCGATAGTCAAACTGCGGTGGCGTGAATTTTGGGTTGGCTGTTCAATGGCACAAGTCAAGTCTACGTGCAGCTTAACTAAACAATAATAATAATAATAATAATAATAATAATAATAATAATAATAATAATAATAATAATAATAATAATAATAATAATAATAATAATAATAATAATAATAATAATAATAATAATAATAATAATAATAATAATAATAATAATAATATTAATAATAATAATAATAATAATTAATAATAATAATAATAATAATAATAATAATAATAATAATAATAATAATAATAATAATAATAATAATAATAATAATAATAATAATAATAATAATAATAATAATAATAATAATAATAATAATAATAATAATAATAGAGTCGAAAACAACGAAACATAGTACTGTGCAAACTGGTGAAGCATTGCCTTACAATCGCATGAACTATCTGAAAATCTTCAGTTCATATCCAACAATTTTGCTGTGTTGTCCAAAGCTATTAAACAATTACAAAAATCGTGTTTGAAAATGTCCGAGAGGTAACTATAGTAGAAGACTTAGCTACTTCAATTAATAGGAAAGGTGAAAGCTAAATTCCAGAATGTTCTAAACAAAAATATTGGTTATCAAGCTATATGTGAAATTTTGAAAATGAGTAAGAAGGAAAACACGCCAGACGACTGAGTGTAATTTTTTACATTTGCACCTCTGGCATCGTGTGACGTAGAAAGAAGTTCTTCACCTTCAAAAACTGCTTCAGTGATAGGCGTCAAAATTTCATATTGAATAATTTACGGATGTACGTTGTAACCCAGTGTAATGCACTCTGTGACGATATTATAGTTAATACATAGCAGTATGTATAAGCGTTTAAGTGCAATTCAAGAATGCATAGTTTATTATGCTTGTAGGTTGTGCTGCAGGGAGGCGGTTTTCATGGTCAGGCTGTAACTACCTACCTGCGGTTGATAACAGTAAAGTCAATGTGTAGTATACCTATGAAAAACCACACAAGTATCCGACCTTTAATCACGTGACATCGGCTTCAGTAAAAATAGGACAGACACAGTCAGTGTTAGTTTGAGTGAGGTGTCAGTCTGAGTAGTTTTAGTTAGTGATAGGGTTGAGTTGTCGTGTACCTACGTTAGTTTTAGTTACGAGAGTGCGTCGGTCAGAGAGTACGTATATGTCGTCGAGTGACAATCGTAATAGTAAATATATAAGAGGCAGTGAAAGTGGAGAAAGATACTTAAATACCAAGAAAGATTATCAGAAGAGCAATAGTGAATTGCAATAGTAGAGAAGTTTATACATTCTGTTAGCAACGAGAAGAAAATTGTGAATTTGCAAAGTTAGAGGAAAATAAAGTGTTACAAAAGAACACACTATTTATGGTTATCTACATTATGTGTGTGGTAAGATTTCATCTCCCCCTCCCTCTACCTCTCTCTCTACCTCTCTCTATCTCTCTCTTGCTCCCTCTCTTTACTTCCCTCCTCTCTCCGCCTCCCAGTTTTGTAAAAGGCATCCACAATGAAGAGGACTTTCTAGGACATTTCGAAAAAATTCAAGATAAACATCGCATTTGTCATGAATGCCTATTTCCAGTGAATTCTCGATATTTAATTTTTGGATGGAATGTAATACTTCCCCTGCTTACTAGCAGAGAAAGAAATAATGTTTTGTGGAGGGTACAGGAAATCTCACAACACCTATTTCCGGTAAAATCCCGATATCGAATTTTGGTTACAATGTACATGGTAGAGAAGTTAGTAATGTCTAGTAGTTCCTTTAAATTACTTTCAAACATGGATTCTAAGGCCTACTTATTCTGTGTTTAGATAAAAATACGAATTTTAATATTTTGATCCAAAAATTACATTTTAATCTATGTTTGGAGACTTTAATATCAAAGTTAGTTGTCATTCATTATTCCTTTCCTTTATTAACCAGTTTCGTTAGCACTGATGAAAACATTAAATGTATTTCACATGTGCATGCCTGTAAACTAGAACAGAATTATTGATGGTTTCTTCTCGTTGCACTTGGTTTCTACACTTACACTTAGATAATGAACCTCAGCTGCCTTTGTGACTATACAAGAATGCTTCTCTGTTGTGAAAGGTTGACTCAAGCGTATAATTATCTGGAGCATTCACTCGTATACACGAGAGAAACAAAACGTTCACGGCCTTGCAAGTTGGTTTTAGTGGAATGTAGAGAATATGGTGTAATGCACCTGGCCCTCACGGGGGGGGGGGGGGGTGGGGGGGTGGTCTTAAGAATTTCAATCAATTGTGTATTGCATGAGTGAAGATTGTGGCATAACAGTAATGAGAACTAGATATCTCGATACTCTCGATACTCGATGGTATCGAAATAGCTCTAATACTTTGTGATAAACCTTCGATACTTTTTCGATTCTTTTAAATGTTTAACTTTTGCATAGTTTAAACTTGCGTTTAACTTGATGATAGGTAGGGAATGAAAGGAGACGAGATTTCACATTATTACCTCGAACGCGTCCACAAGGATTGCTAGACTATAGTTCTTGATTGCGTTTCCTGTGAGTGAGTGAATAAATGCAACATTTCACAGACTTCTCTGTCTCATTGAAACATACAAAACAAAGGTGAAGGAGTAGGGGTGCTACTCATGTAACATGCAGTGTTAACCGAGTTGTGAATGAAGCGGATTTATCGGACACGTGTGTTACATCCATGCACACAGTGAAGTTTACACAACCTCTATTGAAAAAGCAACGTACGAGAAAGTAATATAATTCAGTGAACAAGCTGTCGCGTTACAGCTTTCTATAAAGTGAATATCGAGTAACAAGCATCACTGCTTAAAATTTGGTTTCGAACATGGAGTATCGAGAATTATGTTATCGTCCCAACACTAGGACACAATAGTGGAGCCATCCAGACTAACAGCGTTACCTGAGTTAAATGCTTTGAGCTCATGCCGGAATACAGAACATTTCTGTGAAAGGTTACAAGAATTTCTAATTAATCAAATTGATAAAGAAACTAGAGGAATCACAACGCTCATCAATTCACCGCTAATAATTTTATCGCAACTGAAAACGATATAAAATCCGCGGAAGATTTTCTTTGGCGCTCTTTACCTCTGCTCCTGACAGGTCTGGAAGACACTACAGCAAGGGCAGGAACTCTACGTTTACAGATTGTAACTCACCGGTGGCTGCTCGTATACACTCCCGCGGACTCGGAGGACGAAGGTCTATAGGAAGCACACTTTCTCCCCTGCCATACAACGCCGAAACTACCAGCACTGACAACCCTGAAACAGCCAAGCAGATGTGAGGTGACGTTGAAATGAAAACTGAACTGAAATGGAGGGAGAGGAAATTCGGGGGATCTAATTAACCTTCCCAGCATGCGCCTAGCGAAAATCCCCGAAAACACACATGGACTAGGAAGGTGGGCTGCGGGGATCGAGTTCACGACCCCTCAAATGTGAGTCGCACACGTTACCACGACGTTGACTGACTCAGATAACTTTACTTGATGTAAAAAGTATTGATTTAAATCAGATTAAAATTCCAAAATCCAACCACCTAGGATGGAATGTGAAAGATGGGCGGGTAATAAACCTAATTATATTTTTGCTTTCTCCAGCTTCTACCGACAGCAGTTAGATAAAGTCTTGTGTTCCGATCAAAAATTTGATATCGGAAATATATATTTATGAGTCTCCCTTATACCAAAACTTACATATTTTAGAGAAAAACTCCTGTACGTGTTTGTGAAAACAGCGCAACCCAAAACAACATTGGAATACATATAAAACTTAAGTTCAGTGCCTTCCAAGGATTTAACACAAAGACTTTCAAGAAAATCTCATGGCTCAAAACAAACCTTCATATATAAAATATTTGTTATTTTTTATCCTCTCAAATTCACTCTAAAAATTATACCATGCGTTTATCATCATCGTGATCATGATGAACCTTTTCGATTTAGGATTTCATGTATCCTATTTTCATGATCTCGGATCAAGTGCTGTTGCTTCCTCTCCGTGGAAGTCCTGTGTCTCTTTTCCCACAGCAGAATCTCTCTTATGAGAATCCATTTTCTCAATATGTTGGAACAAGTCTTGTTGATAATCTTTAATGTTATACACTATATTTTCAATTAAGAATTCATTTACTTTATTAAGTTTGGTGAAATCAAGAAGGGGTCATAAAACGCAATTGAGCTGCTTCCAACTGTTTTTGTTGTTACGTTTAGTATATTTGTATGAAAAATAAATCTTTATGGATATCCTGTGAAATCGTCTTCATTCCAAATGAATTTTTTGCTTTGTATAACTGGAAAACCATAATGGATAAATAGTTTTATTATGTAGAAAAATGTGGATCTCGTTAAAACGCGCCATGATTTCTAATAAATGTTTGCGGCACTAACCATTATTGATTTGAATTTTAAATGTGTTTATACATTTTGAAGTGCATCCTAGCTGATCACGATCGTGTTGCAAATCAACAAGGTACGTACAAGTGGAATATTGGCTTATCCCATGAAACAGAATAGAAATGCTTAGCATTTAAACGATTTCTACTACTTCTGAAGTGTTTAAGTAATAACTTGACTGCAAACATACAAATGTCTATTATATGTACCTGTAATATAAACATGGTGATGTAACTTTAACATAAAAACTGTTCTTTTTCCTCACTTTCAAGTAATTTGCATCGTTATTCAGAGTTGAATGAAAAGTTCTGTAATATCTTCACTGTAGCAAATTGCGTACTAATACTTGCCATTCACCGTAAGGTGTGAAATGTGGGAGAAAAATGCATGAAAAACTATTAGTGTTGCTTATTAGGTATATTGTAACGAATAACTGACGTAATGAACTTACGTACATTCTTCAGTAGAAGTCATACACACACAAATGAAGAAATAATATGTCTGCTAAAACGTGGTAAAAGGAAAATTAAAAATCTGATGTGTACTCACATGACTTTCTCTACTCACTCTTATACAAACTATTCTTTCAAATGTGGATCAAGATAAACTTTGCAGAAATGGTTTTATTACACATTTCCTTATGGGTATAATGGGACTTAAGTGATATTCAATATTTTAAGAGTTGGTCACTATGTGATGACTTTGACAATCCATTCTCTTTGTATGGCCAAACATTAAAAATGAATAACAAATTCCCATTTGAGAAAAATACTCGTATTAAGTAATGCAAGATACGAACAAATAACAAAGAATATCTCGAAAAAGATTCATTCCATACAACAACGAAAACATTGAAAAAAATCATGTGTGTTAACGAGATCTGCATATTTTGTGTAGTAAGATTTTGTCTGTCACTTACGGTTTACCAGTTATGCAAAACCCTCAGGAATGAAGAGGACTTCAGTAGCTATTCCCAGAAATTTGAAGATATACATTTCACTTGTCATGAACATATCTTAAAAGCACGTGGTACTTTAATTAGTCGCTTTAACCATTTTTTTAGGAAATACAAATTTTCAAAAAGAATGTTCCATGTTAAGTGTAATTTGGGGTGTACAATTTTCTTGAAAATGTTGCATGCTTTGAAAATCTGAAATTAAATAAAAGGTTTGGCATTAAATAGATTTTTCGTTTTTGAGTGATGCACATTTATCGTCCAGCCGTATCAACCTGAACACCGTTGCCTGGTCCTAAACCTGAAAGAGATGACAATGAAAGTATAGGAGCAGGAGAGGTACAGGAAATGAGTGACAGGAAAGTTATGGTAGAAGAGGAACCTATGGGTCAGAGTGGGCGGTCACCGAGTATCGAAACCATGACCTCCGAATGCATGTGGCACACGTTACCGCGGCGCTCTCTTGCTCGTCAAGCTGAGAGCTAGGGATCGAACCTTCATACAGGAAAAAAAAGTTTACGGAGTTTGGACTATAGGAAGTGGGAGAGGGGGGTCAGTCTGTCACATTTCAATGTTCGTGCTGGAGGCATTTTACTCTCTCTCTCTCTCTCTCTCTCTCTCTCTCTCTCTCTGTGTGTGTGTGTGTGTGTGTGTGTGTGTGTCTCTGTGAAATTAGTGAACACACTCCAGAAACGCTATGCACTGTAGGCACTGAGCCCTGTTGTTTGTGCTGTCACTGTCCTGGAGCAATGACGTCTCGCTCTGTCCATGTGGCAGATAACTCGCGACCGCCTCATTTGCGATATGTGTATAAACCCTACTGATAGGTAATTAACTGTATCATCTACACCAGAATCCCCATTTCCTTTCTGCTTCCGGAGCACTAGGGCTAGTAGATGATAAACATTACGGCACCTATAAACAAACACACGGAATTGATAGACATTGTGCCAGTGTCTGTTATAGCTTTATTATCTTGTTGTAGTTGATTAAATGATATTTATTAGTTTGTGTATTCTGTTTTCTTCCAGCAACAAGAGCGGAGAGCGTCTGTTCGCCCTGGACGCCTTCAGCTTAGAAATACTACAATCCTGTTGGTAAGTCTATTCATTTGATTTATTTTAATTTTTCCTTGAGATATTTACATCTTCACTTGGAAATGGCGATTTGTTGAAAATTTTCAATTTTTTTTTTATTTTTCTGTCGTATACTAGCTCTTGCTATTTTTCAAAAATGTATAGTTTACATGCTAATGGTTACCAGAAGTGTGTTCACTTTAACAATTTTTACAATCAGGTTAGCCTCGGCACATAACATTGTAGAAATTTCTTTTCAATATTTCTCAGAATTAAAACGTTCAACATTTTTACATCTTTTAATCCCAAGGAAATACTCTTGAAATTATGCTACATGCCTCTTCGTACATCACTTTGAAGCTTGTTAGACAGGAACCAACAACTATAGTCTTAACACAAATTACAAAAACTGTGTAGCCATTTAAACAAAAATTCAGTTGCTAAAAAGAGCAATTATGAATACCGTGAACAGTGATTGTAGTATTTCGTGTGTTAGTTGCGTTCATGTCCCTTTGTTTTGACTTGCTGCTCGCACCCTCTGCACTGTGACCATGTCAACCTGTTGTACAGTTACACCTAACCTGTTACATTGATGCATAAGTTTCGCTAGCGATGAAGTCGCTACCTATTTAGAAAATTTTGGTCGTTTCCTAGCAATGCGCTTCCTCGGTTTAGTCAATACTGATGTAGAGTATGCTGCTCTAATAGTAGTATAAGGGGGAACTGCATTCTTGTAAATCATTCTAATCGTTTTGTGGTATGCGAAATGCAAGCGGGTCTAAAAGATTACCAACTTACCAATACGACAGTGAACGTTACACATAAAACCTGCTCTTTCAAATATGCATGATACTGTTGGAAACTGTCAAGGAAGCTGCAGGAAAAAATTAGACTCAGTCCTTATTCATCAGCTCTCGCGTTGTTTCGTAATCCAGTAGGAAAAACTAAACTAGATTATTGTGGACTGAACAAGTTGAAGTGGTGTAAAGAAATGGATATCCAAAATGGACGAGATTGCCACAAACCAATGGGGTCGCTTAATTAGGCAGGGCAGAGTTCTTTTGCGCTTTAGCACCAATAACAATGATGATGATGATGATGATGATGATGATGATGATGATGATGATGATGATGGTGGTGGTGATGATGATGATGATGATGATGATGATGACGACGACGATGACGACGACGACGATAGTATGTTCCCCCTTCTCTACTCACTGTTGCACAAACTACGCTTATTCTTCTAACTGCTTAATGTTAATTGAGATTAATGTTTGTAGAAGTGGGTTATGTTACATATTTCCTTATAGATACAATGAAATAGGGGAATACAATAGGTTTAAGTGATAGTTCTTTTTAGACATATTCGCTCTGTGAAGTCTTCGAGATTCCATTCTCTTTGCGTGGCCAAGATATAAAAAACGAGTAACTACCTCCTATTTTAGAAAAGTATTGTCAAACACAATACAAAAAAGCAATGAATATCTCAAAAATAGCTGACTCAAAAATGTTTGACATAAATTGTGTGCTTTAACCAAATCTACATTTTTGTGTAAAGATTTGATCTAAGTCTTACGGTCCAACAGTTATGCAAAGTATCCAGAATGAAAAGAAAATCAATATATACATTTCATTTGTGATGTAAATGTCTTAAACAGTGATATTTTAATCAACATCGTTACAGTCATTTTTGAAAAAATCAAGACTTTCAAAACATTTTCCATGTAAGGGGTAATTCGGAATGTCACATTCCTGGAGGATGCTGAAAACTTGAATACGAAGTTTTGTTTTTAATGCCTTTTCGTTTTTTAGTTATGCTGTTTACAGATGCATGGATACATGGACAGACATACATCAGATACACAAGAAGATAGACATACGTAGATACGGAAAGATACAGAGACACACAACAGAGACACATAGACGCAGATAGACCACACAGATACATTCAGACACATACACACAGGTACCGTTTTCTAAAAAACGTTTTTTGGGGATCCTGAAAACATATATTTCTTGGAAATCTCGACATCGAATTTTGGGTACAATACAATACTACTTACTATATGTAGTAGACAAAGTAAAAAGGAGTAAACGCTCAGAATTTTGATCAGTTCTTACATTTAAACGATCTCTTAATATGTTCAACATTATTACTTCTTATTTAATGTGCAATAGGTTGTAGGTTGTAACAAGCGAGGAAATTAGAATGGTTCTGCTCCAGAAAAGCCTGCTTTTTGCATTCCTGGTTAACGAAAATTCAGTACTTTCCCAGAGAAACAATGAAAATAGTCTATTCTCATGTTATCTGCATACTGTATGGTAAAGTACTACAACCAGTATTTTGAAATGTGCATGTACTAACTGTATATTACGCAAATGCCTGTTAGGGAAGGGTAGAATGTATACAAAGTATTGCTTCTTCACCATCTACTATTGTTTAAGGAAACAAGAATGAACTAGCTATTTATGTACGTACTTCCGATGTTCCTGGTCGGGAACAGTAACAGGACAGTGAGTTGCTATAATTGGTTGTGCACGCAGTCGGTTGGTTATATGCCAGTTCACACGGTTCAGATGAAAATAGCGGGACTCTTCTTGGTTTCTGCCTTCCGGCTTTCCAGCGCTCTTTCTCTCTGATGTTTCTAACAGTTATAGAATTGTTTCCTTGCTCCAATGTAGGGACATACAAGTAGGTAAACGGTTTATTAAAATAAATAGAAATGCAGGTATGTGTGGTATCCTACGGAATTGCTGATGTGTTTAGTTATAATGAGATATAAGTGCATACATTTTGTTTTTCTGTGCGAGGTCGCGCCGCGGTGAAAGGGATGTAACTTAGGAGGTCCCGAACTCCACGACCATGGGTATTTCATGGTTTTTCCAGATCGGTAATCAAATGCTACTTATGGTTATCATCTACTACGATCTCCTCTCTCTCGTCTCCCTTTCACTCCGTTTTTGTGTCATGAGTCAAATGTACTTCTAGATTTCGTGGTGTGTGGCTGTGCCAGATAGACTGCGCAGACGCTTGCCCTAAGAAAAGAATATTCCCCGTGGACATAGAGGGCTGCCTGGTTGGATGAGTCGTTCATCTTACTTTTTGAGTAACTCCAGTAGTGAGTCGTACCTTTAAGCCACGAAAAGTTGGGGCTTCCGCGCGTCTCTGTCACTTGCCTACTTGCAACCTCCGGTGATTCCTTCACGTCATCCCTTCCTGCTATGGGTGACAGCCAGAATATACTCCACATACATCGGACTGCGCGAGGTGTCCCTCTTTGTTATATACGCTGTACCCTATAAAATACATATGCGTGTGTGCTTATTCGATGTTTTTAAGAACTTTTAGAAATGTACTGACCTGTGAGGGTTCATAGTGTATCTACTAGTGGCAAGCTCCTGAAGCTCAGATTCATTGACATGTTAAGCGTGTTGTCTTACGAACCAAACAGAAAACGAAGCTGAGGTTGACCTTGAATGACTGATACCTTCTTACGTTCTAGCCAGAATCCATATAATATTACATTTAGCATTTTATGAACCTTTCAGAATAAGTCTAATTTCACCACCTAAATAGCGGAACCTTAATATAACATAACGCGTCACGTTAAAAGCAGTCGATGAAAAATGCGGTCTGTGATAAAAGCGGTTCTGGAGCAGGCAGGTACACCAAGTGGAACGTGGGGTGTTCGGTTAGAAATTCCAGTAGATATAAGCAACCAGTCGCTGTACGTTAGCGATATAGAGCGCCTTGATCAAGTACCGTGCTTTTGAAAAGTGTCTCCATTAAAAACACCAATTCCCATCATATTTGTTCGGTCTTTGGAATGGCTAACACGACCATATTGGTCTGTTTAAAATCAGCTTAATATGCTTTATCGTTATTTTTAAAGAGCTCTCTTCTTCACCTGATAAGTGCTCTTTTTCACCTCTAGAGGCTTCATCGGGTTCTCCATACTGATGCTCCAATACTCTCGAAATATCATTTCTCTTAATGTAATTAATGTTACACACAATAGCCGTGTGTAGGACATGATTGGAAAGGCTAGAGTGAGACTGAAACATTGAATATCATGACCGGGATTTGAACCACGGATCTACCTGTTATCGTCCGGCTGCTCTAACCACTAAGCTGTCATGATCAACGTGCCAAGTACCCAACAATCCTCTGACAGATTATTTCGCAACATTTCTTTTCAGTGCTTTTTTGACACATTCGATTATACCCCGTGTGCATATTTCATGAGAAATAGAGCTTTCAATTGCCAATAAATAACAAACATAACTGAACTAAGTAATGAGGTAAATGCAGGCAGAATTATAGACAGTGTAGCCCAATAGGAGAATGCTAATAGAGCGCAGGTGAACAGCAATAGTCCAACACTTTGTCCTGCAACATTCTTCATTCGAAACCTTTCACCCTAAGACTGCAAATTACACTTTACAGCATTATGAATATCATTGCAGAAGCAGGTTGCTAGTATAGGCAGACAGAGCAGTTACCTATTTTATTTGCTTCCTAAGTAGTTCTATACATCAGAATATCCAGCCTAAAGGCATCCTCTGTCATGCTCCATTTGTTCCGACAGAGGCTAAGCACGGCGTCTTATTCCGCGAAATGTCTCTGTCTACATTTCAAGTGCATTGCAAGTCTTTTTAGCCTCAAAAGCAGCAGTGCTTCAAAACTGTATAACTCACTGTTTCTATCACATAAAATGAGATAAACCAATATTATGCAATAAGAGCATAAAATTACTTTCTTACACTTATTCCAAGAAGTTACAGAATTATCTTGTCTTTGCCTATTGAAGCCAAATTCGCCAGTCGTCCATGCAACAATTTTGAAGTGGAATTACCGTTTTGTAGGTCACACGTTGATAAGATAGTTTGTAGTAACAATGCTTCACGCCGCATAACAATGTCTCAAAGTCATTTGTTGTGCAGCCCCCTGCAACCGGCCGAGCGCTGAGATTCCTCTCCCAGGGTGTGCGTGGGTTTTGTTTACAAAGGATGACACTAATTATGGTGATATTTCCATTGAGACGTTGCCGAGCAATGCAAATAATAAAACAATTCACCAGTTAAAGAAAACTGTGCTTTTATTTAAACAGGTAAATTATACTTCACTATGATACAATTTTGTGTCCGTTGGTTTTAAAGTATCCTACGCCAAAGAATTACGACGCCTTCACTTAGACTGGCCAGCCGAAAGTGTCTTTTCCTATGAACTGAAGCTACAGAACCGTTACACTTTCCACTCTCAGCTTCTTAAATTCGCGGGGCTACCCATTTTTTATGTTCGTTTTCTCTATTCGTTCTTTATTTATAATTATTATTCTGATTATTGTTTTTAAAATTCTTTTTAAATGGTTAATTTTCTGAATATATAATTTCGATATCACTATTTAGAAGAGTTTCAAAAATGCCGATTGAAAACACAGAAGATAGAAATTTTGTGCTTCTACCTTATAAAAGTACTTACCTGCTAAAATAAGAATGTTTAATTCGCCTTACTTTCAAGTGGAAACAGATTACAACTAATCTTTCTCACGATTGGGACCGTTAGAGGAGATGACGATGGATGGATGGATGGATGGATGTAAAGTATGGTGTGACCTCGGCAGTCAGTCAACCGTTCCCGTGAGAGCTAAGAACCTGGTCTTAATAATTTTGGCTATGCTTGTTACACTTGAATTTCCAGGATACATATGATATGATATACCTAGGTATGAAGCAATGGCTTTAATTATTTTCCTCAGGGCTTCCATTAACAACACCTATTAAAACTATAAAGGGTATACACGGAAGGGGACATCTCACCCTGTGCAACCTACACAGATTTATTGTGCCTAACACCCCCAGGAGGTAGCGATGAAGTGAGGGAACCGCAGGGTGCACAGGGCCACAGCCAGACAGACCACAGAAGTCTCTAACAAGAGCAACACCTATTAGTAGTATACTTTGTGCAATATTGAACGGTTGTAATGGTGTTCACACGAAAGTATAACATGAACGTTGCATCTTAAATTAAGTGGGCTGTTTCATTTCTTTTCTTTTTGCTGTCTTGAACGCCCACTTTTATTAAATATGACACCGCAGGTGATGGCACTGATGATACGTGGAGCGAAGATGGCGCACCGGTGGAATGAGTTGGCGGGGGAAACAGGAGAACCCGGGGGAAATCCGCTCCAGCGCCGATTCGTCCACCACTAATCCCACATGCAATTGTCTGGGATTGAACCCTGGCCGCTTTGGTGAGAAGCGAATGGTCTAACCACTTGTCTGCGGCGCGGCCAGGACTTCGTATACTAAATTCATTTGTTTGATAATTCCTAAAACCGATTTTTTTATAAATAATGAATTGAAATAAACTTGCAACTATTAAATATAGTTTTACATGTGGTTTTTACTTCCCTGTAGCGTTTTTAACTACTGATATGAACTTATTTTGCACACCAGTTGTCTTTACTCCTCATAGCCTTCATGCGTATTTTACACATTCTGCATATGCGAAAGCTGCTTCGTCAAATCAAGCAGAATGCTCGGATATTTCGATTTCCTGTAACGAAACACGGACATGTTTATTCTCTATTACTTATTTTTACTTTTTTTTCTATGGCTTTAGGCCTGCAGTTTTCTCGGGTTTGTAACACACTGAGTAGTGTACCTGGTCTCCTGCAACAGACGTCTTCATGACCTTTAGGGTGACCTTTTCAGTCGTGCCCTTACATCAAACTTACAGCGGTCATGGACACCATCATAGATGAACGATGTTTGCGTTTTCCACTCACCAGAGATCCAGTATTCCCAATTCGCTCACCAGTCTCAGAACACCAAATTCTCTCTGGTATGTTCTTACAGTTGCTGTAATTGAATTCGAACTCCAAAATTGTTTCATAAGGAACAGTCGTTGACTTAGTGTGTATTCGACTTTCAGTGACCAAAGCAAAAGTCGAAAACACCTGTCAAGCAATAAGACAAAAAATCTAATGTGTTGTACTCACATGACTTTCTCTGCTCTTGTACTAACCATTCTTACTAACTCTTATTCCTCTATCTTCTTCATGTTAGTCGAGATGAACACTTCCAGAAATTATCTTATTGCTGATTTCCTTGTAGGTGCAAGGGGAACATGGGAATAAAGTAGACTTTGAGCGATACCCAAATCTTTTAAAGCTTTGAAATTCCGTTCTCTTTGCACGGCCAAGAGATAAAAGTTAATAACGGCCTTTGATTTGAGAAAAGAAAGTATTGTAAAACTCACCCAAATAACAAGGAAAATCTCCGAAATGACTCACTCCACAAAAAAGTGTATTTGGACATAACTTGCGTGTTTTAACGAGATCTACATTTTTTGTTAGTAAGATTTGGTCTATATCTTACGGTTTACCTGTTATACAAATGTCATCAAGAGTAAACAGGACTGCATAGGCTATAGTCAGAAAATCCATTTCATTTGCCACAAAAATTCCCAATTTAATCAAAATCATTGGAGTAATTTTGGAGAAAATCAAAATTTTATAAAGATTTCCATGTAAAGGGTAGTTTAGGGTGGAGCAATTTTCTTCAAAACCTTGGTACCACATCCTTGAAAGATATTAAGCTTAAGTGCTAACTTTGATTTTTAACCAACTTTTCGTTTTTGAGTTATGCTGTTCACAGCTAGACACACACACACACACACACACACACACACACACACACACACACACACACACACACACACACACACACACACACACGGATTCTTTTTCAAAACTGTTTTTTTATCCATGGGCCACAAAACATATATTTCTGGTGAAATTTTACATCGAAATTTTGGGTCGAATACACTACAGCAACAAAAGAAATTAGACCCTATTATTGATAAAATATTTCATGAAGTGTAGGAATCAGGATAATCTGAATATCCTCTCCTCTTCCTCTTTCCCTTCTACCTTTACAGCGTAGGGGTGGCTCCGTAAATCCATCTTCTCCAGTCATTCCTATCCCTCATCATTCTCTTCATTTCTTCCATTGTCTTGTTCCTTTTTCTTCCAATCTTTTCCATTCTGTCCTCAAACATTATCCGGGGTCTTCCTACTCCTCTCCTTCCTTGTACCCTTACTTCTAGCATCTGTTTAACTTTACTATCCTCTGCCATTCTAAATGCATGTCCCCACCATTTCAATTGTTTTTGTTCGATTTTCTCCTCCAGTGATCCTTGACCTACTTCTTCTCTGATCCTCTCATTTCTTATCCTATCCCTCCTGGTTTTATTTACAGCTTTTCTTAAGTATTTCATTTCACTGGATTGTATTTTACTTATTTGCTTATCTTGCAGTGGAATGCTTTCTATTCCATATGTAAGCGTAGGGACCAATACCGATTGATATAACTGCATTTTTGTTTTTAGTGCTACTTCTTTCTTTCCAAGGATAGTTTTGTTAAATTGGTAATACATCTTATTTGCCTTCCTTTTCCTATTTAGTATTTCTTCATCCCATCGTCCATCACTCGTAAAGATCGTTCCTAAATACTCGTACATATCCACCTGTTCTATTTTCTCATTCTTATGTTTAATAGATATTTCCTGTCCAAGTTCTTTTGAAATACACATTACTTTACTTTTCTTAGTATTTATTTCCATTCCCTTTCTTCCGAGTTCCTCTCCCCATTCTATCATGCATCTCTGTAATTTTTCCTCATTTTCTGCTATTAATATTATGTCGTCTGCATATATCAGTGACTGTATTTGAATCAGTCTCATATTCCAATATCCTATTTGTGTTCTTGGTGTCCTCCTTTTACATATTTTTATTATTTCATCCATAAAATTAATGAAAAGTAATGGGCTGAGGCTATCTCCCTGCTTGATTCCTTTTTCCATATTAAATTCCTTAGATGTTTCTCCTTCTATTCTGACTATCCCCTTTGATCCATCATATACACTTTGGATTGCTGTAATTAGCTGTTTCGGTACGTTTTTCTTTATCAGAGCTTCCCATAGATGTTTTCTGGGCACCGAATCGAAGGCTGCCTTTAGATCTAAAAATGCTAGACATATTTGTTTGTTTTTATCCATTAATTTCCCAATCATTGTCCTTAGTGTGAAAATATGATCTTGGGTTTGTCTATTAGGTCTAAAACCTGCTTGCTCTTCTTCCAGCTCACCTTCTATAATATTTCTTAATTTCCTTTCTAATATTCTTGTATATAATTTATATACAACAGAGGATAAACATATTGCTCTATAATTATTACAGTCTTTATTATCTCCTTTTTTGTGTATTGGTATTATAATGTTCTTTTTCCATTCTTCAGGGATGTTATTACTTATCCATATTCTCTTAAATATTTTTGTTAATACTTTTATCATGCTTGGTCCTCCATATTTTATAAACTCAGGTGCTATTTCGTCAATTCCAGCCGCTTTCCCCACTCTTATTCTTCTTATTGCCTCTGTTACTTCATCTTCCGTGATTGTATCAGTGCCTTCTTCTTCTTCAATCCTTATCTCATTTTGTTCACTTTGCTCTGTTATTGTATTTCCAAACGATAATCTGAATATCGTCGGAGTATACTTTCTAATCCTAAAAAGTGTTGAGGGAAAAATGTTAGTTTAACTCATACAAATATACGAGTAGTAAAGAATTGACTTTTTTCATTCAGATCTAATATGATAATTTGGACAATTACAAGAATATTATTTCTATTAATTTTAACAGTTGGGTTATATCATGGATGAAATCAAGGATCCTTTGAGTGTGCAACATAATTAAAGGGTTGTAGTTAAATATAACATTTGGCTCCCTTACTGTACATAATAGAGAAAGTAAAAATGTGTCAGCTGTACATAAATCACTCTAAATGCCACAGTTGGTTTCTGGTGAATCTTCATAGCTTGCGCTCTCTATAGTCCCAACGTGGCCAAGTAATTGTGTGCCTGGTAATTTTATCCGGAAGCTTTGAGTCCTTCTATTTTCGAGATGACGATAAAGTTAAGTGCTTGATTCGTAAGAATAGTAGTTGCATATTTATACCATTTCGTTCCGCGTTTACGATAAACGTTATTCTTCTAGAAAAATACAACTAACTTTTGAAGCAATGTACGACACATTCTCTTCACAATTTGAAGATCTAAAAGCATTTGAAACCAAAATCCAATTATTTTGTACTTTTGATGTTTCCATGTAGTGAGGCTTCATACGAGCTACAAAATATGAAGCTACTTGCATTGCAGAATTCCACGACCGTAAAATGTTCTGAAAAATAAGGGTGGGAATTATTTAGGTCTCTGCCCTACTGTGAGTATCCGAGTTGACGTTTGTTTCCATCTAGTTTAATGGCAGTTCCCTTATATCTGCGAACAAACATTTTAAAAACTGAACTACATTAAAAGTATCGTAGCAAGATAAGTGAAAATCACCTTGCTTATCTTTTGAGACTATGCACTTCATCTTTTGCACCAAATATTGAAGACCATCTGAAACGTAAATCGTGCCGAAAAAGTAATCCTCAGAAACATCGTGGGTTAATCAGGAGTAGAATATGAATGTGTACGCCTTTGGTTTCATGTACATAAGAAAATGACGTCACAGTATCACCACTGGAACTCAGTAACCATGGATAAGTGCGTCATTCTGTCCCGGCGGGTGGGAGGAGATGATTTCAACCTCCCCCAACTTGCCTCGGTTGAACACCGCTGTTCTAAACATATTGCCAGCCGGCACCAACTGCGGTAAAGCGTAATGAGGCGACCATAGGCCGAAAACGACTAGCTCATCTTTTATTTTAACCTCTACAGGATATCGAGCATTGAAGGGGACTGTTTAAAGATATCGATAATTCGTTCTGATAGGGTTTAACGCCAGTTTTTACTGCATACGGCACCACGGACGGTAGACACAAATGATGCATGAGATAAATGACTGGGAAACGACATTTGGGGAGGAAACGTTTCACGCCTAAGTTTGAGGTACAACCTCCCCGGCATTTGCCGGTTATGGAGATGAGGAAAGCCGAAAGAAAGCTTGGTCTTGGTGGAATTTGAACTGCGGACCTCCGTCCACAAGCCCATGTCTTAGCAATCTCGGTCAGCCGTGACGGTGAAGATCCCAGCAAACGACCATAACCATCACCATTGGGGGAATCTGCAGGGTATCAGGTTCTATTCCTAGCACCATGACTGTTCGAAGCGACATGCGGAAAATTGGTTTCCAAGCCCGAGCAGTTGCCAATGGACATGCAACAATGGAAATACATTGTTTGCAGTGAAGTATAACGGTAGGTATATAAAGCAACGTTTCTAGAAAGAATTATACATTATTGCCTTTTCGGAAGTGATGCTATTCAGTTTCTCATAGAAAGATTTCGGCCTTTTGAAAGTTTGCCAAGGTGAGGATAGCTGCGTTTACTTGGTACCTTTAATCATAGGTCTCTTGGTATGAGCATTATGGATACTACTAATATAACAGTTATAATGTAACAGAATATTTCTTCCAGCTGCATAGTTTTTGAGAGCAGTTTCACAAAAACAGCATAACCAATGGATCGATCTGCTTTCCCTGATCTCTTCTTTATAAACAGCGATGTATCTTGGAAATTTTCAATGTAGTATGAAATATAGAAATTATATACATACATCATACACGAATAACCTCGATCGATCTTTACTGTTCTAAGGAGATTTATTCTTCCCGAGCTACAGACACGTCCAGCAGAAGAGCTTACAGTCTCAGGGCCAGTTATCTTGTCACTTCATTACTATACAATGTATGCACTGCGCTCATTACATTCATGGATAATGCGTCCCTGTTGTCTACCATATATTGTATTGTTTATGGGACGATCTGAAACGCATCATTTACACAAAGTCCAGCGTCCATATTTGCCAATTGCCCAAAACGTTCTCCAACAAGGGTTGCCGTTCACCTTTACCAGCAGATGTCAGGCATTCCTGTTGGGAAGGAGTTTGTATTAATGGCGAACCCCATTTTACATTATAAGAATCCACGAGCAAATATGATACCATATGCTTCAGGTTATTCGGGTGGTGCGAAACTTTTAACTATGACTATATAATACTTGAATCTCTTGTCTCTGTATTTTATGTAGGAGCCAAGCCCTAAGTGCCATTCACATAAAAATAATTTATATTAACGTAATTTATAGTACAGTAATATTAAAGGCATTAAAGAAAGTGCCTATTTTCTTTTTTTTTTTTTTTTTTTTTTTTTTTTTTGGAGGGGGGGGGGAGGAATATAGCAATAGTATTTCAACTGATGTACATGCACATGTTCCAGATGAACGGAGAATTCAACTCTCCGGATCATAGGTTCATTTGTCGGCATGTAAATCAAATGAGAACTAGGAAGTCGGTCTGCGTGGCTCACTTGGTTGATTCCAAAGTCACGGGTTCAAACCCGGTTCCAGACTAATGGCATTTAGTTGTGCTAGATAGCGACAGCCTTGTATCTGTAGATTTACTGGTATACAAAATAACGCGTGTGGGACGAAATTTCGGCACACCGGCGGCGCTGTTATGCCCCTCGCAATTGACAATGAACATTAACAAAATATTTATACTGCGTAAGCTTTCACAGCAAGTGTCATTAAATAGAAAATTACTATCCAGGCTTGGTCTAGTGGAAAATCTCCTTCCAGACGTTTCGTCCGAAGCTGTGTTGAACATCTTCAATGGCGTGGCGTAGTACTCTGTTAGTCTCGGCGACGACTGAGTAGAGTACTACGGCCACCCCACTGAAGATGTTCAAGACAGCTTCGGACGAAACGTCGGAAGGAGATTTTCCACTAGCCACGCCCCACAAGCCCGGATAATAATGTTCTACTATTTATATTTCATTACTTTCAAAAACTGCAGTTCGTGTTATTGCGTTAAGAAAATCTCTCTCTTTCTCTTTCTCCCTCTCCTTCACGCACAGCCTCACCCCCGTATGCTTATTCTCTCCCATCCTTCTCCCTCTATCCTTTCTCCTTTCTTTACCGTTTCTTCTCTTCTTTCTGTGTAACGAAGATGTTCATATCAGGAGAAAATCTGGTATTAAAGCATCTATTTTTCTAAGGTGTTTAATAATAATAATAATAATAATAATAATAATAATAATAATAATAATAATAATAATAATAATAATAATAATAATAATAATAATAATAATAATGAAATAATAATAATAATAATGATGATGATGATAATGATGATGATGATGATCGTAATAATAATAATAATAATAATAATAATAATAATAATAATAATAATAATAATAATAATAATAATAATAATAATAATAATAATAATAATAATAATAATAATAATAATAATAATAATAATAATAATAATAAAGAACTACAACAAGAATCAGAAGCTTCAGTTAGGAGACAAAAGTATGTCTACTTCTTAGGTTTGTTATGACATCAGAACTATAGTGTTTCCGGTGGTAATCAGAAAAGGCATTAAAATATCTATATTTTTGATCGTCTAAATAGTTTAATCTGACCAAAGGTATTCTCTTGGTTTTCCTTGGTCACTAGGCGAATGCTGGGTTGGTTACTTACCTAAAAGCGACTTCCCGTCCCATTTCGTTTCCATCTCTCGTCAATCCAGTCTTTCAGAATCGAAAATATCGTGCTATGGTACTGTACTGATGTGATTCTACTACTGATGGCGATTCCGCTAAATAAATGCCAAGGAATATCTCAAAACGGTTGTCTCCATAAACGATGTATTGGACATAAATTCTGAGCTTTAACAAGACATAGTTTTGATGTAGTAAGGTTTTATCTGTCTCTTACAGTTATGCCAAAGTCGTCCACTTAAGAGCCTATTCCCAGAAATTCAAGATATACTTTTCATTTTCCATGAAAATATCTTAAATGTGTGGTAGTTTAATCGTTAGAACCATTTTGAGAAAATCAACATTTTCAAAAAATTGCCGATGTGAAGGGTAGTTTGGGGTGGGAAATTTTAGTGCCATAAAGTGCTAAACTTTAGTACTAAGTTTGGTTTTTGACCAACGTACCGTTTTTCTGTTCACAGACATAGACACACACACACACACACACACACACACACACACACACATACACACACAGAGAGATTTCTAAAAATGCTTTTCTGGGTTCAGGGGGTCTCAAATCATGCCATCCAGTGACAACACTTACCCTGTTTACTATACGTGTTCTGGAGGAATTTGTGTATTAAAATGCTTGATTATCATCCCGCAAAATTTGAAATCACTGGTCGTAAGTAAACAGAGCTAGAAAGTAATGCCTGTGGACAGTTTGATTATAACGGAACAAGCCTAAAGGACAAACGTCGATGACGATATAAAGGCTATATTCATAGATTGTCGATATTAACGCAGGCAGAGGTTGACGTGTATGTACCAGATGGGCAGAGTAACGGTTGCTCTCCATACCCTCCCCTCCGCAGAAGCCGGTAGACGGCTGGCTACCTGCTCGCTCGCTGCATCTTGGCCTTGTCCCCCAGATAGAATCTACAGGACAGGAAGAATAGTCGGAAGGCACGGTCAAGGACGGTGCACCTGTGTGCTGTGTTTCGTTATTGTTGTGGTGAAGCGTGTGAAGCGGGCGTGTCTGTATGGATATAACCATCGCCACTCTAAGGTACGTTTATAGTGCTTTGATTAACGTTCTATACATATATGTAGTTAATAAAGTACGATCTGAACGAAATGTTATTGGCTGGAAACGTCTGCTGCATTCAACTCGATCTGAAAACGGATTGAATTTAACGCGGACACTGGAGAGTATTCAGCAGCGATGTCCAACGTTTGCGATAGAGGAGAGGTTGGATTTACCTCCTTCCACTATACGCGGACTTTGTCACCCTTTAACACACGACGTGTATTGTGTTACAGTGTCTGTTTTATTACATGTACGCTGCGTTTGATTTACGAAAGTACTTTCAAATCTTATGTTATAAATATGTGTTCATTAGTGATTTCTTCGGTGCTGCTACTTCTTGTCTATCAATATTTGGCGACAAAGTGGAAGTAACATACACTTGCCCTACAAGTGGAAGTGGAAGCCTTACAAGATCCACCAAATGATCATATTGTGATACAAACTTTTATAAAAATAGTATATTTCAATTTGTTCAATCTGTTTCCAAATATACTTATATGTAGAGCTATACTCACTCTTATACACACTATTCTTGCAAATGCTTATTTCTCTATCTACTTCATTTTAATTGACGTACGCATTTTCAAGAACTGTGTTATTGCTAATTTTCTTGTTGGTGCAAGGGGAATATGGAAATACAGTGGGCTGTAGGCGATAGTGAAATGCCTTTGAAATTCCCTTCTCCTTGCAAGGCCAAGAGATAAAAGAATGAATAATATATTCCTATTTGAGAAAAGTATAAGTATTGGCAAATTCATCCAAATAATAAAGACCATCTCGGAAATGGTTCATTAAAAAAAAAAAAAAGTATTTCACTTAAATTTTGTTTTAACCAGACCCATATTTTTATTTAGTAAGACTTTGCCTCTTACTGTTTACCAATTATGCAAAAGTAACCCAGAATGAAGAGGTCTTCTGAGGACATTCCCAGAAAATTCAAGTTATGACTTAGAAACTGCCATGGAATGACCTGTTTGTGTCCGCCACTGGATACTGACTGTCTGTTCGTGTTTGTACATGTCACAAACAAGAGATGATCCACCCTCCGAATGGACGAGTGGAGTGGCGAATAGCCACTAAGCGTCTCCAAAGAGACAAGGTTGGACATCGCTGGTATTTAGCATAGACTTGACTGAAATCGATTCCAACTCCCCATGGAAACATGATAAGTGAGAATTACCATTATACTAAACTAATCGATTCTGTACGTCGATAAATGTCTCCTACAGTAAATCTATAAAATAATAAAAATTAAACTTTAGAATTTATTGTTTTACACTTTAATTTAAACGTTCAATTGTTATTTTTAATCACGAGCATTAAATTTGTTCCAAACTAGCAGATGTACCAACACGATTTGGTTGCGGTGTAAGAAACAAACGATTACTGATCGTGTTCTTTTGTTTTTCTATGCCTTCAGGTATACCAACACTGCTATTTAACTTAACCAGGCTATAAAACAGTGTGTAGTTTTGGTTTGGTTTAACTAAATCTCCAGTCAAAGTACGTTTATAATACCGCGATCTGAGAAGTAGACCATTTAGTTATGAAATCATCCAAGGGAGTCACAGTTTCAGGAATGACGGAAGTTAACGGTGTAACTGACTAATACTCGCACTTCCTAGAAAATGCATATCAAAACTAACTTTGCCGGGGGCAAGACACTTTCAAGAATTGCTTAGTATTCTTAGACGTATTCTCCCTCCTCCTCCCCACCCGATATATAGGGAATTCCGGCACTTTTGCGAACAGTTGCTCTTTTAATAGGCTAATACTGGCTATATATACCTTTATATCTTATTCAATGCTCTCACCTCACAGTTGTATACAACATATGCCTCTGTTTATTACTTCCATCAGCGCCGATTTATATTCTGTAAGTATATTCATTACATTACTTAAAATTCTAATGTACGAGTATTTCATTCACATGACTTTCTCTACCTATTTTTCAACCAACTATTCTTACAAAACCTTATCCTTCTACTTACTGCATGTTATTTGAGATATACATTTATAGACATGATTTTATTACATATTTCCTTATGGGTACAATGGGAATAGTACAATGCAGTGGGCTTAAGTAATGTTTCAAATCTTTTATGTGATGGTTTTGACATTCCATTCACTTTGCACGGTAGGGATATAAAAAATCGAATAACGACTTTCTATTTGAGAAAAGTATAGTTATTTGAAAATGCAAACCAATAACAAGGAGCATCTTGAAAATAGTTATCTCCACAAATAAAGTATTTCATATTAATTGTGTTCTTTAAGGAGACCTACATTTTTGGTGCAGTAACACTTTGTCCATCTCTTGACAGTTTACCAGTTACGCAAAAGTCATTCGTAATGAGGAATCTAGAGGACTCCCAGACGACTAGAGGTGTACGCTTAATTTGTCATGGAAATATCGTAAACATACTAAGGCATTATAATGAAAATTATTTCTGCCGCTTTTGATAAAAGCAAGATTTTCGAAAAAGTTTTCTACGTAAAGGGTAGTTGAGATGGGAAGAATTTTCGAAAATCTTCTTGTCGCAGCCTTAGAAGATGCTGAGCTTTAATACCAGGTTTGGTGTTTAACCGACTTTTCGGTTTTTATTTATGCTGTCCACATGCACACACACATACACGCGGACGGATCTTTATATAATTTATTTTTTAATTCAGGGGACCTTAAAAAGTGTACATTTACTGAAATCTCGGAATCCAAAGTTTTGGTGGAATGCAAACGTTTTTACCTACTGCTTATATACATAGTGGTAGAGAAAGTAAATAAAAGTGAACTGATAGATGGGAGAGAAATGAAATAATGAACTTAATGAAGAATCTATCCATTAGGTATATTCCAGGAAGGGCGAGATTTCTCTAAAAGAAATACGTTTAACTATTGGACTTGGTAAAGGTGAACAGATAGACACTTGATATACATAAGTTTTCTCTGGCAAGGGGTTGGATATAGGTACAAATGTAGTATAAAGAAATAAACAAGGCGGCCTCTGTAATGTTGCGGTAGCGTGTCTACTTCACATTCAACAGGATTTTCCTTGTCCTGAGAAGAGAAATGTCGGGTAACTTACCTTTATGGACCTTGCATTACTTCATTCATTACATTCATTCATTAGTTGGAGGAGCGTTAACACACACACACACACACACACACACACACACACACACACACACACACACACACACACACACACACACACACACACACACACACCAGGTGAGTCAGCTGCCCCTTATTTTCCAGTTTTATGCAATCCGCATTTTATACTCTAACATGAAAACATCGGCCCCTATGCTAGGTTCCACCCAACTATTCAATATGGGTGTATTTGTCTTGGGTTATCTCTGAAGTTACTAGGTAGCTCAGTTGAAACAAGCGCACGATTCATAAGTAATCCATGTGCTGTATAGGAGGTTAGAATCCCCTGCATGCACTCATTTTTTCTGCGTAATATTTACAAATAACGTTAGTTAAACAATTATTACCTATGTGTAAAGCTGTTATTATTTGAATTCGTAATTGTTTTATTTGTACTTTATGGTATTGTTTGCATATGAGGATATGTTTCCCGGTATAGATTTTGAGTTGCTTGCACTTTGGCTGTTTCTTCTCCGTAGATCAAAGGTATATCAACGTACTTGTGTGTCGAATACATGGTGAAGCAATGGCACAAAATATCGTGCGGCAGCATACACGTGGAGAATGGAGTCGGCATTCATAATGACTCACTGCATCATGCCAGTCCAATGAGGCAGAAGTCATTGTACCTATTCTATTACAAAATACAGACAACCAAAACCGTTTTGAATTATATCCTAAACTCTCAGAGACTTTAAAACTATTGTGAATTCGGTTTCCAAGTTTTGATGAACAGAAAAAAAATGCACAATGTCGAGACGCGAACCCATATCCGGGGGTTAGTGCATAGAATATTGTCATAATTCTATTCAGCTATTTGGAGGCTTGACTGAAAGTAACTTTCGAGTTGAAACCCTAGAGCCAGTACTCCATGTGCTATGCCATTGCCGCTTCGCGACTTTTCGAGCGTAATTTAGCCCTTTAAGACAGTTTTAAACCTTTGTTGGGCGTT
Organism: Tenodera sinensis; assembly: GCA_030765045.1. Classification (NCBI taxonomy): domain Eukaryota; kingdom Metazoa; phylum Arthropoda; class Insecta; order Mantodea; family Mantidae; genus Tenodera; species Tenodera sinensis. The sequence goes on from CM060966.1 coordinate 49,649,597, forward strand.
TTAATATTATTAATTTATTACTTAAATAGAAAAAGCTATTGTACATGTTATTTGAGTTGTACGTCATGTAGTTTACGTCAAAAGTTAAACAAGCCGTTATTTAATAATTTGTGCGATTTGACTGTTCGGGCCCATGGTGGATAGGGTGTGTCTGACATATTTTGCTCTAATTACAAGAATCCTGATGTTAATGTACAGCTTGATTATTTAGATTTGACCCTGCATAAACGCAGAGGAGGAGAAGGTAGTCTAGGGGGGGGGGGGGGGGAGAAAGGCTGGCAGTATTCTCCTTATCCTGCTTTTGTGAACACACAGGCTACTCAGCTACTACTGACCCAAAACACCTCCCAGAAGATAGTGGACTAGTCCAACTATTGTGCATACACCTAAGCAGGTTCAGGTCGAAAAAATCTCACAGTACTCCGTTTTTACAAAGGCGTTTACTGAATTGCGTTGCTATGTATACCTACTCTAATAAAAGTTTGTAAAATCGGCTGGAAACCCGGAATCCGCTCTCAGTAAATGAGTCGTGTGTTTTTGAGGTGTACTTTAGAGAGGAGTACGTTCTGTGTCTTAAACCGCTGCTCCTCTAGCGCATTCGTCTAAGAACGTCAAGCAATACATTTTAGTGCACAAAATTGGACTAAAGCGCACATGGCGTTTGATGGGTGGCCTACCATCCAAAAATAAGGGGCGGCTGTCTCAAATTATCTGATAAATTCACCTGTGTAATTCGTGCAAGGTAATGTAGATGAACAGGAGTACCAACGTTATCTTGAGTTATATGTACCAGCACGGTGCGAGGACCCATTATATATAAAGAAGAAGAAGAAGAAAATGATTATGTATTTAATATGTATATTAAGTAAAATTATAACAAAAGATGGGAAGATGACTGTAAATGGCCAGGACAAAAAGCAGTCACCTCCAGTTTGATTGTAATTATCCTAAAACTCATGCTTTACTTTACGAGAAATGTTTCCAACATTTATAAAGTTTATGCGCAGTCGTAGTGCACCTAACCGGATTCGATTCCAGGTTGGAGAGTGCAGAGTTTTCTCTCGCTAAGATTATTCCCATCTTCCCCAGGATTTGAAAGAGAGCATGAATGTATGTGTGATCTAATTTGCAATGAATCCAAAGACTAAAACCCCATTGTATACTAGTTAACATCATTACGTATAGGCAATATATTACAAAAGAAAGGTCACCGATATGAACTATCGAAGTTTAAGGCAGGGTATAAGTCGAACAATAAAAACAAATAAATAAAGTTTACGAACTGCAAGAGAATACTTTCGTTCTAAACACCAATTTTTGCTCTGGGAAGTTCTCTGTGATTCTCGTCAATTAAAGGTGTAACAGTAGATCGGAGTTGAGAAGAAAATGCACTAACACAAACGAGGGTTTGTTTAGTAACGAAGGCCTCATTGCCTGAATGATGTACATTTCAGATGAAACGATGTTCATTAGATTTGTTAGCTTGTAAAAGCTCCCATATGGAGTTACAAATTCCTTTAGTTCAATACTTGCTTCATATTTTCTGCTAAATTAGAAAACACAAGAAAGTGAAATATTTATTACATTTTCTCATGACTTATGGCACTGGAACTGTATTGCTTGGTATGAACATTACATGTAAATGTAAATCGGATCGACTGATCTCAGGCTCCAGTAATCTGTGCAACTTGCATTGAAAAGTCTTGGGTTCGATCTCCGCGGCCGACCTTCCTGACAAACGTTTTTTTCAGAGGTTTCCCCGGGCCGCTAGGTGAAGAATAATTACATGTCTGAATTTCTTGTACCTCCATTTATCTTCACTTCTCATTTCACTTCGCCTTTCATTTGCTTGGTTCTTTATGGTTAACTCGCGTCGGCAAGAGTCTCGAGCGCTGCTTGGCAGGGAAAAAGGATGCTCTCTGTAAACCCCCGTCCTCCGGTGGAGCAGTCAGAATCTCCCATTTCTGAAAATGCTTGTGTCGATTGAAATGAAGTAGATAGAGAAATTGTTCTTCCATTACGTAGTTCATCAATTTCTCAACTGCGAGCCTCGTGCCGTTACACCATTTAAATTTAAAAGATTACAATTCCCAATTTGATTGACATTTGCAATCACAATCAATAAAGCTCAAGGTCAATCTTTAGAATTGTGTAGTTTCGATTTAGGTGCGGATTGCTTCCCACGTGGACAATTGTATATTGCGTGTCCCCGTGTCGGCAAACCAGATAGCCTTTATATCTATGCAAACAATGGAAAAACAAAAAATATTCTAACAAAATTAAACTTTTTTTTTGAAACGTATGCTTTGTTTTGTACCTCGTTTCTCATCCATGCAATCATAACGTGCCACAGCGAAGCGTGCCAGGGTACAGCTAGTGTGTATATATTGTCTTCAGAGTTATAATTAACTCTTTTAAGTATAATAAGTAATAATTTCTAAATGTCTCCAAAGAAAGGAAGGCTACTGAGCAAGTGCAACTTAAGTCTAAAGTTGTAGGTATAAATTGAAAAACCAGGGGTAACGCCGGGTAATTCAGCTAGTATCCTTTATAACTGACCGCCCCCGTATCGCCTGCCTCTGACACGGAGGACTCGGTTTCGATCCCCGGTACCAGCGTGGGAATTTTCCCCGCTGGGAGGTCTACATAGTCCGGGGTGCACTCAGCCTCGTGATGCCATCTGGGGCTCCATTATTTGGGCCACCGGCATTCGAAATGGCAACAGTATAACTACATCCCATCAAATCCTTGTTGGAACTGATAGGAGATCAAGGATCACTGATGGCATCTAGGAATCTACCTGGGGAACGTAATATGCCAGCGTAGGCAGGCATCAACGCTTGGGTGACAAGCAATGGGCCCACCACATTGACAAGGTAAACAGAAATGCTTCTTTTGGGGTCCAGAAATTAAGAAAAAACATGTATTTCTGGTGAAACCTCGACATTGAATATTTGGCTGGAATACAATACTTCTACTTCTATACATTGTAGAGAAAGTAAACATTTGATTTTTAAATTCACTTTCAAGGAACTCTTCATCACACTTACTAATGGCTTCTCTAACCTACCTAACCATGTGTATGAATCTGCCTTCTATCTTTATTTGTATTGTCCACTCCAATGTTTACAATCTCTTACCTAGTGCTTAAACTGTTATATTACATTTTCAAAGTGCTGAAGATCAGTAACTTTGCACCTGGCTAATAGAAATGTCACTCTTGCTATTACGGCATGTTAAAGGACTTTTTTTCACAATGTACCTAATTTGTGATACTAATACTGTTGACTCGGACCCTAAATTGGCAATCCCACATCTAACCTGGCTGCTATGTAAACAGAAGAAATGTTAGTCCTGAAATAATGACCAAAAAGCACTAGTGCGGGAACTAAAACCATCAAAAATTAATAATAATAATAATAATAATAATAATAATAATAATAATAATAATAATAATAATAATAATAATAATAATAATAATAATAATAATAATAATAATAATAATAATAATAATAATAATAATAATAATAATAATAATAATAATAATAATAATAATAATAATAATAATAATAATAATAATAATAATAATAATAATAATAATAATAATAATAATAATAATAATAATAATAATAATAATAATAATAATAATAATAATAATAATAATAATAATAATAATAATAATAATAATAATAATAATAATAATAATAATAATAATAATAATAATAATAATAATAATGCAAAGTGGCACTATTGAGCATTAATAGTTCTGTGTTAGTCTTTTGCATAGTCTGTCATTGATGTCCTTCTGTTGCACTGCACAATGTGGTATCTGCCACAGGTTTGGTTGCAAAGTTTGCAGACAGGTGTCACGTGGTTCGTGGAATCTTCCGATCACACATATTTTATGGTGGAATCCCTAATGTTATTCATAGTATTATTCAAAAAGCTGCATGCATCTTCCTTTGAAAATACCTTTTTCTAAATGTGCTTCCGTTTTTCTTTTGATTCAGGTGGCTAATACATATAGGAACTTCTGGTGAAATCTCTAAATCGAATTTTTGGATGGAATGCAATGGTTGCTCTTTCTACAATGTATATGCGTGGCAGAAAAAGTAATAAGCTTCTGTAAGAATAATTTGTAAAAGGTACATAAAAACAAAGGATAGTGGTTAGAGAAATTCTTGTGAACAGACTTGCTGCGTTCATCAGCTGACGACTTCTAAGAACGAAATATGCCAATACACTCTTTTCGTTAATATCTGCGTCTTTTTCTTTTAGTCATTTGCAGAATAAAGCACAGTAAAACCTGCCTACAACAGGACGCGATTGTTCCAGCACTTGTTCCTTCCGTTTTCACGCTATCCATTTCACAAAGGCTTGTATTTTAATAAAAAAAAATACAAAAATTCAGTTACACATGGTATTTTAATTAAATATTATGTTAGGCCCGTTTTTGAGAAAGTAAAAATGTCAAGAATGATTCTATGTAAAGAGTAGTTTGTGTTCCAGGAGTTTCTGGTCTATTCCAATCATGGCGGATTATACCTCTTGACTATGGTATTATCGACTTGATTATATCACTACCTCCTTGCGGTTCCGCTAACCTGGACATTCCCTTACGTTTCTGAATATGTGAAGTATCCATCCGCAGTAAAAAACAATTAGCGAGTCATTAAAATGGCAGACAAAACATTTGACGGCAGACCTACATTTAATGAATGGCCTAGTAACGCAAATCCATTCCTTTATATTCACCATATGTCTTAATTCCTCATTTCCCTGGACTAAACGCTAAATTATCGTCGTTGTTCTCATAGCCTGTTGGATTAGTTGTATTGCCAAACGTGAAAATAAAACTTAATTAAAATATATGAATGTTATTGTAAATTGTTTATTTTTAAATCACTATTAATATTAAACAGTATTAATTATTTCGCGTAATACTGTAAACAAAGACCACTCGAGGTTTTTGGTATTTGGGATAATTTTTCTTGCGCTTCGCGCTCGTAAAATTATCCTAAGTAATACATCAAGCGATTGTCAATTTATCTAGAGAATTTTACTATCACGAGTTGTATTTATTAGACTATTTCACGATTTAAAGGATGGTATAGCGAATGAAATGTTATTTAATGATGTATTGTAATTACTGACCTCTTAAAAGAAACATGAAACAGGGATACATACATCAGTGCCCATTGGCACGCCTACAAAATTCTCATATTGATGCTCCAATTTTTTTAAATGTTGGCAATGTCACAAGTTGGAGTAGGTATCTGCTGTTAATTTATCAATTCATCCAGTACAAAATTTGTCAAACTGTTTGCAAACATATTTCTGTTGTATTCTCTTACAATTGTTTCATCTATTTCAGTATTAGATGAGGGATGAGGGAGAGCCAGCCATATTTGACGTTTGAATGGCGACTTTATCATGTCAAATTACGCCAACTGTTGCGCATCTGGTAGCACAGTGCAGCTATATTTTCAAACCTAATTATAACATAAGAAAAGTAGAGGAAATGATAATGAAATTCAGAGGAGGTGATAATGAAGTGTGATAATTTTTTCGCGAATGAAGGCTATCATTGGTTCAAATTTGAAATTGTTATGCACCTGATTGGTTGATTTCAACCAACTCGCGTATGAGTGGAATAGCCTTCATATAAAAACAACTTCCTTTCATAGCAACATGACTGGAAAATCAAAATTAATCCCAACAAATGCCAGCTGATTCATTTCTCTAAGCGGCATCACACTTTGGCAATGGACCTAACGGTCGGTGGTCAGGTATTGCACTGCCGTCGACAAGTTAAATACTTAGGGGTTACCTTGGACCGCACAATGTGCTGGTCCACCCACATAAAAAATAGCGCCAACAAAGGCAGACAGCGGCTAAAGTTATGCGCCCCCATCTTCCGCAGCAAACAGTTGCAATTGAAGTCCAAACTCGTCCTGTATAAAGCTTTCATCCTTTCGGTGGTTCTATACGCGTGTGTGGCCTGGGCAAACGCCTCAAAAACCGCCCTGAAGTCTATCCAAACCCTCCAAAACCTCTCCCTCCGGAAAATCCTCTCTGCTCCCATCCTAACCACTAACCGAACCCTTCACCAGGAAACCCAGATCCCTTCCATTCCCGAGGCCATAACAAAACGAGCCATTGTTGCGTGGGCGCGCATCAGGAATCACCAAAATGACGTGATTGCCAATATTGGCAAGGGCGAGCCAAAGCATCGTAAGCATGCTAGAATCAAAACATTGCATGGCTCGCCGACTGATGCGCGTCCATACAAACCAGGCCCTAGGCCACACACTACGGAAGAGGTCTGTGCCTCGGAAACGCCACAGGAGCTGCAACCTGGTCCGCACAGGGAAACTGCGGAAAAACTGTACATAGTGAAGTGTATATAGTGCAGTGTGTGTAAATATGTATATACGAGCGTGTGTGTGTGTGTGTGTGTGTGTGTGTGTGTGTGTGTGTGTGTGTGTGTGCGTGCGTGTGATGGGACATATGTGTGGTATGCCCAGGAGTGAGTGTGTGTATGTATCCGTGTATATAAATTTAAAAAACTATCAAAAACAGACAAACACAAAAAACTGAGAATACGCCCAAAAACTGTTCTCGGTGGGCTAAACTGTATGGGTTTTTGAACATATAAAAGCAAACATGAACACCAATGTAAATACTGTAAAATATAATTAATGTTAATTTTAGCCTGTAAGCCGGGCCCCTCTGTACCGGCACCGGGCAAATGTTTTTCTATAATAAAATAAGTTGAAGTTGAAGTTGCAGAAAATCTTCATGCCGCATCCTTGGAAAATGCTGAATTTATATACTGAGTTTGGTATTAACCTTTTTCGTTTTTTGAATAATGCTGTTCAGAGACAGACAGACTCACAGAAAGACAGAGAGACCTTTTACGATATTTTTAATTCCTGAAGTCCTAAAACATATAATTCCAGTAAAATTTCGGTGTTGAATTTTTGGATGGAATAAAATATTTCCTCTACTTACTGTAAGTACGTAGTAGAGAAAGCAAAAATGTGATCGTATATAGAGTTACAATGAAAAAATGGTTTAAAATAAAAGTTTGTCAATAAAAATAGGTGCAGATGTACATTTTACTGCATTTTCAATTTGCATATAATTGCAGTTTCTCTGTCCTTACTTAACTAGTGCTAGGTTAAATCTCACATAAAAGGCTTTTAAAAATTCGGTACAGTTTGGTCTTGTTCAAAATTAATGGCTATCACGTTAAAAACAGGCACCTTCTCTCTCTCTCTCTCTCTCTCTCTCTCTCTCTCTCTCTCTCTCTCTCTCCCTCTCTGTCATTCTTCTAGGCCATACACATTTTTATACATTTTAGTTTTCATTATGCACAGAGAGTATACTTATGAAACACACCACTACTTTGTCGTCACTTTTTGAGTCATTTATCCTCTTTGCTCTCTCAGGAGTTTTGTAACATTTTGAGCCATAGTCTCGCTAACACACAAACGAAGAAGTTTCTCAAGTTCAGATCAGAAAGTTGATGTGTGTGTGTGTGTGTGTGTGTGTGTTCTGGTTTGCAAATCTTCATTCTGTTCACATAAGTATGTAAATCCAAATATGCTGGGGATCCTGATAGTAAACTTGTCCAATCAAGGAAAATTTCTATAAAAGGAATGCAAAGCATTTTGTTTTGAAAGTCGTCTTTCATGCCAGTATAAGTTTGAATGTAAAGTGTTTCTGATTGCAATGACGGCCCTCTGTAAATGGAGTTGCGTAGGTATACGTAGATATCGGACCAGAGAATGGCAATATTTTGGATTCTGGTACCAAATACTTGAGCTAGTTGTGCCTGTATCTGTACATAGTTACTCGTATCTGCTAATAGGATGTGGTACTGTAGAAAATGTGGGAGTTGGTGATCTTTCACTGCTACGTACATTCTCGTTTTCTCCGACATGATCAATACACGAACTTCAATAACCAGTGTTACTGCCCACCTTTACTTCCAGCACTGTGCCGGTTCGTGTTCATGATATGTGCCTCTACTTCTCGCTCTGTGCTGTCCCTTGCGTGGCTGGAACTGGCTAGGGTTGCTAACCTTTAAAAGTAAAATTATCGTACCAGCCACTCAAAATTATAGATTTGGATGTAAAATTATCGTACATTATAAACCAAATGCTACAACAACAAAAAGAGCAGCTTAACACTTATGAAAATGTAATAGTATTGATGTTTATAGTACCCACTTACAAGATTGAGGACCTCAAGCGTTATTACAACTTTAGTACTTACGTTTCTCAAATTATTCATATGAAACTTCATCTTCCTCAACTGTTGCGGCATTATATAAATTTGTCGTTGAGATAAACTTTAACATCTCCGTGACTTGCAGATTTTCGGACCTACCACATTCTTTCATAAGCTGAGACGACAGAATAAATCCATTTACCGTATCCAGCGCCAATATGTTTGTAATTGTGGTTTTTATTAAACCCAGTTTAGAAAAAACTCTTTCACAAGAAGCGTTTCTATGGGACAACGAAATCACTGATAATGCAAACTCCGCCAGTTTCTTGAAATCAGTGTTTCCATCAAGGTGACATGTGTTTAACAACACTCCAGAAACTCTTAGGTTCAGGCATGTCCTTTATTTCACACGGAATATCATGTATTCCGAGTTTTCTACATTGATCGTCAATTTTCTGAACAGGGCCTTCTTCATTGAGATTACCAGATCTGGACACACTGGCAACAAGAGGATAAATGCTTAGTACGATATGGAATGGTTGCCTTAGAGGGAGACATGGGAGACATGCCATGAGGGCAAAAGTGGTGTCGCTATTTGTAATTAATTTAATTTCGTTGGTGTGACAAAACAGTGAAAATGATATTTCGTCGGTATCGAACTATCATTCATTCAAATTAACGTACACCCCCAGAATTATCGTACGGGTTGGTAACCTTGGAACTGACCCTTGCGTCACAAAGGCAGCATCTTAAGGCAATAGTGAATGACGATAAATTGCTTAGAGACGCGGAGGTGGAACCGGAAATTTTTTCATCGCTGTAGCAGTTTTCTTCCTCATTGTGATTCAGCTTTCAACAGGGTCAATGATTTCAGGAAAAAAAATCAACCACAATGAAGATTTACATTTCGTTGCCTAGAAGAATATATCACATCATCTCCATCCTTTGTCTGTTTATGGCAGTATCCACCAAACAAGACGTGCGCTATCACGAATATAGCACACACGCGCATGTTTCGGTGGATTCTAGTCGAGTGTGGCGACAAGTTCGTAGTCGTTATGTAATGAAATATTTGAAAATATTTTCTTAAACAGGAGTAGTTTTGAATTCTTTTTCCTTCATGCAATGCTGTACTTTCTCTACCACGTACATGGTTGGTAGGAACACAAAATGTCGACCCAGACGGAATGTTTATTTTCTCAAAAATTGCTTTGATTCAAATTTCACATGTTCAAGAAGTTTTCATGATAAGTGAAATGTGTATCTTGAATTTTCTTGAAAAATCATTTGAAGTCCTCTTCATTCTGGATGAGTTTTGTATGACTGATGAACCGTAACCGATAGATAAGATCTTACTGTACAAAAAATGTGCCTCTTGTTAAAGCACACAGTTTTACGTCAAATTTTTGTGTGTAAAAAACGTTTTCCAGCTATTCCTTTTTATTTGTGAATTTTCCAATGTTTATACTTTTCTTACATAGGAAGTCATTCTTTTTCGTTACCTCCTGACCATAGAATGAGATAGAACCATCACACATCGACCAGCTCTAAATAGATTTGACCATCCAGTTTACACATGAAATGTTAAAACATTAGATTAAGATTACTTTCATAAGCATGTGTATATAAATGCATGGTATTTCTGAGATTAAATATCCTGCGATATATCCCCAGGGCGAAACGCAGGTTGCAAAAAAAGAAACTAAGCAAATAAAAAATCTACTTAATTCTCCTAACCCAGAGCCGTGTGTTCTTTTTTCCGTTATTGACGATTAACGCAAAAAATATTTTACAGCTCCCACTAAAAGTATATCAATGTTTCGTAATATTGGTAAATGATTCAGTGATGTAATTTCTTTTGGCAAATTATCATGAATTTCACTTTTTTTTTTTTTTTTTTTTTTTTTTTTTTTTTTTTCTTTTTGGAAACTCCTTTCTGCGATAAACACGAAAAAAAGGAATTTAAAATGAACTAAAAGAGCAATTGTTTTAAATGTTCTATAAGGAAGCTATGGCAAACTGTTGAAACTTAACACTATTGAAACTAGAAGGTTTTGTTGAGAAAGATGTAGATGATGTGTCATTTTCTCTTTGAACCGTCATAGTATACTTAAATTTAGATTTGTTGAAGAATATGTATAATAATTTACTTGAATTTCAGAACGAATATTGTGATCTTGTATGTTATATTGAGTTAATTGTGGCATAATTTAATGAGAGTAAGAATGAAATAGGCTTGATATATTACAGACTTTGTTAGCATTTAGAGTGAATGGTAATCGGTTTCATACATTTTGTGAGAAAGCAATTCAATCCTTATGACTACCAATCACAATTGCAGACAGCGAGAGATTGTTCCCAAGTATAATTCCAAGTAGGTAGGTATAATTTGTTCATAGTTGCTAACAAGAGAGGTTCAATGAAATCTCAACAAAGTGTCGATATCAAGCTGCTGCTGCTTCAAAACCGAAATGTATTGCACTTTAATGACATTGAGTAAATAGCTGAAGCACACATGAATTAAGTGCGTTATTCCATACTACTCATATGTATATCCTTACACCAGCATTAAGTTTGTTGGCATAAATAAATAATAATTGATGACATGATAATGATGATGAAATTTACTTGCATACAATTAATTTTTAATACGTGATATTTTTATTGCACTGCAGCATAATGTGCACTGCGTATTTTCATCGCAAAATTATGTTACGTTATTAACTAGAAAGCGTAAAATTCGTTATATGAGTTTTAAAAACTTATCAAAAAAAGGAAACATTGGCCATTGTACACTTGGTTCCACTGCTTCATGGAGCCCTTTACCAACCCTCTCAGTGGGCGCGTGCGTACGTAAGGACGAGGGTGTGTGCGGAGGAGCGTTCTTCGACCAAGCAGTCGCGTACGTTACAAACTCGAGGATTAACATTTTAGATGAAAATGACATCTTTTGTTTTTGATCTGTGTCATATAAATATTCTATAGACACCTGTGATGAAACATTTTTCTCAACTCACCATTTTTAAAAGTCCAGCGACATGTTTAAGTCACTCGTGTGCTCATTTTAACCACACTGGGGTGTACCATACTGGTGCTTTTTCTTCCCTCGGCTATGCATTTTGCATGAAATTTATTCCTTGCATTTCAGTTTTGTTCTAATTTGTAAATGCGCATACATAATCTTAAACGTGATATCTGAAGATTCAATTACTCAGTGGCTCACCAAAGATAAATTTTGTTCTGCAAAGTAAAGCAACTTTAACACCAACTTCATAAAAACAAAAAGTGTTTCTCTGCAATAGTAGCAATAATAAAATACTTTAATTTATTTTCAGTTTACTTAAGTATCAAAAAATGTAATTAGTATACGTCCCTCAAAAACGTGAAGGTAGTGTTTAAAAATGCCATTTTTCGCTAATTAAAAGTATTTAATTCTATTGTTTGAGAAACTGAGCTAGAACATTAAGGTTTCATGCAATTATTTACTCATATTAAGTGTGCCGATTTTGAACTGAACAGATGTAAAATTGAAGAAGTTCGAAAATTCGGTTTCTGTGTCCCTTAGCTGTAGCTGTAGTTGTATGAAATATTGCGGAGGCACTTCAAGGAAGAATTGTGGATATGTGGGAAGCCAATTTGCCATTTGAAGACATTGCTCAAAGCTCTATATTCATAGGTGAATAAGAACTGTGCACATAAAATAGAACACCACTATATTCGCGAAAAGGTAAACAGATGCACAAACTACCCTCTTGCTATACATATTCAAACTGTGAAGGTTAGTAGAATGCCTCCCGAAGTTGCGGGGACAGCATAGTGTACCTTCAGGAAAATATGTAATAAACCCATTTCTACAAACGTATATCTCAATTAAGATAAAATAGATAAAAGAATAAATGTTTGTAATAATTGTTTGTACAATAAAGGGCAGAGAAAATCATGCGAGTGCAATGTGTATGTAATTTCAAAATATTCACCGTTCTATGTTTTCTATTTCTCAATTTATGTAAGCGTCGTACTGCGGAACAATTTGCAGTTACATTTCAAGAATGCACTTTGAGCAAGTGAAAACAATTGTGAACGCTGGACAAATTCCAAGTTTAGAATGAGCTCAGCGTATGTCATTGTGAACTCAAATGACCGATTGTCGCGTTTGGCGTACAGATTAAAAATAACAAACAGCGTAACAGTACAACGCCCTCTTTCTTAAAGACAAACTTCCTTCATCAGTTAAAACGCATCAGCGGCTGGCGAAAAATAACAAAGAGGCAACACTTTGTATTTGAAAGCATCTTTCCAATGATTTGCGAGTGATTGCCATGTAGTGTGTTCGATTTGCTCGAGTAGTTTGTCATTGAACATTTCTGGGCTAAGATTTTTTACGATTTTAAATTGTCATTAACGCCTTGAAAATTGAAAATAAGCTTAGAAATGCATTTGGTGAAGCTCCACCTAAGGTAAAGATTTATAATTGGTACACTGAATTCAAAACAAATCTGTTTTTGTTAGTGATGAATTTTATGAAGGACTCCGAAGAACTGCTGTTACAGATGAAACTGTTGCCGCTGTTTGAGCAATGCTTTAAGAAAATAGGCGAACATCTTATGAATGTACCTATATGAGTGACATTGGCCGTTGGTATAAACAAAACATTTTTCATCAACAGATACACATTAGAAAACTTGTCGATGGATTCCAAATAAACTGATTCCCGATCAAAATACATTGATTGGTGCAAAAAACCTCTGAATAAATTTCCAGGAGGCACATCATATTGGGCTTGAAATATCGTTACTGATGATGAATGTTATACTTTTAGTTAAGATCCTGAAACTAAAGTCAGTTGGCTCAATGTATCTTTGGAGCAGAACCTAAATCTAAATCCGACGAATTCGCACTGCTGGTAAGAAAGTGGTTGCTAGGTCTTTTTTTTTTTTTTTTTTTTTTTTTTCATTCTAAAATGGGCCATATTGCCACTTCAGGATTAGAAGAGAGACGTATCGTTGGTGCCGATTGTACACAAATGTTTGTTTCGAACATTTTTGAAAAAGTTTGTGAAAAACACCCAAAGTTCAAAATAATTTTATATCATGACAATGCATTGTCGTATACAGCAATACCAACAACTGAGTAGATATCTGGATGCCCTTCAGGTCAGCGCAGCGGACGCTCCACAAGTCCTGACATAGCACGTTGTGTATGGAGTCGCCTTATCGTCATGAGATGAAGCAGTGGGACATTATAAAAACCTGGTTTCTGAAGTGCCTCAGGAAGAGTGTCATCATTGCTTTAAGGACTGGTTTCGTCCAATGTAAAAATGTATTGAAGTTAAAGTGGAATGTTTAAAAAACAATAAAATCGCTTAATTTTTTAACCAATCTTGATTTTCTAAAACTTATTAGTGTTTCCCTCGTACAACGTGTTATGTTGCCAATGAAAATAATTCGGGACAGTTGCAAATCACTTTGGTAGGCGAGAAAATCCGGGACAGTTTGCAAGCCGCTTTACATGACCTGGTGATGCTACTGCTGGCGCCTGAAGCTCATATGTACCGTTGTTTCACTGGAGAGCAAGTGACAGACCATTCGATTTAACAGTTACACCTGTTCACCTACTTTCTGTTAATATATAATGGAATTAATCAGACAATAATCCTGGGAATAATAGTAAAGCGTGCGAGACGAGGCAGGAGACACAGACAGATGGAAAGATATAGATACTCGTGCGTGTTCACTTTAAACAAAACAGAAACCTCTGGAAAATGTTTTTGCAAAGTGATAGTTAAGCCAGTCATACCAAGCGGATGTCTCAGGTGGCAATGTCTGTAGCCCGCATTCGGGAGATCCTTGATTCGATTCCCGTAACCAACCTTTTGACCAATAGTTTTTTGAGGGGGTTTCCCCTGGTCACTAGGTGAATGTGGGAAGTTTCATTACATCCCCTGAATTTCCTCTCTCTCCATTGCACCTCACTTCTCATTTCTCTTAACCCTTCATTCGCTTATTTCTTTCAGGGAACCGCGTCGCCAGGTGCGATACCCAGGGGAAAAGGGTGCTGTCTGTGAACCTCCAGATTCCGAGCCTCTAAGGAGGATGTGTTCACCTCCAGCGCGGGAGGGTGTAGATTGTACTAGATGCCTCCGGAAAGCTTTAATCTGGAACGGTTAGGAAGCATGCTCTCTGATCTGTCGTCTCCTGTCTGTCTCCTCTCAACTCACCCCTTCTTCCTGGAGTGCCCCCTCGTTAGACATAAGTACAAAAGTCCCCAAGGTGAAGGCGCGGTAGTCCCCGTTCCTAGTACTTGTCTTACCTTAAGTAGCTATATCCACTAATGTTTAGAGTTAAACTTCAATGATTTCCAAAAGGAAAGCAAAGAGGACCAGCTTTCGTTTTTGAGATGCGATAGTGAGCCACCTTCAAATATTTGGAATATGCAGTGAATAATAATGGGGTAAGGTAAGGATAGATAGACAACGGAGGTGTCCCCGCATTACGGAGGCACAATTGTGTACGTAGGCAGTAGACGCTTTGTTGCCACTGCCGCCATCCCTAACAGGGAAGGATGAGGGGGAAATCCAAAAGGCGACCAGATCCGGATAATGGTAGGTGCAAGCATGGACGGGGTCCCCTTCGGTTACAGTACGAAAGCATCCGACACCGACTGCTCGATCCTCACAGGGCCCTCTCGCCCGGCGGTTCCTACCAAGGACCTACTGCGAAGGCGGATGGTGATAGGGCACACAGGAAACGTTGCCAGAACGCACAGTTACACGCACTGTCAAACCACAACTTGCCGAACACGGCCTCCTGGTCCTATAATCCTGAAAGAACTAGAAGGGAACGACGGGACAGAGAAATTGTGATTAGGAAAGCCCAGCACTCATCTAAGTGACAAGGGGAAAAACACGGAAAACCCCTAGTCAGAATACGCGACTAGCTGGGATCGAATCCACGACTTCCCAAACGCAAGTCACATGCGCTATCACCTGCGCCACCTCGTTTTAGCATGCGTTTTGCTAGAAGTTCACTAAAGAGCAGCCGTTCTCTTTAAGAGAAACAGAAACAAGTTTTGCGGATTCTTGAAGAGAAAACCATCTAAGAGATTAGTGAGCTAAGTGACCGCAAGTCATTCTGCTGAATGCGATGAAGTGAGAAAATAAAAATATTACAAAGTTGAGATGCTAATATGAAAAAGAGGCACATGAAGTGCACAAACAAAAGAAATAATGATACAATGCGATCTTAATAACAGGAATGAGCGGAAAGGGTGTAGTACAAATTGATCACAAAGAGGTAAAAACTGGCTGAGCGTTTGGTGTGAAGAAAATCTTCCTAAGATATATAGTGGAAGAATCGGTGAATGAGAAAATGATTCGTGCAGAAAATGATAATAAAAGGCAGAAAATATTAAGATACATTTTTCATACGAAGAGAAAGTTCAATAGAGCGAAGAACAAAGAGCAATGAATGGCTTTGTGTAGAAAACTTAAACTGATGCAGTTCTTTCACTTGTTTTGGGGCTCAATACAGCCATTATTTGGGCTACCTCAGTAGTGTCGAGGTAGCATCGTGTTCAACAAGTATGTTCACCCTTACCTAACCCTCAGAACATTAATGATGATGACGACGACGATGATTATTAGGATAATAATGATAATGATGATAATAATATATAATAATAATAATAATAATAATAATAATAATAATAATAATAATAATAATAATAATAATAATAATAATAATAATAATAATAATAATAATAATAATAATAATAATAATAATAATAATAATAATAATAATAATAATAATAATAATAATAATAATAATAATAATAATAATAATAATAATAATAATAATAATAATAATAATAATAATAATAATAATAATAATAAATAATAATAATAATATACATAACAGGAATTATTATTGGGTAAGATTTATAATTTATAAAGAAATTATAGGGAGAAAGATAATTGCAATAATTTCCGCATGTTAAAATCATAAATAACATATTCCTTTGATACTAATATTTAGAATGGTTATGTTTGCTTAATTTCTTTATCAATTTTTATCGACAATTCTTCGCAATTATAACTTTCTTTATTTACTAATACTCTTTTAAATTATATTTATTTACTTGACCCATAATTTCGGTATCACAACACATTTATAAAACTCTTAATCATTGTGTTAAAGATAACTAACAAAGTTGATAACGAAATTGAAATCCCATATTTGTATTACTGGAAATGTATACATGATACTATAATACTCTGCACTCAAACTATTCCGTGGATGAAATACCTAAAATCATCTTCGTAGTATGCTCAGATTGCGAAAACGCAAATGTCAAATGTCAGAGAACGCCACAACGTCAGGGTTGTAGTAAGACTGCTGTTATGACGATATTAACGGGGGAGAAAGGGTGGACAAAGGAGATTTGAGCATAATTTTACCTACTACAACCTTCATTTGCATAGGGTATGGCCTGCGCGGTTAAACAGCATTAAACTCAGAAAAAGCGTTTAGTATAAATCACCATTGGGTACCTGCCATCACTATTGTGTTGTGCTAATACCAAAAACAGCAAAACAGAAGGCAGCCATCTTATTTAGATTCATGTTTCTTCAATAGGCATGTTGCATACAGCGCTCCTAGCGATCAGACCTGGAGAAGAAGCAGAAATTCAAAATAAGTAAACTTTTAGTGTAGCACAAAATCAATAAAACAACATCGTTACTGTTTGCACATTCTTTAATTTTAAATATGTAGCCTGTTCTTACAAACGGATGAGTTTTGCCTAAATGGTAGACCTTAAGAGATCGACAGCCTTACTACAGAAAAATTTAAGTCTCGCTAAAGTAATGTTGTACACTTATTTTCCCCCCTGTAGTTAGCCAATTCCCAGATAGTCCTTGTTATTTGGAATTTTCAAATACTATACTTTTCTCAAATAGGAAGTACTTGTTCTTGTTTTTTATGGTCTGGCCATTATATAGCCACCAGCTTTAAAGATTTTACTAGCGCTTAAGCATACGGTTTTCCCCTATTCCCATTGTACCTGTAAGGAGACATAACAATGCCGTGTTACAAACTCCATCTCGATTAACATGAATCAGATAGAAGAATAAATATTTTAGGAATAGATTGTTCAAGAGTGAGTAGAGAAAGTCATGTGAGGGCGCACATCAGATTTTTCTTGCAGCTATACTTCTTTCAAGATAGATAATTTATATATTACACACACACACACACACACACACACACACACACACACACACACACACACACACACACACACACACACACACACACACACACAGTAGTTGACTCCTGAAGGCATAGGTTGAAATCTCCCCTTCCGAAATGAACTAAGTAAATGTAACTTACTTTGCTTGTATGTTATTTATAATTGATGAATTCTATGTTGGTTTTACTTCCGATGCTTCCTTATTTGTATATGACGCAACATGCCAATAAAATTATTAGTCCTACTCCTGGGTTATTAGGAATACCTCTTGCACTCAGATGTAGATCCGTTGTGGCTTCCACCCCTTAGGGGTAAGGAATGAAGTGAAGGAGCCATAGAGGGCTACAGGGCTCAGGTCTCGGAGACGCGCCGAAGTAGCTAAAGGTTCTAAGCTCGCAGACCCGATACATTGCTGGAGGAGTTGCCTAGAGAGAGCAATCAAGTAGTTACCTTCTGCGTATAGAGTATTAAATCCATTTAAGGGTAACGCTTTAGGTATTATAACACAATGGAGAGGAAGCATATGCTCTTTGCTTTTTGCAGCATTCTGGGAAAAAAATGGGAGTGATCAACTCACACGACAATCTCTGCCCTTTTCCATTTTACAACTATGTCTTAGTTTCTGTACTATTCGTATAAGCATGATTATTTTAATCACTTTATGTTAATAACACATTGCTGCTTACAAATTATTTCAAATTATGCAATATAACTTATTTACATGTAAAATACGAAGCCAAAACAAAATCTGTTTTATCAAAAATCATTTTTGTGCGTATCATCGGAAAGGAAGAGGAATCACAAATTTTAAAATATGTTTCATAGATGCTCCTTAACAATTAAATCTAAAAGGGGGATGGGAAAGAAAACTAAACATACGACGCAAATATTTCAGAAACAGCAGATGCCATGGAAAATTTTATTTGGCTGCAATAACTGTATACGTTAATGAACTCCGCAGTTTTTCTTCACAACAGGGAGGACTTCACAATCTGTTCACAGATGCGATTAACAATTAGATAAATGACTAATGCAGAGAAAATATGGTGCTTGTGAAGAGACAATTTATTTCATTAAATTAAACCCTATTGTCATTAACCATTTCAAAAACATTCTAGGTATATAAATTTTACAGTTTGTTCACCAGCTCATGGTCCCTTGCAGGGATGCAACGTAATGTAGGCGCAATCAGAAGCACGAGTTCAACTTCAGATATCGTTGTGTACCTAGAATTATTTACGATGTACTGAGTCGTTACATTTTTGCCAGGGACCATGAGCTGATAAGCAAACTGTAAGCAGTGTGCGCGCGTAGGCACAAACAAGTAGTTACATGCGTATGTAGGCATCTGTTTGGTAGAACTTACGAGGCTTGATCAACAAAAACTGTAGCTTCCTTGATAGTGTCCTTTCTGTACCATGAATATTTGAAAGGAGCGACGTGTTATACATATATAACGCCCATAAGCGACAGCACTCTCGTGTCGGTAGATTGGTACTAATACTCTATTTTGTACACCCTGCTTGCATTTTGCATAGCACAAAATGAAAGTGACGCGAGAGGAGAGAACAGTGCAACAACTCGATTTTCATTTTAACTATACAGTCTCAGGAACTTACGAAAAGTTGCAGCAGGCATACAGTGAAGATGCTTTACCTCGTGCAACAGTGTTTAGGTTGTTCGAGGACTTTCAAGAAGCCCGAGTTCTCTGTGTTAAGTAAGGTGTGTCTAGTGTTTTGGGCTCTGCTGTGACTAAGGTCAACATCAACGCAGCCTCTGCGATTGTCCATATAGACTCAACTGAAGAAGCACAGTGGAAACAACTTGAACTACATCCAACTGGGTGGTGACTTCATCATGACAACACGCGGCTTCACGTCACAGATCAAGTCATGCTATTGATTAAATTCATTACTTGTGTACCACATCCGTCATATAGCCCAGATCTTGCACCCTGTGATGTAAGATAGATTAATAAATATGTTTTATTCTCATCGTTGAAGGCAAAGTCCGGGCTTTCGATTTGAAAACTTTAAAGCAGTGCTGAAGAAATATGTTGCTAGGCTTGAGGAGCTCAAAGCATGGCATGTACCCTGTGTTCGAGGACTGGCAGAGACGCTATAAAAAGTACATTTAACTACTTTGAAAAAGCTCATGTAAATATTGAAATGGAATGATAAACATCTATGAAACAAATCGACTTAGTCTTTGTGGATCAGCTCTTGTATTTCTGCGTTTTAGGAAGCTTACAGACGCATTAGCTTAAATGCTATTATTTGAGGTGGAATCGGAACTGAAAAACTCAATGTTACAGCCGGGATTGGAACCACAGATATTTCGCTTACCGTGCAGTTGCTCTAACCATTAAAATGGATGGTCTGTTCAAATTCCGGCTGTGGCATTGAATTTTTCAGTTTCTATTTTTCTATTTTCTATTTTCAGTTTTCTATTTTCAGTATCTACCTCTCAAACATTGCCCACACACGGCTTGTGTATATAAAAACACCAACAGTAAGTTTGTTGGCATAAATAATAAATATTATATTTTCTGTAATTTAAATAAGCGGCAAGAGACAACGATAATTTAATTTCTCTCGAATTTGAGAAAGTAATCACTATTTTAATACACCTGCTGATAAAATGCATAATATGCACTTATAATGAGAAAGCAGACTACTTGGATACATTTCGCTCGTTTTAAGAATTCAAAATTATCTTGTTTTTTAATGACGCTGTCAATTGCCAGTATCATATTAGCGTAGTCGGTGTGCCGGAATTTCGTTCCACAGGAGTTCTTTTACATGCCAGTAAATCTACTGACATAGAGCTGTTCTTAAGCACCATCGGTCTGGGCCGGGTTTGAACCCCTGCCCTTGGGATCAGCAGGCCAGCGTGAAACCAACTGAGCCACCCAGACCGACACTCATGTTCATAGGAAATACGGTTTCAGTGTAGGTACTAGTAATAATTATTAAAACTGTTATCATTCTCATTGTTTTATCACAAGATCAAATATTTTAAGGACAAAGCAAAAACTGGCTGTTCTAAATGGTCAACTGTTCCCAAAAAGTTAATATCACAAAGTGATATGTGTTAACAGTGACCTAGATAGTTAACACAAGTCACAATCTCTGGGGCATGAGACTTGGAAAAGTGAAAAGGTAGAATCTCTGTAACGGAGACTATGTATTATCCCAACCCGATCGTGAGCGGTTTGCGGTCCCAGTGACCCACACACAAGTCGACCAGCCACTCCCATGTTTGGTGCTAACTGTACATGTTAGTTCGCAAATAGCCACATCTTCATTTTCTGCCTCCTCGACCATGAAACAGCATTTTCCTTCTGTCAGAGCTATCAGCTCTATTCATATACGTGAATATCCATGTGTGTTTGGAAATATGTATGCAAGTGTATGTGTGTGTATGACTGTATATGTATGCATGTATTTATGTATGTATGTAATTGTATATGCATGTTCTAAGTAGATTAGAAGACGCCTTCATAAGTCTCAAATGATCATTAAACACCACACACCTGCCCCCGTTTCTTTATTAAATTGCTGTAACTATTCTTTTAATGTAGTGTTCTATTAATATGCCGCCTTTAACATAAGTCATATTGGCGTCTTTTAACCTCTTGGAAAATTGTTCAACAGCAATGGTGTTCACTAGCTTACCGGTGGTTTAGAACTTTGGGTTTATCACTTTCTTTTTGTTTTTTCATGACATTCACATACATATACATACATTCAAACTCTCATTGATGGGCATAATCCTAGTGGAAGAAAAATTCCCACCCTCCCACTCGGGAATCGAACCTGGGATCCTTGCACAGCAGATCTGAGCCTACTTGACTTGTTACAGATCTTTATACTAATCCTCTGTTTTAAACATCATAACTACGATTTCAAAAGGTCCCATGATAACTTCATTACATACGAAAAGTTCGCGGATATTTGCATAAAAGCATGAAGGAAACGTTTTATTTTGTTAATTCCAACCCATGTAATCCTCCCAAGTTTCAGAAACGCTCTATACTCTTTACCATAATACGGTTTTACTATAATCTGTGTGCACCTAAATCTATAACGCTTGCTTTTTAAAACAATTTTACTTCTCTATCACGTATGTAGTAGGTACTGAAAGTATTACCGAGATTTCACCGAAAATACACACTTTGAGGTCCCCTGAATTTAAAAAAAAAAAAAAAAAAAAAAAAAAAAAAAAAAAAGCTTTTCCATGTGTGTATATGTCTGTGCATAAGACAACTCAAAAACGAATGCGTTAAGTACCAATTTCAGTATGATCCAAGGATGTGACACAAAGATTTTCAACCAAATTCCCCCACCCCACACTACCCGTTACATGGAAAAATTATGGAAAATTTTTACTTTCTCAAAAATAGTTAAACTATTTTGTTTAAAATATCAAATGTTTAAAATAGTTCAAGATAATTTAAATGAATTCCTTGTATTTTCTGCGAATAGCCTGTAAAATCCTTTTCATTCTGGATGACTTGCACTTGGTAAACTGTAAGAGACAAATTTTTTCGGCACAAAACATGTGGACCTCGTTAAACCACACAGTGTATGTCAAAAAGCTTTTTGGTGCAAACAGCCATTCCCCATACGTATATCTTTTACTTTTTCTATCGCGTATAGTAAGCAGAGGAAGTGTTGTATTCTACCCAAAAATTCGATGTCAAGATTTCACCGAAAATATGTTTTGAGGACTCCCGAATTAAAAAAGAAAGCACTTTTAGAAAAAGATGCGTGTACGTGTGTGTGTCTGTGTCTCTGTGAACAGTATAACTCAAAAACGAAAAGTCGATTAAAAACCAAAGTTGGTATTTAAGTTTAATATATTTCAACGATGCGACACGAAGATTTTGAAGAACATTTCTCCACCCTAAACTACCCTTTATATTGAAAATTTTTCGAAAATTTTGATTTTCCCGAAAATGGCTTTGACGTAGTCCTGTTTACTCTTTGCATAACTGAAAATCAATGCCATACTGGCAGGTTGTCACAGTAGCTTAATAGTTAGAGCAGCCTCACGTAGCTGATGGTCTGTGGTTGAAATCCCGGTTGTGGCATTAAATTTTTCAGTTCCGATTCTACCTCTCAAGCATTGCCCACACACGTGGTTGTGTATTTAAAAACACCAGCAGTGAGCTTCTTTGCATAAATAAATACTAAATTTACGGTTAATTTGCTCCAACGTTTTGAATTTCAATTAAATGTTTTAACAGACATTGGTTTACAAATTATCCATGGTTCTTTGTACATGTTTCACAATCATCTGTATGCTAAATTGAATTTAAATTAAATACATAAGTAATTCTAAAATGGCTACCTGTCCTATTTCCAAATTTTACATAATTATGTACATTATTGCATTTTATCTATCAAATATTTTTATATTATACGATATTTTTATGCTTTATCATTCATATTTAAAATTGTCTTTTCCTACAGATGTATTAGCAGGCATGTTTTTATGACAACCCTAAAATAGGACAGCTATCCAACTACTGGACTTCCTCCCATATTCCCCTTGCACCTGCAAGAATACTAGCAATAATTTCTGCAAATGTTCGTCTCGACTGACATGAAGAGCATACGAGGAATAAGTGTTTGAAGGAATAGTTAGTACAAGAATAGAGAATATTACATGAGTGAAACATATAATTTTTTATTTTCTCTTCTACGTTTAGTAATTAGGGGAAGTGTTGTATTCGACCCAAAATTTCGATGTCGAAATTTTGTCGGAAATATGTTTTGAGGCCCCCTGAATAAAAAAGCATTTTTAGAAAAAGGTCCTATGTGTATGTGTCTGTCTTTGTGAGCAGCATAACTCAAAAAGGAGAAATCGGGTAAAAACCAAACTTACTATTTAACTTTAATATATTTCAGGGATGCGACACGAAAATTGTGAAGAAAATCCCTCTACCCTAAACTACCCTTAACGTGGAAAATGTTTCGAAAATTATGATTTTCTCAAAAATGGCTCTAACGATTTCGATGAAAATGTCATATGTTTAAGATATTTTTATGGCAAATGAAATGCATATTTTGAATTTTCTGGCTATAGCCTATGTAGTCCTGTTTACTCTTGACTTTTGCATAACAGGTAAACTGTACGACATAGAACAAATCTCATTATACCAGAAATGTAGGTCTCGTTAAAACACCCAAGTCATGTCCAGATGCATTTTTCTTTCTTTCATTTCTTTTTGTGTGGAATGAACCATTTCACAGATATTCCTTGTTATTTGTCTGAGTTTTGTAACATTTACATTTTTCTCAAATGGAAGGTCATTATTCATTTTTTTTATTTCTTGGCCATGCAAAGAGAACGAAATTTCAAGATTTGACCATCCCTCAAAGTGTACTGCATTCCCATATTCCCCTTACATCCACAAGCAATCATGCAATAAGATAATTTCTGCAAATGTTTATGTCGACTAACATGAAAAAGATAGAGGAATAAGAGTTTGTAAGAATGATTAGTCTTGCCTCTGGTACGGAGGACCCGGTTCGATCCCCGGTACGAGCATGGGGATTTTTCCCCCGCTGGGAGGTCTGGAACGGGGTGCACTGAGCCCCGTTAGATCTCGGGGAGGGGGCAATTGAGGAGCTACTTGACGGAGAAGTAGTGGACCCAGGTCGTGAAGGCCGCATAACCGGCCGGCAGGACTCGAGGTACTGACCACGTCCTACCCTCTAGTACTGCATCCCACCAATGACGCCTGTAGTAGGCAGGGGTGGGGGACGCAGCGGCTGGGCGGCAAGCCTTGCCCCTTCATAGGCTGTTGCGCTGGGATTTTAAGAATGATTAGTACACGGGTAGAGAAAGTCATATAAGTGCAAGACATCAGATTTTTTATTTCTTTAATCCCAACCCTTGGTAGGATTCCAATTTATAGAAACGCTACATACCCTTTAAAGTAATATATTTTAGTAATGAAGGTATTAAACAAATACTTGAGTAACATTTAAGTATTCACACTATGTGGGATTTTAAATCTTTGTGTCTTCTCTTTGATCCTGTAGCTATTTAATAACATAAAGGCTACAGCATGTTAATGGAGATGACATATCAATATTCAGTGCAATAGGGATGAAACTAATATATGGAGACACCACCTCCTGGTCATTTGGGTTCTCAAAGCCTCACACATTATAAACCAACGTAAAGTGAGAGAGTAGCTTTTTATTGTGTTCAATATGAGTTGCTAAACCATAATACGGTTTCATTATAATGTGTGTGCATGTAAACCTATAAAGGTTGCTTTTTTTTAAAATCATTTTGACGTTCTCTACCACGTACATAGCTAGAGAAAGTGTTGGGGTTTCACTGGATATCAATTTGAGGTCCTCTGAATCAAAACATTTTTAGAAAAGGGTCTGCCCATGTGTGTATCTCTCTGTGAATCGCATAATACAAAAACAAATAAGTTAAATAAAAAGTTCAGCACCTTTCAAGAATATAACACCAAGGTTTTCGTGAAAATTCCTCCACCTCACACTACACGCTACATGGGAAAATTGTGGAACATTTTAATTTCCTCGAAAATAGCTCTAACCATTTTGGTTTAAATGTCATATGTTTACGATATTTTCAAGACAAATTAAATGAGTACCTTTCTCGGGCCCTAATGACCTAGCTGTCGTGCGGTCTTTAAACCGTACTCGCTCACTCACTCATTCATTTACTTACTCACTTACCTACTCACTCACTCACTTACTCACTCACTCACTCACTCACCTACTCACTCACTCATTTACTCACTCACTCACCTACGCACTCACTCACTCACTCACTCACTCACCCACTTACTCACTCACCTACTCACTCACTCACCTACTCACTCACTTACTCACTCACCTACTCACCTACTCACTCACTCACTTACTCACTCACCTACTCACTCACTCACTTACTCACTCACTCACTCACCTACTCACTCACTCATTTACTCACTCACCTACTCACTCACTTACTCACTCACCTACTCACCCACTCATCTACTCACTCACTTACTCACTCACTCACACACTCACTTACTCACTCACTCACCTACTCACTCACTCACTTACTCACTCACCTACTCACCTACTCACTCACTTACTCACTCACCTACTCACTCACTTACTCACTCACTCACCTACTCACTCACCCATTTACTCACTCACTTACTCACTCACCTACTCACCCACTCATCTACTCACTCACTTACTCACTCACTCACTCACACACTCACTTACTCACTCACTCACCTACTCACTCACTCACTTACTCACTCACCTACTCACCCACTCACTCACTTACTCACTCACCTACTCACTCACTTACTCACTCACCTACTCACTCACTCACTTACTCACTCACTCACCTACTCACTCATTTACTCACTCACCTACTCACTCACTCACTTACTCACTCACCTACTCACTCACTTACTCACTCACTCACCTACACACTCACTTACTCACTCACTCACCTACTCACTCACTCACTTACTCACTCACCTACTCACCCACTCATCTACTCACTCACTTACTCACTCACTCACTCACTCACTCACTCACTCACACACTCACTCACTCACTCACACACTCACTCACCTACTCACTCACTCACTTACTCACTCACTCACTCACCTACTCACTTACTTACTCACTCACTCACCTACTCACTCACCTACTCACTCACTCACTCACTCACTCACTCATTCGTACTTATCCTCTTCATTCTGGATGAATTGCACAACTAGTAAACCGCGAGAAATACGAGAAATATACAAAATCTTACGACAAACAAGCAATACAGATCTCGTTAAAGCACACGATGTATGTCAAATATACATTTTTTCTGTGGAAATAATCATTTTCGAGATATTTCATGTTATTTGTTTGAATTTCTAACACTTATACTTGTTTCAAATAGGAAGTCATTGGTCTTGTTTCATGTCCTAGCCATGCAAAGAGAATAGTATCTTAAAGCCATCACACAGCGACCAGTTCTTAAACGATCTGGCTATCGCTTAAGCCTATACTTAAACGTTAACTATGCTCCTGTTCGTATAGTACCTACAGGGAAATATGTAGTAAAACTATTTCTACAAACTTTTATCTCCATTGACATGAACTAGATAGAAGACTAAAAAGGAAGTCATGTGGGTGCATACATCAAATTGTTATGTTAGTGTTATAAGGATGTAGTTAAGAATGCCTATTTAAGGTGAAAAACTCACTTTACGATCCATGTTGGGGCTGCAGGCTTTTCTTAATGTCAGTGGCGGAATGACTCTTATTCCTTTATTTCGTCCAAGTGTCATATTAGCAATGGTCTTAAGTGGTATAGTTGTCGTTAGATTTCTTAGGGTATCGTACCTACATTAGATTAGATATACATTCACACTATGATTCATACTTCCTGACTCTGAGGAGAATAGATGTAATCTTGGGTAGAGAAAAATGTCTACCCCCAGCCGGGAATCGAACCTGGGAACACTCATACAACAGATAGATGCCCAAGCGACTGACACTGGGAAACGGGGCCAGCCCTCAAAATATTCCCTTATAACTCAATATATTTTTGTGTTCGATGAAACGCGTCCTTAAAGCAATAAGGCCACTTTTCCTGAGGTAGTTCAGAAACTAGGCTTTTAAAATGTTCCATCGCTTCATCTTAAGGCGAGAAAATGATTCCACGCATTACGTCTTTAATTTCTGGAAGCAAGAGCAAATCACAAGGTGCTAGGACAGGGCTGCAGGTTGGTGCTTACCTTGGGGCATCCAGATACTCAGCTGCTAATTTTGCTGTTTGCGACGGTGCGTTGTCATGAGTAACATATTTTTCCTTTTGAGGTTTTTCACAACTTTTTTTAAAAATTGGTGGTAAACAGACATTTTCATAGCAACTGGCAGAAGCTTTTCCTTTTAGTAATATAGTATCAATATGGATCTTTTTATAAAAAAAAAAAATAAACAATAACAATTAACAATCATCTTCTTACTAGCAATATGAATTCGTCGAACTTTTGTAGGCTTAGGTTCAGTTCGAAATATCCGTCGAGCCAAGCGACTTTTCTTTTCAGGATCGTAATAATAAAACCAAGATTCATTCCTAGGAACTATATTCCAAATCAAATTTGAAATGCTCCCTTGTAATTTTTCTAGTCTTTCTGCACCTTATTGTTTTTGATCGGGAGTCAGTTTATTTGGAATCCATTTACAACAAAGTTTTCTCACATCAAAACGGTGTTGACGTAAAGTGTTTTTTATTTGATATTTTATTGGGTATTTATCAATACCCAATGTCACCCGAATGAATGTATAAGATGTCCGTCTATCTTCTTCAAGCATTGCTCGAACACGGCAATATTTTCATCAATAAGAGTAGTTCTTGAAATAAGAGTAGTTCTGAAATTCATCTGTAAGAAATAGTCGATCTGTTTTGAATTCGCCTTACCAATTATAAATTTTTGCCTTAAATGAGACTTCTTCACCAAACGTATTTGTAAGCCCCTCTTCGCATTGTTTAAACGTTGTAGATTTAAAATCGTAAAAAAGCGTAAGCCGGAAATGTTCTGCAATCAAATTCTTTTTTGGGCGAACAGAAAATAGTTAAAGGGCGAACATTAAACTATTAGAGCAAATCGAATAAATTACACGGCAATCAACTCGCAAAACAGTAGAAAGTAGCTGTTAAATATAAACATATTTCATTTGTTTTAGAAACATGACATTCTAAAAATGTTCAGTGTCATCCTCGTACTAATGCCTTGCTCTACCAAATTGACCTAGCCTTTCACCTGTGAAACCAGTCACCAACCCTAAAAGCAACAGTTTCATGTCACTAGATTTACTGGTATGTAAAAAGCTCCTGCAGGGCGAAATTCCGGCGCACCGGCTGCGCTGATTGATCTTGGCAATTGATATCGTCGTTAGCAAACAAAACGCCTATTCTTCTATATGCTTAATTTTAATTGAGATAAACGTTTGCAGAAACGATTTTATTACATGTTTTCCTTTAGGACTAGAATACTTAAGGATGGTCAAACCTTTTAAGAGCTGGTCACTATGTGTTGACTTTGACATTAAATTCCAGGACAAGAAATAATTGCTATAAAGTGTGTGCCTTAACGAATATTACTTTGTGTGTGTGTGTGTGTGTGTGTGTGTGTGTGTGTGTGTGTGTGTGTGTGTGTGTGTGTGTTTAGTTGTGTTGTTTAACGACGCTATCAATTGCCAGGATCACATCAGCGTCACCGGTGTGCCGGAATTTTGTCCCGCAGGAATTCTTTTACATGCCAGTAAAGCTACTGACATGAGCTGTCTTTTTTAAGCACACTGGGCTGGATTTGAACCCGCGACCTTGGGATCAGTAGGCCAGCGTCTAACCAACTGAGCCACCCAGACCGACTATATATATAAGATGTCTATTTGTTACGGGTTAGCAGCTATGCAGAAACAATCTAGAAACAATGGGGTTTCAGGGTTCTCATAAAATTTAAGGTTGTATTTCATTGTTAGGAAAATATCTTAAACCTACGGTATTTTAATCGAAACGGTTAGTCATTTTTCAGAGAAAGAAAATTTTCGAAAAAATGTTACATGCAAAGGGCAGTTTGAACTGTGGATACTCTCTTGAAAATGTTCTTGTAGCATCCAAGATGCTGAACTCAAATACCAGGTGTAGTACCAGGTGTCTCATCTCATCCGGCTTTGCGGTACCTATTTATATATGACTTAGTGCGTTAAAACAGTTGCAGAACTCAATGGGGCAATTCCAGTCATAGCGACGGCAGTGGCGTTTGGGTAAGAGCGAGTTTATTCCCTGGAAATTAAATACCCAATAAGTAAAGTGTAAAACATTCTAAGGTCTGTAGGTTGTTTATGCTGCTACTCTCTATTATCACGGACTGCACTTGCTATTTATATACTATAACACACTTGCTATGCCACAATAGTTAGTCCTATTAATACTTTTGATGCAATATCGTGAATTGCATTTCCACCCTACTACAAAAATGCACTATTCTCACTCAAAACTCATAGAAAAGCTTATGTGCCAAGTATCTCATCTTGTGCTAAGCTGGACCCTTCTTACTTTACAGGTGCTGATCTCAGAAAGGACAACAGGGAAGTCGTAACCATGATCAGGTGGTGGCTTCCCGTGTTGCTGTGTTTCGTCACAGTTTTCGCACTGCCCTTTCCTACAGATGAAATCGATTCGGATGATTCGAGGCGAGTCTTGGGCTCCAGGTGAGTAAACGTGAGACACGTGACACCTATTGACAATGATTGAAATCAAAATAGATTAATACTTGATAATTCTCTGTTACAGTGTCGTCACGTCAGTGTCTGTAATCATGGATTTAGGAAATGGAACTAAGAAGTACTTTGCTGATGCTGCGGGAAAGCCACTGCCAAAACCTACGGCTGCTGCTTTGGTGGGAAGCCCTGCGCAACTTTTAAATCCTGATCGCTATGAATTCTATACGTTCGACGAGTCCGGCGATCTAGTTAAGCGCCTTATGACGCTTGATGAAATACAAGGTATTATCGCGAACGGAGAAGGTGAATTTCCAGATGAGCTCCCATTGCAAACCAGACCAAATTATTACCACCAAAAGTTGCCAGGATCTAGTGAAGTGGCAGCAATAATGATGTCAGATAAAACTCAAGAACAGACTATGGATATGGAAGAGCTTTCTCCAAGTATACCTGGAGTAAAAGATGTAGTACTTAGTGTGCAAAATGTTCTAAAAGAGGAATTGTCAAAAAATAAACTGAAACCTCCAAAGCCGGTGGTAGCTCCTTTGCCACCATCTACAATAAGTTCACCAGATTCTTCTTGGAGTATGATTATGAACGCTCCTGTAGATCAAACCATGCAGTCTTTTTCAACACTACCAAACACTGCAGCCACGACTACCATGCAACCGTCAAAGTTCACTGCTGCTACTGTTGAAAATTCTTATACAAATGACAGTAATGCTGACACCACAAAGGTGCAAACTCCGAAACCCATTACTGCTGCGGAAGTAGCTCATCAAACTACCAATAGCAGCAGGATAACAACTCCACAACCTTATAAATCCAGTACAGTTTCGACGGGATCATTCCCAACTGCCAGTAATTTCATAACGACTACCGTGAAACCTCAAAAAACCAGTGCTGCTTCGGCGGAATTGGCCCCAGCAGCCAGTAATGTCAAGAACACAACTGTTCTTCATAACGCTACTTCAAACGAAATATCCTCAACTGCAAGTAGCTTAAAGACCACAATAGTTCCACCTCAGAAACCCAATATTACTTCAACCCAATCATCCCAAGTTGTCACTAGAGTCACAACCACGACTGCGGAACCTCCAAAATTCATTACTACTTCGGCTGCCAGTATCATCAAAACCACAAATACTGAACCACAGAAACCAAATGCTACTTTCACTGAATTATTTGCAGCTACCACTAACGACAATCGCGACACGTCACCTCAGAAAGCCGATGGTACTTCGAGTGAATCAAGTCCAGTTGTCAGTGATATAAACATCGCGACGAAACGACCGCAGACAACCAGTACTACCTTGACTCAATCAAATATAACTGTCAGTAATATCAGAACCACAACGGTTCAGCCTGAGCAACCCAGTGCTACTTCGATCGAATCATTCTCAAATGCTAGTAATGGCATGATCACAAATATACGACCTCAAAAACCCAGCGTTGTTTCAAAGGAACCAACTATAGCTTCCAGTAACAACAGTATTACTGGTGTGCAAACTCAGAAAACGACTACTACTTCACCTGAATTATCTCCAACTACCAGTGTTGTCAAAGTCACGACTACACAATCTCAGAAACCCAGCGTTACTTCAGACAAATTAACTGCAGTTGTCAGCAATGTCAGAACTACGACTCCACAAACTCAAACAACCAGTGCTACTTCTGAACTAATCCCAGCTGCCAATAACGTCATAACTACGAATGTCCAACCTCAGAAACCCAGCTCTACGTTGGATGAATCATCCGTAACCGCCAGTTACGTCAAAATCGCAACTGTTGAACCTAAAAAACCCAGTGTTGCTTCGGTAGAGCCATCTCCAGCTATCACTAATGACAAAACTGCGACTACACGTCCTCAAAAACCCAGTGCTAGTAATACTGAATCATTTTTGGCTGACAGTAGCATTAGAATTACAACTGTGCAACCTCAGAAAATCAATAACACCGCGGCCGAAATATTTCCAACGGGCAGTAATACCCGAACCACGACTACCCCATCTCAGAAACCCATTGTCACTTCAACTGAACCATCTCCAGCTGCCAGCAATGTTATCAGTAGTAGTTTTAAACCTGAAAAAGTCAGTGCGACTTCAAACGAATTACCTGCAGTTGTCAATAATGTTAGAACCAGTACAGTACTACCTGAGAAAACCAATGTTGTTTCCACTCTTTCGTCCTCGGCTTACAGTACAATCAAAACTACCACTCTTCGACCTCATAGTTCCACCCAATTGAAGCCAGCTGACGTTAGTCTCAAGAACGTGACTGTACAACCACAAAATATTAGTAACATCGCTGTACTAATTGCGAATACCCAATCTCTTCCTGTTATCAATAAAATAAATAATACTACTTTAAAACCTGAGAAACTCGACACTGCTTCAACAACTATTTCTACTGTGTCAGCCTCCTCAGCTGCGGTTTCTGAGGGTAAGATAAAAACGCAACCTCCTAAGTCTAGCATCAATCCTGGTGCTCCTCATCGACAAACAAGTATGACCACTACTATTAAGAACACATCTTCCACAACCACTTCCATACCTACAGAACCTACTAACACAATTAGTTCAGATAAACCAATCCAGCAAGGTGTAGGTGAACTTCCCACAACACTTAACGGACTAGATGCATCTCAGCCATCATCATTAGCTCCAAGTTCTCATACAACCGATAGAAATGTGGCTACTACAGTTACTTATAATGAGATTGACTCATTGCCAACTTCAGATGTCATTGCCCAGTTATCTGATAACAATGAAGTAGCTGCTGCTCAAGAATTTATCAAATTATTTACGTCTTCACAATCTAGTTCTTCCGGTCTGAACACAGAAGAGAATAAAGTTGGAAGCATGTTTTCAAAAGTTTCAGGTCAAACAACAGCTAATACTTTCCAGCAGAGTGATATCACCGCAGCTTCTAGTACTGTAGCAACTATACCACACTACTACAACAGTGCAACAGGAGCATCTCCTCCACCCATTAAAACTACTGGAGCTTCCATTGCCGACCAGACAGCTTCTAACGTTGATACCGTATCAACTCCCACAGCCACAGCATCTTCAACAATAGCTTCATCTAAAGTGCCATTGGAAAGTGTTAATCGTCCAGTAACACTGTCTACGACAGTGAAACCTACCACATTACCGCATTTAAACTCCTCTTCCAATCTTACAGAAGATAAAAATATGTTGAAAATTGAAGTGGCGAAAATACCAGAGGCGTCGACAACGAATGCTACACCAGCAACTAATTTCTCTAGCCATGTGTTGGAACAAATTCCTGGAAAAACAGAGACCCCCTTAACAACTGAGGATGAAAATTCAAGCAACAGTGAGGATGTAATGGCAGAACTTGCCGATTCTCTTTCTCTTGTCCTGTCCCAAGTAGGTGGCTCTATTACAACTATTGACTATGGCGAAGAACTGCTTTTAATGGGCAGTTCCTCGGTAACAGACAGCAGTACGATACAAAGTAGTGTAACTACTACAACGGAAGCTGAGAGTAACACTACAGAATCACATATTTCAGATAATATGGTAACATCTCAAGGGAATTACGACAACATTATGAACATTAAAGACATAATGAGTACTGCAGCCAATAAGCAGCAGAATGATATTCAGGACACTACAGAAAATACATCAACAATAAACAACCGAATTCCTGCAGGGAGCTTCACGAGTGAAGTTAAAGTGAAATCCCCTAGCAATGATAATTCAATTTTGAAATTAGATTCTTCTAAAACAAAAGAAAACATCGGTAGCGAGAAAAATAACCATACCACAGCTGAAATAAAAAAACCTACAATTGATCGCTATGAAACTACAACTTTTTCAATCGGCCTCAATGAAGAACTAGAAGAAGATGAAAAGCGTTTGTCTGGAGGAAGTACGGATGCACAAAATGGAAAGGAATCCAACAAATTCGTTGTAACAACCACTGAAGATCTAAGCTTTTACACAGAAACTACAACAGAAGTAGTGGAAGCAGTTACCGAGAAACTAATAAATAATCTTCTGAAAAATAATGAAGATAAGTATTCCAATAATTATAAGAAGACAGATTTTGAGTCATTAGGAGAGAATAGTGACAGCTACTCTGCTGACTTCTCGGAAAGCTCCACGCCTACAGAGATGTATCAGAGTACGACAATAGACTTCACAACGACAGATTCAACATACTCTGCTGATTTTCAGACGGTTGCTTCTCCTACAGCATCAAGTGAAATAAAACTACATTTTGCGGAAAACACAAAGGATGAACCAGTATCAGAAGTAAGTGATAAGTTAAAACAATCGTCCAAACAAAATATTACTCAAGAAACAACTACCAGGAAAACAGCCGAATCGAATACTTTACGAATTCAGACTGAAACTACTATTCCTGTAACGGATGTAACCCAGGAACAGAGTACAGAAAACACACAGCTTCCTCAGTCGTCTACAGTTACGGAAGTGAATGAAAAGGTTACAGGTAACAGTGAAAATATAATTGGCGTTACATCTACTGAGAAACCACAGCAGAAACCATCAAAAGAGTCCTCACCGCCACAGGACATTTTAAAGCTTACTGCAAATGACACACACAAGTTTGATAATAAAGTGCAACTACAGCCAGTTCCCCTAGAGAAACCCAGTCATCGGCCCCCAATACGAGAGCCATCACCCTCAGAAGACATTTTAAAGCTTGGTGCAACAAATGCGCATAAAGTTGACAATAATGTGGAATTACAAACATCACTTCATGAGAGACCAGAACATCGGCCGTTAACAAGAGAACCATCACCCTCTGAAGATATTTTGAAACTTGGTCCAGCAGATGCAAATAATAACATTCAGCTACAACCGGCACCTCAAGAGAGCTTGGGTCTTGAGATCACATCCAGTAAGCTGGGAGAAGACGTGCGCCGTTTTGCAGATCTCTGTAATGAGCTCGCTTTCCGTATTTGGGTATCTACATCCGGTAAAGGTCTTACAGCTACCCGCAGTCTCATTCTCTCACCGTTCGCTGTTACATCGATGCTTGCAATGGTTTTCCTTGGTGCACGCGGTCCAACATCGGGTCAGATGAATGACATTCTACGTCTGGACGACATGGTTACCTTTAATCCCCATCTAGTCTTCAGAAACGTGACAGAATCAATCGCATCATCCACAAACTCTGGTGTGGCTATTGCTGCGTTTGTCAGAGAACTCTACAGTGACAAGGTAAGCACTCCAAGAACATTACTTCGCTGGACTAATAGAACTTCGTAATAGTTAACACATAACACTCACATAACTTTCTCTGCTCATTCTTGTACAAACTATTCTTAATAATATCCATTCTTCTATTAACAATTCATCTTAATCGAGATAAACTTTTGTAGAAATGTCTATAACATACATATTTCATATTTTACAATGGAAATTCCCAGGCGTCCGCACGTGGGATGTGTGGTGGACACACCGGCGCAGGGGCGGGTGTTCTTCGGATTCTCCACCATTCTCATCATTCCACCAATTGCTCCCTCATCACCTTTCCTATCATCTTTCGCCACCATTTCATGTCACCCACTTCCTCGCTCACACACCAGGCTTCGGACTGATCACCAACCTGGTTCCTGTGTATGGTGAACTCCGATTACGAACACCGCATATACTGGCCGGGAGGGCTCGGGGTGCTGACCACGTCTCACTCTCCACCACTGGACCCCGCTCCTGACGCCTATAGTGGGCAGAGGTGGGGGATCCAGCGGACGGCCGGTAGACCAAGGCTACACTCAAAGGACCGTAGCGCCACAGAACATACAGACAATGGGAATAGAAAAATATGGTAGGCTTAAGCTATATTCAGATCTTTTAAGACCTGGTGATTATGTGGTGGTTTTGAAATTGTATTCCTTTAGCATGGCCAGGACAAAAAAATTGATGTGTTGCATTCACATTACTTTCTCTACACTTGTGCTAACCATTCTTACAAGCTCTTATTCCTATATCTTCTTCGTGTTAGTTAAGATAAACATTTGTACAAATTATGTTATTGCTTATTTCCGTGTATGTGCAAGGGGAATGTTAGAATACAGTAGGCTTTGTGCGATAGTCATATCTTTTAAAGCTTTGAGATTCCGTTCGCTTTGCACACTTAACATATAAAAAAATGAACAACGATGTTCCATTTCACAAATTTTTTAAGTTTTCCAAAACTCACATACATAACAAGGAATATCTCCTAAATGGTTCGCCCTACAAGAAAATTTATTGGCACATAAATTGTGTATTTTAGTAAGATCTACATTTTTTGTACAGTATGATTTGGTCTATCTCTAACGATTTATCAGTTATGCCAAAGTCGTCCAGAGTAAATACTACAGAGGCTATAGCCACAAAATTCAAGATATACATTTCATTTGCCATAAAAGTATCTCAAACATATGGCATTTTAATAAAAATCGTTAGAGCCATTTTCAAGAAAATAAATATTTTCCTTGTAAAGGGTAGTTTAGGGTGGGGCTATTTTCTTCAAAATCTTCGTGTCGCATCCTTGAACGACATTAAATTTAAATACCAACTTTGGTTTTTAATCCACTTTTCGCTTTTGAGTTATGCCTTCCACAGACTGACACATACACACACACACACACACACACACACACACACACACACACACACACACACACACACACACACACACACATACACATACACACGGACCTTTATCTAAAAATGCTTGTTTTGGATTCAGGGGGTCTCGAAACATATTTCGGGTGAAATCTCGACATCGAATTTTTGGGTGGAATACGATACTTCCCCTAGTTGCCAGTAGAGGAAGTAAAAAAGACGAATAACCACTTCTTATTTGAGAAAAGTGTAAGTATCGGAAAATTTAAACCAACAACAACAATCTCGAAAGCGATTATAGTATATGGGAAAATACATAAATTGTCTGCTTTAATGCGAATTACATTTTTTTAGTAAGTTTTGTATCTTACTGTTTACCAGTTGTACGCTGAGCGAGATGGCGTCGTGGTAACTTGTGTGACTCGCATTCGGAAGTCGTAGTTTCGATTACCGTGACCGATCTTACTGACCTATGCACATTTCGGGGTTTCCCCGGGTCGCTAGGGAAATATTGGGAAAGATAATTATATCCCCGAATTTCCTGTCCCTCCATTTCATCTCCATTCTCATCTCACTTCACCTTTCGTCCGATTGGTCTGACCAGCGTCGATAGGTGTCTCGGGCGCTGCATGGCGGAGAATTTGCGCTCTGTAAACCTTGGTCCTCTGGGGATGTGATCTCCGGCTTCAAACTCAGCGACTCCTGTAGGTGAAGCTGCCGCTTGAACTATCTAGACGCCACCGGGGAGATTCAAAAT
The DNA here is from genome assembly GCA_030765045.1 of Tenodera sinensis. NCBI lineage: Eukaryota > Metazoa > Arthropoda > Insecta > Mantodea > Mantidae > Tenodera > Tenodera sinensis. The sequence goes on from CM060966.1 coordinate 49,686,739, forward strand.
GTAAATGGTAGGGATCCTGCCCTCTGGTATGTGGGAGCTCCTAGATCGACCGCCCTCTGTCTCCTTTAATCTCACCCTTGAGGTACAAAAGACCACATGGCCACGCTGTCGTCAGACCGCATTTAAGTCATCCAGAATGAAGAGCACTTCAGAGGCTGTTCCCAGAAACTTCAAGATAAACATTTCATTTGTCATCAAAATATCTTTAACCTATGGTATTTAAATCGAAATATTGGAGGCATTTTTGAGAAAATCAGTATTTTCGTAAGTTTTTCCTTGTAAAGCATACTTTGGGGTGGAAGGATTTTCTTGAAAATCTTCACGTCGAATCTTTAAAAGACGCTGAAATTAAATACTATGTTTGGTTTTTAACCGACTTTTTGTTTTTGAGTCTTGTTCACACGCAATTACAAACATCTCTACGTATAGTAAGTAGAGAAAGTATCGTATTCGACCCACAATTTCGATGTCGATGTCGAATATATGTTTTGAGGCCACCTGAATGAAAAAGCAGTTTTGAAAAAGAATCCGTGTGTGTGTGTGTGTGTGTGTGTGTGTGTGTGTGTGTGTGTGTGTGTGCGCGCACGCGCCTGCCTGTGAACAGCATAACTCAAAAACGAAAAGTCGGTTAAGAACTACAGTTGGTGTTTTAAGTTCAATATCCTTCAAGGATGCGGTACGAAGAGTTTGAAGAAAATGCCTCCACCCTAAACTATCCGTTCACATTTACAATTTTCGAAATTTTTTTTCTGAAAAATGGCTAACGATTTTGATTAAAGCGCCATATGTTTAAGCTGCTTTTAAGGCAAACGAAATGTATATTTTGAATTTTCTGGCTATAGCCTATGTAGTCATGTTTACTCTTAATGACTTTTGAATAACTAGTTAACGTAAGAGATAGACCAGATCTTACTATAAAAAATGTGGATCTCATTAAAACACACAAGTTATGTCCAAAGGTATTTTTTGTGGAGTGAAACATTTTTGAGATATTCTTTGTTATTTTGTGAGTCCTGTAATACTTATACTTTTCTCAAATGGAAGGTCGTTATTCACTTTTTATATCTTGGCAGTGCAAAAAGGGTAGGACTTTAAAGCCTTATATATCAACCTGCTTTAAAAGATTAGACTATCGCTCAAAGGCTACCCTTTTCCCATATTTCCCCTTATACCTACAAGAAAATGAGCAATAAGGTAATTTCTGCAAATGTTTATCTCAACTAACATGAAGAAGATAGAGAAACATGAGTTAGTAAGAATAGTTAGTACAGGAGTAGAGAAAGTCATGTGAGTGCATCACATCAAATTTTTAATATTTGGACTTTATAGACAGCCCTTATATTTCTATTTGTTCTTTTACATCAAAATGTTAATTTATGCTTTTATAGTTGTTCTTTCACATGAGTGTCAGTTAAATTTGGCAAACTGAATCAGACTTTCGTTATTGTACAATGCATTCAGTACATTCATTGTATTCTTGGAGAATGCACCTCTGCTCACTTAAGTAAAGCAACTATCTGCTTTTGTTAACACTTCTGGTAGTCAGTAGTGTTCAATGTCTTTGTTAAATCTAATAATATAACTTAAGCATGCTCCTTTAAGGGGATCAGTTTTAAAGGAGAAAATTCTGGCTTTTATTGAAGGATTTTCTCTAAAGCTGTGCTGAGATTCAGAACAAGAAGAGTTAGAAGTATAATGATAATGATGGTGATGATGATGATGATGATGATGATGATGATGGTGATGATGATGATGGTGGTGATGATGATGATGATGATGATGATGATGATGATGATGATGATGATGATGATGATGATGATGATGATGATGATGATGACAAAAACAACAAGAAAATAATGTTTTGGCTGTTTGGTGAGAGTGTAGCAGTTGTATAACAACTTCATTGTGCCCCTAACCATTGCTTGCTGGGTATCTCATGAACAAAATCAAAGAAACAAGCAAAGAACAAACTAGATGAGTTTGTTCTTGTTTCTGAGTTTTAACTTAAAAACTCATTTCCTCTCTCATTTAGGAAGGTAATTAAAATGCACTAGTCTCATATCTAAATGAGACGTAATGTTAGGCTTCGTAGCACTTGCTTAGTCATGTAATCGAACACACAGATACTCACACACATACAGACAACACTTTTCGCTATCCAATTTTTGGCTTAGGGTAACCTATTTAAATGTTAAAATCTGGTCTTTATTTGAAAAAATTAACTGAAAAATATTGGTTATGGTTCTCTTATGTTTATAAGTAAAAGTTAAGAAGACTTTATCACTGAGTTTGTTTCATTACCTATTCAATTTGTGCAGGCAAGAGGAAAACTGCTGGACTTCTACAAGGAACGAGCCCAGCAGTTTTATGATGGACATGTGGAAGAAGTGAATTTTGCTTCCATTGGTGATCTTGTAAGAAGGCGTACAAACTTGCTCGTCAAACGACAAACTCGTGGCAGGATACCTGAGTATGTTCATGGCAACAATATAATGCTAAGGCCACCATTAGCTGCCTTCAGTGCCAATATACTTCAGGTAAGTTCATCACAGAATGCCTCAGCTTGTATCAGATCCAAATTATACAATCTATAAAGGAGTGAGCTTGACAGTCAAATCTGAGATATGCAAAATTTGTTTCATATTTCAGTTCTTGTAGCTTACATCATCATCAGTATCTCTTTGCCCTTAGGGTCTCCTCTTCATCCCTTCCTCCTAACTTTTTTAAATGACTGCAAAATTATCCTAGTTCCCAGTGGTAGTCAAATGACCATTTCCACACCCATATATAGGTGTCCCCTTCATACCTCCCACATATTTATCATTGCTAAGAAAATATGCAGAATTATGAAATAAGAGTGCTACTAAAACGAAGAGGAACTCAAAGAATATTGAGAATCTAATGGGGTGATGTCAGGCAAATGTGGTGGCCACCAAATTGGTCCACTACATCCAATCCAGCAATCCAGGAATGTTTGTGTAAGGGAATCCCAAACTTCCTGGCTCTAGTGTGGGTGGGTTCCATCTTGTTGAAAGATTGCATGAGGTTGTAGATGAGTTACCTGGGGGTACAACCACAAGTTCCAACAAGCTTGGTTATTGAGCTCTCATGGAAGAAACAGGACCAATATTGCTGTTCTTCATCAGATCGTACCAAAGGTTTACTTTTGGGCTATCCTGGTTTTTCCATCAGGTGAATCTCCTCCATATCCTCTGTGGTAAATTATTTTTATTGTAATAATTCTAGATTTCATTTCTGCCATACTGTACCATAAAACAGTTTGTTCTGTTTAACTGGTGTCAAATGCATTACATTAAAAAACAACAAATATAATTAATCTTATACCCACTAAATAAGTTTTGTTGCAGATTCTATTATACAGTATGCTATTGTCATAGCCAAGGGATTATGACTGCAAGGAGTCGCTTGGGCATCAAGTGGTAGAGATAATTCAAAACTTGGTTTGAATGATCATACTATATTAATATTACTATTAACATTTCAACAAGGAAGTTCCCGGTCTACAAACTCTTAAGCTTTAAGGTTTACATTATGAATGGAACTTTCCTCACATGGGGTTTGTCATCAAGAAACTATCTTAGTAGCTTGAAGAGGTGAATGTAGATGCAGGGAGAATACTCCCTAGAAGCAGGAGTGTGTCATAGTGCTCACAGAGTGCAACAGACTGAACATAGACCCAGAGCTAAGTCATTGCAAGCAAATTCCACAGCCCTTTAAGTAAGTTACATCTGCTTAAAGAGTTCCTTACTTTATTTCTTAGGTTTTATCAAATATGGTGGGCTACTACCCTAGGTCTGAATTGTAAGAGCCAAAAGTAACAAGGTACTCAAAATATTTCTAGTGGCACATCAGAGACCAAAGTTCAGCTTCACAGTGTGTACATAGCTATGTGTAAGTTGATGCCATAGTAAAATCATTGGGATTATCATAGGAAGTGGTTAACCCTTGTGTTTCTGCTTCATACTTCAGTTATTAAGTTCCATAACTGTAAATAAATTACCAAAATGTATCATGTTATTCGCAGACGGATTGCAGTGATGCATCTATAGATGGTCGTGATGGTGAGATGTACTTTACGGTTACACCAGCCATGCGGCAACGACGCCTTGTTCCTGTACCTGCTGTTGTATGGCGTTCAGGTTTTCTTGCTGGCTATGAACCTGGATTGGATGCCACAGCTGTTTCCCTGGGCAACGATAAGTCTCAGGTAAAACATTTTATAATGAACACCATTACTAATCAATCATTTCTCTTCTGCTATATGGTACTCTGGATTGCTTGCCAGCCATGAAACTAAACTGCATGCCATAACTACAGTCTACTATGACGCAGTCATGTGGCTAAAGGTATTCCTTTGCAGCTGGTGTAATTACAGTACTTCTGGCAGCCAGTTATTGGTGGAATGGTTTTAACCAACCAAACAGCTATGTTAATCTGCTGTTTGAGAAAAAGGTCAGGTTGTTACGTGAAGTATTCATTCAAATTAATAATTTTGGACATGAAAGAGACTTTTGCAGTGCTATAATTAACAGAAAGAAAAATAGACCAGATTTATGCTTTTTCCAGTTTCTGAAGGATAGAGTAAGAGAGTTCAGAAGACATTTTATCTACATTAAAGTGTAAAAATATAAGTATTAACATTGTGGCTAACACAATTTGTGAATTAAAATAAGCATTCACAGTTATAGTAACTGTCATTATGCTTACACATATGAAAATAATAGTTCTTGCTAGGCATGGGTTGATACTATTTTTGTTGATACTTAATACCAATACCAATTTTTAAGTACCAATGCTTAATACTCAGTACTTAATACTCACTTTATAAAAGGCTGTAAAGGCAATAGCTTGTTCATCGAATTATAATAATTTACTGAACTATTCATTTACACATAATTTCATGTAATCAATGAAAGGCAGAACTGAAAAATTAATTGCCATAGGAGGGATTTAAGCAATGGATCTTCCACTCTACATATGGCTGCTGTAACCACTGCAATATGCCAATATGACATTAACTTCCCCAAATTTAATTTAAATTTAATTGAATTTATTAAGTTCAAAGTTTGCCTGCACTTAGTTTGTGTGTGTCAGAACAGTCAATTATAATTAACTAATTAATTATAATTGATTGACCATATAAATGAAAGCATGTTATCAATTTTGTTTTTGCTCATCATTTTTAGATCTTACAGCCTTATGTTCTGACAGTAATGGGAAACTCATACATCATTTTTTCAACAGAGGTTCTGTAAACTTCAATCATTGTATGAATGTAACATGCTTCTTTAATTTGTTGTATTTATGAATTACCCCCACACAACAATATTTTTTTCCACATATTTTCCACACTGCTGTATTATTATTATTAATAGTAGTAATAGTACTATCTACCTCAAATTAGTTCTGCACTTCACCCATGTGTTATTCAATAACATCGTTGTACATTGGTAAAACAAAATATTTATGCAAATTGGTCATGCAGTATACCTGTAAGATATGGTCATGACCCGAGTTTGACTTGCAAAACATTGCCTGCAATGGGTCTACCAGGACGTGCTCTGGTTGACATTCCTCTCTTCCTTGATGGAAAGCTTCCACCCATCTTGCAATAGTTTGATACGGTCCAATTTCTCTCCTGCAAGTTTCTTGCAATGCTGTAAAGCACTAACTTGCATTTTTTCCTCTTGCAATTTGGATTTTTATGAAGCACTTTTGTTAATATCTATGAACATAATTCTAGCGTGGTATTAACTACTGAATGTGAGAAACAGTGAATGTATTCACAAAATATTACTATTTTGAATCTTTTAGTATTACAGCGTTATACAATAAAACTGCTCAATGATATACTATAAGAATACACTTGTCACCACTAGTATCTCTGATTTACAACATTATTGTCATAACTTTTCGAATGCCCTAGCTTATGTCTTCTTTTGTTTTACATGTTCAGTTTACAGTTAGTAATACTACATGGTAGGTTTGCTTTTATAAACTATTGATCTTTGTACTATTCTCTAAACATCAGATATTAATATATATTAAATAATTACAATGATTATACACTGTTCTTGAATTATGGTTTCCTTAGATATATAGCATTTACATATTGAATGTATCCTTTTAAATATTGCTTCACTAATTCTGTTTTAGTTGTTGGCCTTTCTCCTTCTCTATGAATTATTTTTCTTCTGGATGTTTGCCTTTCTTCCTCCAGTCTGTTGTTTAATCTCCTCCATTGCAGGGACAGTTTGTGTCTTTTGTAATATGAAATCTGTAATAGTATGTCTTTAGTGTTCTGTATCCTGTAAGCACTATAGTAACATTTGTTGTTAATGCTAATTTTAATTTCATCTATGTGCAACAATAGAAAAATATTTCTTTGGTTCTTGGCCATTAGCTGTATTTTGCCATTGGCCATTGCTTTTCCCAACTTTTTAGACTTTCTTGTCCTGCTATCTTCCTGTTCTCTGACCACCATAAGAATAGGAATAGATGTAAACATTACTATGTGGTTCCATCCATGCTGATTGGTTGGTTACCAGTGCATCGGTTTTGCATGATCGTGTATAAATGAAAATAGTTCTCTAAATGGAAAGCACAGAGCTTATTTAACAACTTAAGAAGAAAGCTCATAATACAGTAATACAAAAAAATTAATCATATTGTTACACCAACCATAAGCCCGAACACTGCTGGTAAAATGCTGGTCGGGGCCACCCAGCAGCGGAAGTGGGCCAGGGGCGTTTACCTGCCCTAAGTACCCAACCGCCGACCACACAATATAGTATGCAGGGACAATAGCTATTATGTGGTGGTGCAGTGTCTGGACTGTTCTCACAGCCTCTCCCAATCATTCTAGTTCCAGAACTTTTCCTTTGTCAGAAGAACTATATAAGGGATCTGCTCGTTCCCGGAGAGAAGTAGAGTAGTAGTAGTAGTAGTAGTAGTAGTAGTAGTAGTAGTAGAAGTTGTGAAGTTGTTGTTCCAGTCGTGCTTGTGGTGAAGTGTTGGATTGAGTTAAATGTTTATAAAGCATTCAGTGGACAGCGCCTGTGAATCATGACGAGTAGCAGTTCAATGCGAGTTGTAATCTGACAATTCCTATTTTTGGTTCAATTCAACAGCTGTTCTGTTGCTCTGAGTGTCTACAAAAGTGATTTAAGTCTAACATTAGCACTATGCTAACTGACTAGAAGCCAATAAAGTGTAATTAGCAGCAATTGGTGTTTTCTCATTTGTTACAATATCATAAGGCAGCACTATGTGTTGATACAAGCCTAAATTCTTAGTACCAAACCAAAAGCTGCACCACAGGTCAGTTTTTTGCTGTAGAGGACAACAAGATAACTCTGCAGGAAATAGCAAAAATTGGCAAGCAAAATCTGGGCTTCATATGGAACATAGTTTTAGGTGGCAAAGTATCATAGTTTTCAAGTTTATCACACAAACAGAATTATTAAACATAAAGTAAATACATGTAAATGTTTGTATTATGAAATTATGAATATTACATAGGCTTTACTGTTGTTCACCCCTGAATCATGTGAGTATTTATTGAGTATTAAGATTACAAAGATCATCTACCATGTCTTTACTTATATTTGTGTGTAGTAAGGCATTCTTTATGATTGACGGAGGTTAATGTTAGATGATGCATCTCTGCCAGTGAACAAGAATGAATCCATATCAGGAAAATGTTGGTACCTTGCTCTGCTCATTAGACTCTAGTTACTTACTTTGTTTCTTCAATTAATTATCTTCCACAAAGTACAATCCAAGTATAAGTGAAGTATAAGTTTCTCTGTACATTAACCTAAATTAGACCCCATATACTGGTTGAGAGGGACCGGGATGCTGACAATGTCCCATCCTCCAGTAGGTACTGCACCCTACTCATGACCAAGGGCGTCGCAATGGGGGGTGCTGCAGCCCCTCTTGGAAAATAATAATTGTAATGTGCAATCAATTACTACTAGAATAAAGATGTAAAAAACAGTTTTTATTTAGCATAAATTGATATGCTTATCCGCAACAAATACTATAACTCATCTTTTACAGTTTTCGGCAACAGAATAATGAATTAATATTGTTTAATTGCAAACTTCCAACATGCGACCCCCCGTCAAAGAAAGTCTGCTGGCACTCATGCTCATGACACCTGTGGTGGGCAGAGAGGGGCATACACAGCAGCTGGGCAGTGGGCCTTCGTCCAGAAGTGCTGCAGGGTTAGTTAGTTAGCTACCTAACTTTAATTTATACACAGAATGAGTCAGAATAACATCAAATAATTTTAAGGTATGATTCAGGGGTTATATTGGAGTATTTTCTTGTAGTGAATGTTTGTCTGTAAACATCTTTATGGAGCTAGAGGACCTTGAGGTTTATCAAATGCTGCATTGGGTTAGATGAAATTCTGTCACACAGATTTTCTGCCCTCGGGATTGCAGTATCACTTATGTTTTGGTTTCTTAGCATTTTTGAATATCACTTGTATTCTGATTTTAACATTGTTTATATCATCATTAGCCTAAAATCTTTATCTTGTTATTTAAATGCTAAGGAATTCTTTGCACATTATACAGCACTTTGTGGTTCCGGTTATCAATCTCAGTTAGCAGTGTATACTAAAGTGCTCTGTTTATTGGAAGGACCTTCAATTTTACAGCCTATTATAAAAATATTCTACTTCACTTACACAGAACTAACAGAGATGCATAACATTTATGGTGCTGCTTGGGGAAATATGAAAATACCATGAGATCTTTATGCTGAACTTTATCCAAAGAGACATTTTCCTCATCACAGTACTTTTACTGCTGTATGTCAATGGTTGCAAGAAACAGGGACTTTCCAAAAACAAGTGCATTGCTCAGGAGTCCAAAGAAAGACAAGGCCAGTGGTTCCATAAAAGTAGGTTATTTACCGGGTTGATAATTCTCTGTCCACAAGTGCACAAGAGAATGCATACAAGTCAGTGTTTGTTTACTAGAATCCTGCATGAACAACAATTACAACGGTATCATCCCTCGCAAGTTCAAGCACTGAGGCTAAGTGACCTTCCACCCTGACTATAGTTTGTTCTATGGTTTCTCATTAATACATTGATGACCCAAGATTTCCTATAATCATATTGTGGATGGATCAGAAGGTGTTTACAGGAGAGGGCATATTTGACACACTAAGTCACCTTTGTGCAGAGGAAAAGCCTAGAGCTATTAGAGTTACAAATTAACACCTGTTTGCAGTGAACATTTGCACTGGCATTGTGAATGACACACTCATAGGGCCCTACTTACTACCTCTACATTTGACAGGCCACAGTTACCTACAGGTTTCACAACATACTTTGCCATAACTTCTAGATGTTCCTGTTGGAATACGCTACTTGATGTGGTTCCAAGGCAATGGAGCACCTGTGCATTATTCTGGTGATGTATGGGGTTTCCAAAGTGTAACATATCCTGATTGCTGGATCAGTAGAGGACCACCGGTGTCGTGGCCAGCAAGTTCACCAGATGTAACCCCTTTGGAGGTTTTCCTTTGATGACATGTTCAGATGTTTGTGCACAAGGTGTCAATTAATAGTGAAGAGGAGCTAATGGCCAGGATATTTGGAGCATTTTATGGTATTTGTGGCATGCTAGGTATTTTTTAAAGAACTCGACAGTCATTACTACGACACCATCAACTATGTTCCTAAGTCCAACATCAGCATTTTGAACATCTTTTATAAACACTTACGCATTTGTTTAATTCTTGCTTTGTTCTTATTTTAATGATGTTTGAAGTTTCTAATGGTGGAGAAAATTTGACCAATAATGGTAGACATTTGCATATGTTATTAACAATAACATATACAGTAGATCAGTTAAAACATATGACCTACTTCAGGACACATGTATTTAGTGTCATATACTTGAATGATGATTTACAAGAGAGCTTTTAATTGCTGTATTGTTTAAAATTATATATATATATATATATATATATATATATATATATATATATATATATATATATATATATATATGCATGCAACTACTCTTATTTCAAAACTCTCCTAATGTCTTGTAGTAAAAATGCGTGAGCAAACTTATTTGACAGAATTTCATCTAATCCGACACAGTGTTTCAAAAAGTGCTCTAGCTCGATAACAAGACATTTGTATGTCAAATCATATTTTAAGACATTTATGGATATACATTCACAGTAAAAAAATACTCAATTATAACCCCTGAATTACACCCTTAAATTATTTAATATTATTCTGACTCAGCCTATATATATACAGTCGCCGCAATGGAAATCTTTACAAGGTAATAAAAACAACAAATTCCATCTTTACATGGTTTTATTTTTAACTTCTGCGTACAATTAGTACTTGGTCATATTTCCCTTAACTTTTATGACTTTCAGGAGTCTCCTAGGCATTGAGTCTGCTAGATATTCAAAATGTTTTTTGTCCATTTCCACCCACAACTTCTTCAACACTTCCTGTAACTCCTTAATACTTGATGGTTGCAGCTCTTCTATTTTATTTTTCATTTGATTCCAAGCATTTTCTATGGGATTTAGGTCAGGAGAGTTACCAGGCCATTGAAGTACAGGTATATTATTATCTTTCAGGAGCTTTTGAACCATCTTTGTCCTATGTGCAGGGGTACCATCATGCATGAAGTACTGACACTGGTGAATCGGCCAAAATGTGAACAAATGCTGTTGTAACACTTCTAAATAGTTACTTCCCTTCATTGTGATATTCTTTGGGAGAAAGTACAAGCCACCTCTACCATAATTACCACTAAAAGCACCCCATACCATCACACTTTCTGGATGTTTAACAGTTTTGACAGTAAACTTTGGGTCATATCATGACACATTTTTTGGCCTCCTCACCATTTTGGACTTTCCTCTGACCAGTTTGAAAGTGCTTTCATCAGAAAACATTACTTTACGCCAGTCCTCTGATGTCCAGTGCTGATATGTCTTGCAAAAATGTATCCTTTTCTTCTTCATAGCTTCAGTCAGAAGAGGCTTCTTGGCTGCACACCGACTTGGTAAACCTAAGTTTTTTTGAAGTTGATGCTGAATGGTCCTTATTACAACATTGTTGAGAAGGTCTGGGTGCTTCTTCTTTAACCCTGCCGCTGTAATCCATGGATCAGCCATCACTTCACGTTTTAGCAGGCCATCAGTTCTTGTTGAAGTCTTTCTTTTACCACCTGAGCCGATTTTTCGTCTTGGTGTGTTGCCAGGTGGAAAAGATGCTGCTGCTGTTTTTAGGTCATAAATAGCTTGTCTTGAAACCTTTAGATCGTCAGCTACACGAATTACAGAGGTACCTACTTCCAATAGAGTTAAAGCACGAGTCTTCTCTTCAGAAGTGAGCTTCTTGCGTCCCATTATTTGTATTATAGTGAGAAATACACAACTTTAAAAATGGCACTCAGGTTAAAAATTTAATAACGATGACAAACTGGAAACAGAACACTCTGTACAAATACCAGAGACTGACTGATACCTGGGCTGCTAATAGAAGCAAGTTGCTACTGTTCACTCAAGAATCACGTGATTTGCAGCTCCGTCCGCTCCTTTGTATAATGGCGGGAGAAGAACAAACTGAGCACATTGTCTACGTAAGGATTTTCCTTGCACTAACAATGTAAAGATTTCAATTGCGGCGACTGTATAGGGTAAAGATGCCTAATTCTGTAATACTTTTTAGTAAGTGTTATGCAGTGTTCATAAACGGAAAGAGGTTACTTAAAAAAAATTCAGGAACATAGTTTGAAGTTTTAGAGCATTTTTTATTTAACTTCGAACTGATAGGTTGTACAAAATAGTAAAACAAGTATAGAAATAAATTCTATGACGGTGGCTCCTAAATGTGTAATTGAATTTCTAAATGCATGATAATGGTATCCTAATTTCATCAGTGGTATCCTAATTCCATGAGATCAAAATCAATCTGCACATAAAGAACACATGTAAACTTCTTCACCATAATCATTCTCTTGACCCTCACACTTGTTGTGGGAACACTGAAGACAGAAATAGTACTGTATCCTGTGCCCTGTGTGATTCTACATATCACGCTCATATTCCAAACTGCACATGGAAAATGTTGAGCTGTTATAAGATTTGGCATTTGTTTTGGTGTTTTTTGTCCCACTTTTTCCTTGTGGTCCTACAGATGATGGATCAGGTTCAGAAGCAGCTATTTGTGTAGTTGGAGATATGGTATGAATCTGCACAGACTGTGATCTTGTGCAAATGTTCCTCATTGGGGATGGTTCACACACCAGAATGGTTGCTCTTCCTCTAAGGTCTGATTAACTTCATAAAGAGGTTTTTCAGAGACTGACAAGAGTGCTAGGGGCCCTGATGGAATTGCATTCCTGTTAAAAGGGTAAATTCCAGACTTCTTGAACCTGGATTTAATTGTTTGAGGACAGAAAGGTTTATCCTTGCATGCATTGATTAGTGGATGAAAATTGTATCTACCTGGTGTCTTCCCAAAATTCTTCCTCAAATGCGCATTGAGTTCTGTTTTCCAGACAGATTTAAGTAATTTGTAAACACTGACATCTAGTGGTTGCAGAAGATGCATTGTGTGTAATAAAAAAGTAACCAAAATAATACGGTTTTCTTCAGCCAGCTTCAATGCTTCTGGAGACAAATGAGAGGCATGAGAATCCATCAACAGAAGGACAGGTTTAGCAGGTGGAATTGATCTGGTGAAGCTCTACATCCATTTTACAGAAACATCACCATTTATCCAACCTTTTGGAGTAACTTCTACCATGGCATCAGAGGGAGCACCAGTTTTTAATGTTGGGACATTCTTCACACCTTTGAAGATTATTAGAAGAGGTCCATACTTCCCAGCAGCATTAGCACAACCGAGGATTGTTGTTGTTGTTTGCTTGACAGCATAAACTCTTCTGTAAATGTATTTTTGCCAACGCATGTCACAATCTTTGATGCATCTTGGCCTCAACCCTATTTCATCACAAATCCATATCTGATTAGGGGAGTTTCTCAAATCGTGGTCATCAATGACTTTCTCACAGTCATAAAACTCTTGAATTAAGACAGGATTTCTGCAAGATGCACAATACCTAGACAAGTTTTCAGGTGTTCCCATTGTTAGGTTGAATCATTTTCTAAACCCTGCATACCACTTTCTTCTGGTGGTTTTCTGCTCAGAATTGAACCCTTCTGTTGCTCCTCACTTTCTCCCCAATTCATATGCCAGTTTTCTTATGTGGAGAACAGTTAGACCAAATCTGATCTCCAGCATTTTAACAACATATGATGCCAGTTGCTGCTCAATCTCTGAAGGAAGAGCAGAGGGCTTGCCCACTTTTCCTAGCTTAAATTTCTGAAGTTTGTTTGAGTTGCAGCCATAGTACTCAGTAGCCTTCGTTACATTTTCTTTTAGGGTAATCTAAGGAATTGCATAAAGCTTTGAAGCTTTGTAGATGCTTACAGCCAATTCAAGCATTCTTTCATCATGACTTGTGGACATTTTTAAGTTGTGTCTCCTTCCTTTGTTTTTCCATTCTTGTCAACAGAACAAAACCTACAATTAAAAATATTAGCATTACTCTATTATCTATCGTACTGGCACAGTTTCCTCCAAAGATAAGTTTTAAAAAGCTAAAACTGCATTTTGACGGGATGTGGTTTAATTGCACAATATTTCCCGGAATTTTACTATCATTATTACTAATAATATAAGAATAATATATTTCATGGTATAAACATTTGACATGGTTTATATGAAGCATAACACAACTTTCATCAACCATTTTAGCTATTCATATCTTATGTCATTATTGATTTTGGTAACTCTTGTGTAAGCAAGCAGCAGTTTTGAAGAAAACACAAAAATAAAACATGAAGCGAGAAAGCTGTTCCAGCTTCATTTGTGCACAAAAGAACTACAATAACAACAGCATTGATTCCCTAAAGGTTGATCTACATTACCAACTATTATTAGAGTGATTGTATTAATATTTACCTCACAGTTCAACACTTCTTTAGCAATGGTTGCAGTGCAGCATTCCACAAACGTTCACCTTGCAACATGTTCTGTGGTTAACTGTTTCCACTCTGGGTGCTGGCATAACTAAATTGAAAAAACAGACTACTTCTGCTATCTGTTGAATACTTCACAACTTGTAACTCACGAAGCATAGTGCCATGATATGGGAAAGAACTTCATATTACGGTATTAGGGATATCACAGAATTGGGCATGTAGGGTAACTACACATGTTTAAACCAAAGCCCAAAATAAAACAGTGAGCCAATGTAAATTTTGACAGTCAGATGTGTTTTGAAGTAATGTTTAAAACTACAAAAGAGTTCTGCTAAAAATGTGTTAGCTTTTGTCTGATATTAAAGTGAAGTGAAGTTAAAAACTAGCTGTAAATCAAAATGAGTGCTCTTTTATTTATTGACTTACTACATTTTAAAACAGCTTTTAACACCAATCTGGGGTAGAAAATTGTTATTTGTTGTTTTCTGAAGCTAATGCAGAGGAGTGTGACATTTGAATAAAACATCTGTCACAAAAGCAATTGTGTGGATTGTAGATGGCCATTCAATTTGCTATGTCTCCAGGATTCTTCATGTTCTGGCATCCATAGGGCTTTTAGATGATATGTGGAGACAGGTGGGTTCAAGAAGTGGCACGGACAAGGCCTAAGAAAATGACAACAGAAGTACAGGATAGATATCTTGTCATATCAGCTTTGCACAGACGCAAATCTACAGCAAGAGACCTACAAAATTACCTATGAACAACAACTGGAATGATGATTTTTGATCAGACTAATGCAACAGGATGAGAAATGTAGGGTTGAGATCTAGAATCCCTGTTAAAGCCCCTCATTTGACACATCAGCATAAGGAAGCCCAGTTGAGATTTTCTCAGAACTATGTCAATTGGCAGCTCTGCCAATGGAAGGCTGTTCTCTTCACAGATGAGTCAAGGTTTAACTTAATGGGTTGTGATGGTTGTACACATGTGAACATCATGATGAACGTCTTGCTCCAGCCAATATTCTTGAACATGGCAGAGTTGGAAGCGGTTCAGTTATGGTTTAGGCTGGCACTACTGTTGAGCCCTGGACAGCACTTGTTCCACTGCACATGAATGAGATGTTTACATTAATAACATTATTCTTCAATATCCTTTGCTTATGGCATGGACCCTAATTTTCATCTACAGCACAAAAATGCTAAACCACATACAGCATGGAGAACCATGGATATCTTAAAACATATTAAATTCAGGCAATGAACTAGCCTGTACAGAGTCCTGACCTCAATCTGATTGAACATCTGGGATAAGTGGAAAAATCTGTTCACAAGCAGCCTGCTGTGCCACAGAACCTGGGAGAACTTGCAAATGCACTCATTGAAGAATGGGAGAAAATCCCACAATTTGCTATTAGGAGGCTAATGCAAAGCATGCCACATAGATGTTATGCAGTTATTGCAGCTCATGGAGGATATACCAGGTACTAAGTGTTGAAATAATCATGGAAACATTGTTTAGTAAACAACGAAATCTTGTATTTCCACCTTGTTTTGTGCATCAGCAATAATTTGATCATACTTCCAATTCTGTGAAATAAGAGTTTATTAGAACGCCTGATATAATTTTACACAGTTCTTCAATCTATAATTACAAACTACCAAAAACTAAATTATATCAATATTTGTTCTGGGATATTGGTTTAAACGTGTTTCTTTAATTTGTTTGAACAGTGTGTATCATATTTCTTTTACCAGTATTAAATACAGCCACAATTTCAGCAAATATGTGGTTTTTGTTTCATTCAAGCATCTTAAAAAGTAACTGAATAACTTGAAGTTTATCAATGCATGTGGAGCTAAATTGCAGTCTGGGATTTAAATTAACATTAACAGGCATACAGCAGCCAGGGGTGCTTTAAATGGCTGCGGGTGAATGGTTAAAGATAAAGACAGAGGTTTATAAAGCTGGAATTTTAGACAAAAGAACATGACATTTTGTGTTAAATAGTAATAGTAAATAACATATCCACATGACTACAATTCATTTTTCCTGTAGATATTTACAGCAGGATCATAAGATTCAGGCAGTAAAATAATATATACTTATTCTTTTTACATTTATTGATCGATGTTTTCTAGTCTGTGATAAGTAATAATGCTAAAGAGCTTTCTGGCTGCCTAAATGTTTGCATATATAAATAATGTCTTGAAGATACCAGTTGTGCCAGTAGTATTCTACATATATATGTTTTCTTGTCTGCTTACATATTCTTAAGTTTCATTTGTAACATTTAACTGTCATACGAGCAAACTTACGAAAGTTCAAGAATCTAAATTATATGAACTAAGGATGAGATTGTGTTTGTCTCTAAATGTATTATATACACTAAGGTATTGCACAATTAAAATATTAATAATATTAGTTTATTATACACTAAGGTATTGCACAATCAAAGTATTTTGGTACTCTTATGGGAAATGTAGCGACACCAAAATAATGCATGGTAGTTAAATCTTGTTTATTTGCTCTTATTCTTAGACTTATTCAGTATACAAAATGCTCTGCACACAAAGATGTGTCTGCTTTGGTTAAATATTTTAAGGCAAAATTGGATACATCTAAGCACCAAAAAAGCTGATGTGCTGCTTTATATTCTGTATAAACATAATAAAAAGTCTAATAATGGCACCAAATTACGAATAATTTCAATTTAATTCCTTTTATATTAATAAACTGGTATATTACATTAAAGAATAACTCCTTCAGAACACAATAATATCTAATAATAATAATATACTTGTTAAAATATTATGCATTTCCTTTGCACAGCAGTTTACGTTGAGAGCAACAGTTAAATAAAAGAATTGGACTCAACTTTCCAACATATGATGCAAGAATTTTCCAAAGTTCAACATGAGTGGCATAGTTTTTCCAAATATAGTTTGACATTTTGTGGTCTAATGTGCATTTAAAATTATCTTTAAGTGCAATTTATGCTGGAGAACATTTTTTTAACATACTTCAAGGTTTATAATCTTTATTTATTTGGCTATTGCACTTTAGCCATATTAAAGAATGCAGTGCAGCCAAATTCTCATTTTTGTTTCACTTGAAACAATGCAGCCATTAGTCTTATTTTACTTTTAAGTTACACTGCTTAGCCATGTACACTAAACACCAATTTGTTAACTTAACCACCCCTAGCCTGAACTTCAACTAAATTTAATCACTATATTACAGGGTGCACCTCCCTGATATCTTCCGTAAGTTCTTGGAAAGGTGCACTGAGCACTTCCAGTCAGCATGCCACAAATGCTTATAAATATGAATGCCCAGATTTCCATATCATTGCCTACATGCTCTGCAATTAAACTGTAGAGTGTGTTTGTATCCTTAGTATTACACTGTCCTGCAAAATATAATTTTTGTTTGCCGGTTTGCAATCTGAAAGGTGATATCAACAAATTTCAATGTGATAAATTGAATGGCACTTTCCATTTTTGTCTATCTCATAAGGTTTTCTCACAAATCACAAAATAATGTTTTGGAAATAGTGTTTTTGATGAAAAAAAATGTGCATTATAAACTAAATACAGAATGCAATATTTTGCAGTAATAAACATACAAATACCTGCATATGTGCAAAACCAAAGTTGTGAAATTACTCTTTTCTTGTCCGGAAGGATGGTTGCGTTGATTTTCTTTTATGTCATGGTTTAGGAACTTCCCTTTTCAAGCACCAACAGTAGTCCGCTAACATTGCAATGTTCCACGACCCTGATATTTCCTCTTTATCTCGTTGATGAAGTCTTTCACCTTGTTCATCACTGAGGGATACCAAATATGGTCTAGATGAGTGTACTATGTAAGATCACAAGAAGTGAAGCTTTAAAATATTTTACACCCAAGAGCTTGTTGCTTTTGTAGCATATTTATCACAATTTCTTCATATCGTGGATCTTTTATATTTCCAAGAAACTTATTGACTATCTCTTTGAAAGCACACCATGCATGCAGTCCTTGGTCATTCATGGTGTTCAAAAATGCACCGTCCTTCATTAGCCATCTTATCTGGGGCCTATCAAATATACCCTATCTTATCTTAGCTTCGGACATCACAGAAAATTCACTGTGCAGGTACCTGAAATACAAACCATTCTTGTATAATGCTTTCACAATTATTTTATAATACCTAATTTCATATGGATCAACTAGACTGGCACGAATGACTTTTTTCTTCTTTTTTTCTCCCTCTCTCAGCGTTAAAATTTTTCTCTTAGGCCATTCGCTCACTGTCCAGTGTCTAACCCTGTTGCACTGTCCCACTCGCATAAAAAGCATGCGTATTTTGCTACCCTAGTAAGATACTGGATACCTTTAGATCTCCATACAATAGCCATTGATATTCCTTGAAATTACTTCTTTCTAAAAGTGTTTCAAGATTTTAATATAATTATTTTAGAAACACTGAAAGTGTAACTGGTATTGAGGGAAATTTGCTTCTATTATGTAATAAAACTGCTTTTAGACTTATTTTTGAAGTGTCAATAAATAAACACTTGTCATTACTATTGTATGTTGGTCTTCCCAGTCATTGAATTAAAGCTGGTACATCACAACAATAAACCAATTGGTCTTCCATCTTAAAGAACTTGTAAATTCTTTGTCTCTATTCCTATACCAGGAAAATGTGGTGCCTGGAGCCAGCATATTCTCCTCTTTCAACCTTGATCCAAGTAATTTGCTCTTGTCTTTGGTATGACCTAAGTCTCTCATAAGGTAATTCAACTCTTCTTCACTCAAATACTGTGACTTATCTTCAGCAGCTGAGAAATCCTCATTTGTATTGGACTTTTCTGTTGACCCAGAGACTGAACTCTCAGTATCCTCTAGTTGGGCTGGTGGAATAGGAATAGGGACATCTACTCCATGTGGCACGTCTTATAGCTGAAGCAGGGTCATCTGGATATTTAATTTTTGTTTTATTTGTCATATTGTACCCCGATACTTTATACATGCAGAAATAGCAATTAGGGTGATTTTTTTTAAATTCTCGCCATATCATAGGAACTTCACTGTACCACTGCCTTAGCCCTTTATAACACGTTTTGCAAA
Source organism: Tenodera sinensis (assembly GCA_030765045.1). Taxonomy (NCBI): domain Eukaryota; kingdom Metazoa; phylum Arthropoda; class Insecta; order Mantodea; family Mantidae; genus Tenodera; species Tenodera sinensis. The sequence continues at coordinate 49,705,933 of CM060966.1, forward strand.
CAGTATGTAGAGCCCATATTGGATCTTGATGTCCTAGCTTAACTTTAAAATATGAGGGGTGTTCAATAAAGACTGGCACTACTGCTCATACAAGAATTTATTGTAAAAAATAACTCATAGAGACTTTTGTCCCTCTCAAAATACTTCCCTCCCAATGCAATGCACTTGTTCCACCTATTTTGCCATTTCTGGAAGATGTGCAGGAAGCCATTCTTTGACATCCTCTTCAGGGTCGCCTCTAAAGCTTTAACTGCTCTGGTCTCATTGTCGAACCTACGTTCCTTTTTGGCTGTTGGGTTAAGAAAAAAGGTCACACAGAATTAGGTCAGGACTTTAAGGTGGATGAGGTACTGTAGAGATGTGATTTTGTGCCAGGAACTCGATAACACTACTAGGAACATGTGGCCCAGGCCTTGTCATGATGAAGCTTCCACTGCCCAATCAGATTCCTTCACTTTTTGGGGGATACAATCCTTTACCAACTGTTTCAGGACATTCTTATAATAATCTGCAGTGACTGCAGTGTATCTTGGAACTATGTTAGTGTACACCATCCCCTGGTAATAAAAAACTGTGTTAACCATGGCCTTATTGGCTGACTTCCGCACTCATGCCTTTTGCAGTGGGGGTTGACCATGGTGCACCCATTCTGAGCTGCTCTGCTTCACCTTTGGGGCATAACAGTACACCCATGTTTCATTAGCAGTAATGATGTTTTGCCACTAAACATCAACCTCATCCTCAGCACATTGTTTCCAATAGCAGCACATATTGATGCAGGCCTGCATTTGCTGTGGAGTAAGCAGTCGCGGTATCCATCATGCACACACCCTAGACATTTACAAGTGCTGTCTCACAGTGAGGAGTAATAACACCTTCAGTGTTGATTGTTTTTTCTGTTATTACAATAATAGGTCACCTGCTCCTCTCTGTAATTCAGCATTTTCCCCAGCCATTTTTGAAAGCATGGTGCCAACGGAAACATGCTCAATGAGATATTGCAGAGTTCCCATAAGCTCTCTTCAGATAATCATAGGTTTCGGTAGCATTTTTCTTCAAGGGAACACAAAAGTTTATTGCATAATGCTGTTCATGAAAATCAGCCATGGCAATGTTTGGAGGCGATTGTGAAACACTTTCACTCTCACAGGCTGCTAACAATCAACTGACAGAGCTATCTCTGTGAAATTTTCAGTGGTTAGTGATTGGATTAAGAAGTTCAATGACACATGGACAGATGTCGCAAGCAGATACTGAGCAGAAGAAAAAAATTTCAGTGCCAGTCTTTGTTGAGCATCCCTCTTACGTAAAATATGTAAAAAATATTGGATTTCATAAAAACGGTATGTGTTATGTGAAAACTGTTATCATTTTCGAAATCAGTGCATTTGCTTCTATACAAGTAGCCTATTTTCATCAAAACCGGGAAAGTGTCACAGGACAGTGTTATTAAGTCACATTGTCATCAAATTTCAATATGCAAATCTATCACTGCAAGGGTCCTCATTGTCCTATCTTACATTTTTAAACTATGCTAATGGCTTCATTGCCAGATGCAAGGCACTAGAAAACAACAACAACATTTTTAAACTTCAAGAATATAGCCAGGACCATCAATTTGACCTTTTGCAATATATTTAGTGTTATTGGGGAGCATGCAAACTTTATGTAACCAGTTAGTTACTGTCTGGAAGTTCACAGATTCTCCGTAAACACTGCATTATTATTACATTGTATGATTTCTTTCATGCAGGATTTGTCTGAGGAATAACTTTGTCTTGACCCAACCATCTTCATCTGCACACAAGCAAGCAACTCTCCAAAAATTAAGATAAATATAAAATGATGGCTAAAGCAACTATAATTCATTATTATTTATTTATGCCAACAAACTTACTGTTGGTGTTTTTAAACACACAAGCCGTGTGTGGGCAATGTTTGAGAGGTAGAACTGGAACTTAAAAATTCAATGCCAAATAATTAATTACCATCTGAAGGTTATTTAATCCTGGGACATAAAGTACTTCTAATAGTAAGTCACCATTGGGGTAATTGTCTCTGATGTGAGACTGCCTTTGTGGTTTACCAGGAGAAATACGAACTGGTTTGAGAATTCAATGCCATTCTGGCAGATTGTCACAGTAGCTCAATGGTTAGAGCACCCGCTTGGTAAGCGGAAGGTCTGTGGTTCAAATCCCAGCTGTGGCATTGAATTTTTAAGTTCCAGTTCTACCTCTCAAACTATAATTAAGTTTTTGCAAGCTGTAACCTTGAAATTGTCACCATTGCTTCTGCTGCAATTCGGTATTAAAATGCCTCCAGATTTTGACCTGCAATTCTCAGGTGTATTGTCAATGGCTGCTAACCAGTTCCACATGTCACGTACTACATAATTCATGTTACATGTCTGGAGATTTTTGCAAAAATTGGCTATGGCTGTTAAAAATATTTTTGCATGTTGGCTACAATACAAGAAGCAGCAGAGGCAGTTCACATCTGTCATTCTTGTCTCCTTGCACATGTGCATTGGCAAACCTTTGGATTTGGAAAATGTTCTCATTATACATGTTCAAATGTTTCTGCAAAGAACTGCATCTATTTTAAGAATTAATAAACTTGACAGCATGGACAAAGAAAATTTACTGCAAGCTCAATAATATACTGCATAATTATCAGAAAGTTTTAAAAAATATTACAAGTTTTAGAAATTTCATATATGCATTGCTTTAATCAGCTCAAATTGAACCTACTATATAAGTTTGTAATTCTTCAGGTAAGCGTGATACTGGTTCTTCCTGGCCAACAAGGGCAGTTGGCTCCTGGAGATGGTCTTGCACGTCTTGAAGCACGGCTGATTGAAGCATCATTACGCAGCCAGAGTACCTGGTCACGCCTGTTGCGCAGTCTTGTAGCCCGGCCAGGACTAGAACTTCAACTACCACGGTTCTCTCATAGATCCCTTCTCAACCTCACTTCTTCACTTCAGAGAATGGGTTTACGTGACCTTTTCTCTGCTGAACGTGCTGATCTTCGGGGGATAAATGGCCTTGCCAATGATCTGCACCTCTCTGACATTGTGCAACTCAATATGTTTAGCACCTGTGCTGAGGAGGGCCATACAGGGTCAAGACATCATGTGGAGGTATTTCCATCCTCATCACAGCGATCTGGTCGACAGGAGGAGCATGCCAGGAAGTTAGATGCTGATGACCTGTCATCATTACCCCTAGCATTACGACCCCGGCAAGCAAGATTGCCTGACTCCAAACCAAGATTAAGGTTTGACAGACCCTTCCTTTACTTTGTGCGACACAATCCTACAGGACTCATCCTACATATGGGACGTTTCAACCCACGCATAAGGCATTGATGCATGTTGCAGTTTTCTGCGTTCTACCAAAACTATGAACAGCATAGAAACTATGTCAATAATTGAATTGAGGCAGTTGTTAATGAGAAAGCATGTATGTTTTCTTGGACAAAGTGAAAGAGAAATTCCATTTTTCATATAGAACCTTTTCAGAGTGGATAGTATTTATTATTAGTAATTATTATTCTAAATAGGCATAAACATTAATTACTATGAAGAAATAAGGAAGTGGTGCTCAAGTCATTTACAGTATTTTTTCATTTTTGTAACTGTAAATCATTCAAATTCTCTTTGATTTACTACAATAATTATTAACAATCATCTCAAAGGTATTTGAAATAGTTTGCAAAGGAATTTGATTTAATATTTGAATTACTTTACACTATTTGTGATCTATATGAGAAAGGGCTCATTTGGCTTTCAAGCAATTCTAAGTACAAAATTAATGAAATTCAGGTGCTTCCAAGAGAATTCTCTGCAGTGCCAGAGTCAAACAAAAAGGTCCCTATGATGGTTCAAACCTCCACTTTACTGCAGTTAGATATTGAAATCACTCATCAAGCACTGACAATAATGGGAAAATCTATTTGAAACTATTGACAATAGTTAGGATTTCTTCCATATGTGATTGGTAGTATTTCACAGTGCTTTTTCAAATCAAGAATGTACTTGACTTTCAATCTCTCCATTAAGGACCATTGAGGGGAATGAATCACTGGAGTAGATTACGTTAAGCAAGTAGTGGTCAGTTGTCTACAATTCATATAGGTAATCAATGCTTTCAATACACTCTACATGAATTTTGCAAGCTTAATTTCAAACTGCACTGACATTACTGGACAATGTTGCACAAATGTTACATTATGGATCACTCCTGAACAGTGGCAGCTGGTACAATTTCTAATGAGGGGGCATTACATGCATATTTCCTTTCTTACCTTACATTACCTATACATGACATCTATTAGGTAAGTTTTGTAGCTAGCAAATTGGTTGATGACCCACTCATAGAAATCTGCTGTAATGCTCACTAAAACATTCTCCATGGAAAGTACTGCTAGTGCAATCAACCTTTTTTCTGTCATGGTGCTTTGAACATAAGTTTTGATCCTCTTCATTGCTGATGGTTTCATGTTATTTTCAATGATGAAGTTGAGAATCTGAGTGACACCAGAAAAATTTATAAATTCACTTCTTGAGTACAAAACAGAGAGATCAATAATAATTTGCCTCTGTCAAACACTGGATATTTTTACAAACAGCATGTTGCTAACATTATAGGTTCTGTTGCCAATTTATTATTGCATTTTTGGTTGGACTTAAGGTGCAGAGCTGGAATCTCCTTGAAGTGATAAGAATGAAAATTAAGATTACAACATATTACAAGGGTAAACTAATTTCATGTGTTGAATACGTTGTATAACAGAGGTGGCACACAACTACACACACTGTAGAATGCAAATTATTGCCTATTGACACATTTAAACTGCACACATTCTGGTGCCATCTAGTAGATAGACACTGCATTATGGGGGTTTAAGGTTGTCCTTAAGACAGTATAACCTAAATACTGGATATTCATTTTTAATTGCTGCTTCGATAGTCGTCCATGATGCCACAGCTATCCAGTGAGCCTTTAGCTTCAACAAGTTGAAGAAAATAAGTACCCACATAGAGAGCACCTAGGTCGAATGCTGTAGTATAGCAATTTAGTTTGGTTATATAACCTACCCTTTGTATTCAGGAAGCTTTCCATAGAACATGCAACAATAGTTTTTATCAGTGGTTTATTGGAAGACTTGAGAAGTGAAAGATGTGTACTTACTAGCTACGTATTAACAAAGTAGCTTGGTCTGTAAAGTTTTAAAAACATAGTACACACCTAATGGGGGAGGGGGAACAAGAACAAAAAAATAGCTATCTAAATAAAATGTGCAGTGATCCACCTAGAAATATTGAATGTTTGCATCATAAATTGGTACCTATATCTATGTGTCCCTTAATGTATATCACGCCATAATGAAGTACCCTAAAATAATCATGGTTACTTTTAAACATTTATCTTAAGGATTATTTGTGGTGTCTCTTGGAATTCCAGATACCTGTGCAGAAGATCAGAATGCAGTGGTTCATATTGTACCTTCATTCAGCATGTTGATTATAAAATAGCACTGCAACATGTAGGCACGGTGCTGTAATGTCAGATTCATATTGCCCTTTACTTGCGGTGACATGCAGCATCGTATTTAAAGATCAGAAGAGTTGTTTCCATGCCATACAGACAAGTTCAAAGGATGTCCTCATGGTATAGTCTTGCAAATTTTGCAAATCTTGCTCGGGAACATGGATATGCATTTCTAGATAACTGTAAACTTGCTTCAAAGAGGAGATTAGAAAGCAAAGGCTCACTTAAAAATGAACATAGTGTATATCTTGATAATTGGTAAAAGGAACAAAGACCTATAATATATAAGGTTCATATTCATTAATGATGGAGCCAGAAGATGTTACAGCTTTAACAGTCTTCATTATAGAAATACCTTTACATTTATACCGCTCGCAAAAGTTAAAGGCATGTGAATGCTGACCAATGCTCAAGCAGAGCGCTGTTGCCAAATGTAGTGCATGTACCAGCAGAGATTTTGCACATACGAGTGTGTGAGATGCGTGTACCACATTTGGCAGCGCTGGTAGGAGGGGCAAGCTTAGGATTCGCTGGAGTCTGCAGTACAGCCCGCCTCCATATGCCTTTAACTTTTGCGAAGATTATAGTACATGTTTGGTTAGTATAATATGTATGTACTTTCCTAACATCTTCATGATATTTAATGGTATTTGTGTTTGAGACATTCAGCTGCTATTATCATTGAGGGCATAGTATTTACTTGTTTGCAGTTGTGCATTTGTTTTAGAGTGAAACATTATAGTGATTCTCTCTTATCCTTTACATAGTAACATAATTCTTGGAAATAAAAATGTCAAAATTAAAAATAAAATATCCATGAACCAAAAGTGAAAACAGTATTGAACAAAAATCCTACAGCTGCCAAGTTCTTTAACTGAACTGATGTTATAACATCAAGTTTCCAGGTACCCAGTGGAAACCGCAAAATGTATGAATGTGATGTGCAATACACCATAGAAAAGTGTAATATGTTCATTATAAGTAATGCTCTAAGACAAACAAGAGATAATCATTGAAATAAATATATAATAATACATTTTAATGTGCAAAATTCATGCCTGTAATTATTTTAACTAGGTACAAAACAATATACTAAAGATCATTGCTTCTAAACAAAATAGATGTTGATTTTGTTGTTCAAAACAACAAAGTTGTGTTACACTTAGATAATAAACTGAAGCTCATTACTGCAAAATAAAACAAACCTCAATTGTATAAATTAAGTAGAAGCTTATAAGCAGTGATGTGTCACTAATATACAGGATGTCCCAAAAAACACTGATAATGTTTAGTATGTTGTGCGGAATGGCCAACTAATCAATTTCCAAACAGGAAACTCTGTCCAGAAATACATGGTTTGGACGATGTAGCACATCAAAGTGTGAGATTAGTGTAGGATTGACATTTTGTCAATAAATCCAACATTGAACTATCTACATTACAAACGGGTTTCGAACTGTGTACCTCTTATGTCATTGCAAAGCCTATACTGGTGGTGATGAGCCTCAAGCACATCACCCAATACGTGCGATTGTCTGAAGATTTTCAATCACTCCATGGACTAAAACAATAATGTCCTCCACTGATGTTACAGAAGTGCCATTCATCATACTCTTCATACAACTCCACAGAAAATAGTTGAGAGGCGTCAGATCTGGTGACTATGCTGGCTATGGAACTGGTCCACCTCTACCAATCCATCAATTTGGGATATGCAATGTTGAGGTGATTCCACACATTTATGCCAAAGTGTGCTGGAGCTCAGGTCGGCCATTTCAGCAGCTGTGTACTTGGTACATGTCACACTGCTGTTAAAAAGCGTTACTGTACTGGAAACTACACAAGTAACAGAGTAGGATGTGTACCAGGACTCTAAGAGGAATTTAGCGCATGCACGGAAAACTTATTATACTCAGATCATTCATTCCAGTACACACATGGTTAAAACATTGCATACCTTCCAAATTAAGACACCAAAACACATGTTAAGAAACTGTCAACCATTTGTTCTCAAACTTCGACACTCTTCAGTGTACAAACCGTGCATTTCCAGATAGGGGTTCCTATTTGAAAACCGTATCAGCTTACTATCCCATACAACATAGTAAGCATTGTCAGTGCTTTTAGTATATAGGTATATGAGCCAGAAATTTGAAACATTAAACATGATAGAAGTTGTATAGAGTAAATTAATCATATAACAGCAGTGGCATAATTTGTGAGGGGAATCATTTTCTCCCTTAAGTTACAATGAATAAGTAGGCCACTGATTATTATTGTTCCACCAAAAAGAATCTGGTGAGTTCCACACACTGACTTTCTCTACTTTGGTGTACTAGCTATTTTACGAACTCTCACCTCTCTATCTACTTTATGTTAATCATGATAAACAGTTGTAGAAATTATCTTATTGCTAACTTTCTTGTAGGTGGAAGGGGAATGGGAATCCGGTAAGCTTTAAACAATAGTCAAATCTTTTAAGAGCAAAGCTTGTCACTCTGTGATGATTTTGATTTTCTGTTCCCTTTGCATGGCCAAGAGATCAAAAATGAATAATGTATCCCTATTTAAGATAAGTGTACATAAGCATTAGAAAATTCAAGAAAATAACAAGGAATATCTAGAAATGGTTCACTCCACCAAAAAATTTTATTTCACATAAATTGTGAGTTTTAAATGGCATCTAAATTTTTGTGTTGTAAGCTCTCTCTGTCTACCACAGTTTACCAGTTATACAAAAGCAATTCAGAGTGAAAAGGACTTCTGAGGACATTCCCAGAAAATACAAACATATTTTGCTTGCCATGAAAATAGCTTAAACATGTGGCACTTTAATTAAAGTTGTTGGAGACATTTTTGAGAAAATCAAAAATTTTGAAAAATGTTTCATGTAAAGGATAGTGAGGAGTAGGGGATATCTTTTAAAATCTTCACGTCATATCCTTAGAAGATGCTCAACATAAATATCTAGTTTGGTATTTAACAGTCTTTTCCTTCTTGAGTTATGCTGTTCACAGTCAGGCACGCATGTGCACGCGCACGCACACACACACACACACACACACACACACACACACACACACACATACACACATATAACTCTTTCTAAAAAAATATGATGTGCTGCACTCACATGCCTTTCTCTACTCTTGTACTAACCATTCTTACAAACTCTTATTCCCATATCTTCGTGTTAGTTAAGATACACATTTGTACAAATTATTTTATTGCTTATTTCCTTGTTGGTGCAAGGGGAATATTAGAATACAGTAGGCTTTGTGCAATAGTCAAATCTTTTAAAGCTTTGAGATTCCGTTCTCTTTGCACACTTATCATGTACAAAAATGAACAACTATGTTCCATTTCACGAAAGTTGTTTTCCGAAACTCACACACATAACAAGGAATATCTCCAAAATGGTTAACCCTACAAGAAAATTTATTGGCACATAAATTGTGTATTTTAGCAAGATCTACATTTTTTGTATAGTATGATTTGAACGTTTTACCAATTATGCAAAAGTTGTCCAGAGTAAATACGACTACAGGGGCTATAGCCAGAAAATTTAAGATATACATTTCATTTGTCATAAAAATATCTCAAACATATGACATTTTAATCAAAATTGTTAGAGCCATTTTCAAGAAAATCAAAATTTTTGAAAAATTTGCCATGCAAAGGGTAGTTTAGGGTGGGACTATTTTCTTCAAAACCTTCATGTCACATCCTTGAAACACATTAAACTTAAGTACCAACTTTGGTTTTTAACCGACTTTTCGTTTTTGAGTTATGCTGTCCAGACACACAGACACACACACACGGACCTTTTTCTAGAAATGCTTTTTTTGGATTCAGGGGGTCTCAAAACATATATTTCTGGTGAAATCTCAACATCGAATTTTTGGGTGGAATACAATACTTCTCCTACTTACCAGTAGAGAAAGTAAAAAGCTTTTTTTTTATTTATTTATTCAGGGTGTCTTGAAACATGCATTTGTGCTGAAAACTCAGAATTAAATTTTTGGATGAAATACAGTACTTCCCCTACTTACAAGTACATAGTAAGCAAGTAAACATTACGATGTACTATTGTACTTTCAATGTAAATGTTTCGCATTTAAGAAATAAAAGATGCTTTTAGGCTAAATGTATTGTTAGGAATTCACATAGAATTTTGGGGAACTGCTTCTGACAATCTGCTCCCCTCACAAGGAAAAATTGAAATGATGTTCCTCATCATTAGAAATGATAATGCAAATGTCCATGTAGAGGAGGGGTACAATTAGTATCTGAAACATGTTCAAAGTATTTATATTAAGCGATCCTTAGTGTTTCAAATTTCCAGCTCCTGAGTCACCTATATTAACTGTGTGCTTCAAAGAACATTTCATTTGTTACTCAGAGCATTTGTCAAATAACAGCAAGGATGATGTGAAACAATATTTTAGAATGTTAATTTATTGAACTTATCTTCAGAACTGTAAAACTTCTTTCATGTAATATCACTTGTAAAATAGTTTTATATAAACTGTTCCATTTGGAATCAATGAATAACAGCTTGTAAACATAGGAAGTTACCAAAAGGAATAGTGCAGCTCTTCAGGATTCCCAATAAAGACTGAAAAAACAAAATGACCTCCCACCACTATGTTATAGACTGCATATGTATTTATAAATCTGGTGAACATGGCGCTAGGAGGTGGTGGTGAGGGAAAGTGATCCTTATGGTAGGTTTCACCAAAACACAAAATTCATGTTGCAGCATATCAGAACTGTTCAACTTGGTGAAGCAAATCATATTTGTATTTGTATTTAAACACTTCAATGTATAAATGAAGGAATTAAATATAATTTTTCTTAGTGGTTGTTCTTATTTATTATCACTTATTTTTTACCTATAGCTGTAGTCTTGATTTGTTCCAAAATATCTTTGCAAGCCACGTTTTCACCACCTCTGGGATTGATAAACATCCAGTGTCATGGTGCAACGAGTTGGAGGTCCCATTTCAGATTCTCAGCAATGGAATATGCGAGATTTTGGATTCTCTCATAACAATGAGGAAATTTTAGCCCAGGGTCCACTCCGCTTCTTGAGGAACATAGGGATCATCACCAACCCTTTGTTAGTTGATTGGTAGGCTTTGGCCTTTTATGGATGTATTATAATAGTTTTTATCATCATCATCATCATCATCATCATCAAATAACACAACAGAGTAGTATAATACTGGAATGTAATAGGTCCTAATATGGAACAAAACAGAACAGGGAACATGATGTTTACTGATGACAAGTTATATTAAATACTAATGACTTCTCATATAGTCCTTTGGATTAATAGTTGCTCAGTGTATTTGAACCATGTAAGAATCCAATGATTACAAGCAATATGAACCTGCAAATCTTCCTACACTTTCCCAGCAAGTAAACCTATGTAAGTACTATAGTATGATAGTACCTACAGGTTTTAAACACCTGTTACTTCCTGTAGCTTCTGAATGAAGTTATCTGAGAGAATAGAATAGAAGGTGTGGAGTGGCATGGAGTGGGGTGGAGTGGGCGTGAGGTGGGGTGTAGTGGAGTGGAGCAGATGAACCTTTTGGCTGCTTTACAACAAAGCAATTGGTCCTATCAATTATGAGGGTGACAGCGAACTCTTTTATTTGGGCAACATTAGGTCATATCCAAAATATTTTATAATTCACATTTTACTTACGAGGGCTGTCAGGGAAGTACCCAACCTGACGTATAAATAGCGGTTGCTGTTTTAAACAAATGAGGACATATAATAGAAGGTATCAGCCTTAAAAATTTTGAAGTTTGACGATGGTGCGTTGTTTAGTATTTGTTTGGCAATCACCAACAGTGAATGGTGTCAGCAAGTTTGTAAAGCTGGAGAAAACTGGCCATCGTTATATGGTCCAGTGCTTTCATTGGAATGGTCTCAGTCCAACTAACATTAAAGCCAAGCTAGATTCTATTCTGGGGGAGTCAGCTCCTTCACTTACAGCAGTAAAATATTGGGTGGCATAGTTTAAGTGAGGCTGTACGAGCTGACAAGGAGAACATCGCAATGGTCAACCAAATTACAAAGAAAATCCACAAAATGGTATTGGATGACTGTCGACTAAAAGTGTGCGAGCTAGTAGACATTACAGGTATTCCAAAACATTACATGCCGACATGAGGAAGAAAGTTTTGTTACATCAACACAATGCACCAGTTTTCACATCCATTATCGTCAGGGCAAAATCAATTAGTGCACCTCATGCACCCTATTCGGCAGATTTATCCCTCTCTGATTATTTTCTGTTTCCAAACTTGAAGAAATGACTCGGTGGTAAAGATTTGCCAACAATGAAAAGTCAGCAGTTGAACGCTATTTTGCAGAGCTGCACGATTTTTAATATAAGCAGGGTATCGAAGCTATTGAGCACCGCTAGGAAAAATGTATCTGCTTCCTCTGTTAGTTCGGGTACTTCTGAGACAGGCTTCGTAACAGAGGAATGTTTTGTTGACAAACGTCGCGTCAATTTACTGAGAACCAGAGCAACGTTAGTGTTTTTTTTTTCACCACACACAACACTCTGAGGGATTGGACATATTTTGTTACCACACTTAAAAAACACACAAGAGAAATAATTATCACTATATTATCGGTGAACTAATTTTTTCCCCGGGCTCGATGGCCGAACTCGCCGAACATGGAACTTATTCGTGGCGAAAAAATGCTAATAGTTTATAAACTGTCTAAAAGAAAATACTAAGACTGGTGTAACAAATCACAATATTCGCAATACTACACACACACACACACACACACACACACACGCACGCACGCACGCACGCACGCACGCACGCACGCACGCACGCACGCACGCACACACGCACACACACACACACACACACACACACACACACACACACACACACACACGAGTTTTATTTATGGACGCTGTGGTTCTCAGCGTCTCATTCTATATTGGGGTTAAAGGTCACTTCATTTTGCACAGAAGCCTCCATCAGGCTTGTCAGAAATCTGTGACACGGGGCCACAGGTCTTACTTCCCTTCCGAACGAAGCCATACTGAGCATCTTTACGCCTGGGTTTGAAGTTACGACCTCGGGAACATTACTGTAGAGCACATACATACTGAGTTAGAACTAAACTCAAGTACTGTAACAATTGTCTGAGAATGTGTGGGTCCTTCGTCGAAGGAAAAGAGCAACAAAGTTTGAGCGCTGACATCTTGGTACAAAAAACAAGGCACTAAAACAATAAAAAAGAAGGAAATTTCTGCTAATCCCCGCAATTTGAGTTAAAACCACTTATAGCCAGACGTACACAACAGTATGGTGTTACAAAGAACTCTCTTGAATCTAATATCTTTAAATGAACAGTTCTCATTTAAACTCATTCTCATGTATGGGAACGGCCCTAATGATTTTGATCAAATTGTGTTCAGATATGGTTTTTGTCCTTACGTTTATCTACTTATACAAGTGTCATTCCTGAAAAAACGCGATTTTACATACAAATATTTTTATTCCCGCTTCTACAGAGCAATTCTTCCCAGTATCTCAGAAACGGCTCTAAAGATTTGGTTAAAATTGTGTATACATATAAGACTGCCTTTTAAGTTTACCTATATATGTAGCTGTCTTTTCTGAAATTACACAATTTTACACAAAAATGACATTTTTACTCCCTCTTATACAGAGCAATTCTTGAATATATTATGTGTATCTCAGAAACGATTCCATAGATTTTGATCAAATTTTGTGTTCAGAGGTTTTGCTGTTTAAGTTCATCTACTTATGGTCCTGCCTTAAAAACGCGATTTTATATAAAAAACATGTTTTTATTCCCTCGTCTACAAATTATACAATTTTGTGTATGTCTGAAATAGAAATCCTACTTGTTACATTCACACTGTTTTATCTACTAAAATTCACGTAACACATTCAGATCTTTTTCTCTACTCACTCTTCTATAAAAGATTTTCCATAAAAAACGTGATTTCACTCAAAAAATAATTTTATCCCCTCTTTTAAAATAAGTCATACAATTTTCGTCTATGTTTCGAATGGAAATGCTACATATTACATTCACACTGCCTTCTCTACTCACTTTTAGATAGCACTTTCACATCTTTTTCTCTACACACTCTTCTATAAACAATTTTCCATAAAAACTGATTTTACAAAAAAAAAAAAAAAAAAAAAAAAAACCTTGTTTATACCCCGCTTTTAAAATAAGTCATGCCATGTACTGTATGTTTGAAATAGAAATGCACACTGTTTTCTCCACTCATTTTTAGATAACACATTCACATTTCTTTCTCTACTCTCTCTTCTATACACAAATCATATAATCTATATCAGGTGAGTCAGCCGCGCCTTATATTTTTGGAAGGTAGGCCACCCATTAAACGGCATGTGCACCTTAGTCCAGTTTTGCGCTTACTAAAATGTATTGCTTGACGTTCTGCGCAAAATTGAGAGCAACAGTGGTTTAAGAGACAGAACGTACTCCTCGCTAAAGTACACCTCAAAAACATACGACTCGTTTACTGAGAGCGAATTCCGGTTTCCGGCCGATTTTACAAACTTTTTATTAGAGTATACGTAGCAACGTAATTCAGTAAACGCCTCGAAAAAAATGGACCTATCATGTGAGTACACTAACAACGTCAGCTAAAAAGAAAATGGTGGATTCTTGTACTTAGAGCAGGGATTGGCTGCTAGAAATTAGGAAAAATTTAGAGACACGCCTCATCTATCATGGACCCGTACAGTCAAAACGGACATATTATTAAACAACGGTTTATTTATATTTTTGCGTGAACTACGCCTCGTGCATCTCAATTAATATGCATAACAGCTTTTGCCATTTAAGCAATAACATTAAAACGCCCAGTAAATGATTAAAACTGTCTTAAAAGGCTAAATCAAGTCCGAAAACTTGCGAGGTGGCAATGGCATAGCGCCAGGCATACAAGTCCTACTATTGCACGCGGTACGTGCTTTCAGTCAAGTTTCGAAATAGCTGAATAGGATTGTGATGTGTACTTTCCGCTAACCCCCAATGACATAGGTTCGACACTCAGCATCCTAAATATACTTTTTTATGTTCATCAAAACTTGGAAACCGAATTCACAATAATCTAATTATAAAGTCCCCGAGGGTTTAGTACATAATTTAAATCGTTTTTGGTTGTCTGCATTTTGTAATTGAACAGATATAATGACTTCTGCCCCATTGGACTGGCATGATGTAGTGTGTTGCGAATGCCGACCCCTGCGTCCTCCACACGTATGCTGTCGCACGATATTTTGTGCCAGTCTTTCATTATGTATTCGACAGAGGAGTACTAAGATATGCTTTTGATCTACGGAGAAGCAAGAACAAATACACCAGCGGCTCAGCATCTATATCGGGAGAGATATCCAAATAGAGGACAACCAACAGCAAACACCTTCCGGAATGCTGAAAGGCGTCTGCGTGTAACAGCATCACTTGCAAGAATGTCTCCTCATAGACACGCACCAGCAACATCGGGTGTTAATGCAGAAGCAGTTTTGAACGCCACCCAGAACGATCTGCATACTAGTGCACGGACAGTTGCTCAGTAGGTGAACATCAGCAAGTCTTCTTTAGTGCGAATATTGAACACTAATAAGTTCCATCCTTATCGTTTGCACCTACTCCAAGCACTTCACGGGAGAGATTTCGAAGCTCGAGTAACCTTTTGTGAATGGTTGCTGGAGCGAGTAGCAAATAATGTGGGATTCGCATCCAGGATATTGTTTTCTGACGAATCAAGATTCCACAACAATGGAACTGAAAATCGTCACAATATACGCTATAGGAGTGTTGATAATCCTCATTGGGTAAGGGAGGCAGCATTCCAAGAGCAGTGGTGTGTAAATGTCTGGTGTGGAATCTTGGGAGACCACCTTGTTGGACCGTTATTCTTCGAGGGGCATCTAACAGGAGCACGCTACCTGGAATTCCTCCGTAGCTCACCCCTTATTATTAGGGAATGTGCCACTGCAGGAGCGAATGACGATGTGGTTTCAACACAACGGCGCTCCTCCGTATCGGTCGAGGATCGTCTGCAATCATTTGAATGCTGCACATCCTGGTCATTGGTTAGGAAGACAAGGACCAGTCTCCTGGTCTGCCATATCACCTGATCTGACACCCCTTGACTTCTTTCTCTGGGATTATTTAAAAGGAAACATTTATCCAGAGGAACTGGGCAATCTAGAAACCCTTCGTCAGCGTATTACAGTGGCTTGTAGAAATGTTCAACCCACCATGCTACACCAAGTCAGGGGCTCCATCCAACAGCGTGTCCAGGCGTGCATTACCCAAGAGGGTCACCAGTTCGAGCACTTGCTTCGTTAGAGGAGTCGTGTTCCAGGAATAGAAAAAGGGTCATTCCAGCGCCGCAAAACATATCACTATGAAACATTTTTAATAGCACAATAATTCATTGTGTGCAAAATTGAGTTTAACTTCCATGTTAAACTCTGACAACGTAATCTCCTTGCTTTCTGTGTTCAAATGTGTATGAATGATCCTTATTTCAGTTGCACCTACCTATAGGTGTGTTTAAACAACCACATAATTGTAGTTCACCAATAAAGAAACGTCAAACAATGCCGTAAAACATAAATAAAACAATAAAAATTAATATAATAACAGCTTTCAGAATAATAATTTGTAAATTGTGAGGATTGCACGGTAAAAAAATTAGTATTTGCAGATGATTCGAACCCCCTTCACAGCAGACATTACCTGGGAGTCTTGCGCCCGTTCCAACTGAGCTACCTAGATTAGATTAGATTAGATTAGTAACATGTGAGATAAATATTATGTTTAAGATGTAATATTCGCTGGTTCCAGTGAACATTTGCAGAAGTGCAAACACCAGCTCTCTAATTACGAATATATTAAAAGACGATGTGATAACATCTATATTAGTACTAATTTCATCGAGTGTTTAACATCCATGTTAAATACGCGGGTAGAACCTAGTAATGGGTCGATGTTTTCATGTTGGACTTTAAAATGCGGATTGCATAAAACTCGAGAATAAGGGGCAGCTGACTCACCTGGTATACATGCATGCAAAATGGATGTTTGTATATATGTAACTGTTAATCTCGAAAACCGCTGAACCGATCACCGCGAAATTCGACACGTATATGTATTTTACACGGAGAAAGTTTTCATGGTAATAATTTCACTACACAATATATTACTTTCAAATGGTATTCTACTCGCTTTTCCTTTACATAACACATTCATATATCCTCTGTTTGTCCTTCAACATACAATTTATATAATTTTCTATGATTTAGATATAAATGCAACGTATTACATTCGCACAGTTTCCTCTGCTAATTCTTCCTTTACGAGACACAACCACTCTTGTTTCGCTACTCACCCTTCAACATACAGCTCATACAATTTGCTATATATTTGAAATATAAATACAACGTATTACTTTCATACTATTTTCTCTGCTCACTTTTGTTTTACGTAACAATTAACACGTTATTCCCTATCGTTTATCAACTTCATACATACCAACGCCTATGCATATTGTATGTTGAAGAGTGAGTAAACTCCAAAAATCGATTGACCGATCGCCATGAAAATGGGCAAATCTAAGTGTTTTTTCATGGCGAAGGCTTTTATGCAGTCCATTTTACCACGCAACGTATTACGTTCAGGTGGTTTTCTCTACTCCCTTTTCTTTTACGTAACACACTATTAAAAGTAAAAAGTAAAAGTAAAAAGTAAAGTTGCCCCAATTGGTGTCAGGAGTGTGACGAAAACCACAATATGGAACAGTTGAAACAAATGTTAGCCAAGATGGACATAATGGGAAATGAAATGAATTCCGGAATGTGGCAGATGGAAACAAATATGAAAGCCGACTTGAAAAAAGTACACTACGGAATGGCAAATGTCGAAATAAAAATGGAAACAACAGTGGAAGCCGAATTGAAAAATGAGCTCCGGAATGGAAAAGATGAAAACGGGAATGTCCGATATGAAGATGAACTATCGGAGAATACTAACGAGCGACTGGCCGGGATTAAGGAAGTCATGGAAGAACTCGACGGGAAGATGAAGGACCTTGGCCAACGTGTTAACGCCCTGAAAGATAGAGTCGACCGCAGCACCAAAGAACTGAACTCCATAGTGGAACAAATGCTTGACGAAAACCTCAAACTAGGTGGATATCTATGCTGGAGGTCTGCGTCCGCGTGCGCGCGGACCTTTTTCAAAAAATGCTTTTCTTTTTGGATTCAGGGGATCTCAAAACATATATTTCCGGTGAAATTTCGACATCAAATTTTTGGGTGGAATACAATACTTCCCCTACTTACCAGTAGAGAAAGTGAAGAAGGGTGTTCTTTAGCCATCATTTCCGATGAGTACCAGGACGACAGGTAAACGGATGAAGAAAGCAGAAACATACGAAATACGCACAAGGGGCATTTAGTCGCGTACCTCCAAAAACCAAATCCTCTCTTCTGCCACTCACCTACCGCTTCAGGCCAGATCTCTAAGACAATATGGGGTATAGGGCAGGGCTTCTCAGGGTGCATTGCACGGTGCAAGGTGCAAAGTGCGACTGCGAGAAGTTGATCTCGGTTCAAACTTCCACTCGTTCTTTCCTTACGCTTCTCTCTCCTTCTCGCTCGCGTTATCCGCTCC
Organism: Tenodera sinensis; assembly: GCA_030765045.1. Taxonomy (NCBI): domain Eukaryota; kingdom Metazoa; phylum Arthropoda; class Insecta; order Mantodea; family Mantidae; genus Tenodera; species Tenodera sinensis. Next base: position 49,724,230 of record CM060966.1, read on the forward strand.
CTGTTCCTCACTTTCAGCACTGTTTCCTCCTCACTGCGTATGTTTACGCGCGGTGTGTTATGTTAAATTGATTAATTTGGTTTTTAATACTAAATCTGGTCTTTTGTTTTAATGATCCCGAAAGCACTAGTCAAACCTCATTTTTGGATAAAGAAAACCCTTTTCCAAGATGTACGTAGCAACCTGTTTAATTCTTCCTCTCTAGCGACCCCTACAGTTTAATCATATGTTTCATCGTGCGCTGTGTTATACTGTCTTTCAGCAGATGACTTTCTCACTCGTGTAATTATTGTACTGCAGTACAATTGTATTTAGCTCTGTGGTCACGACTTTCAAAAAAATAAGAAAGCTCCCACACTGATTTAAATGGACTTTCGGCATTCTTTGCTTTCTCTGGGCCAGGTTGCTCCATTATTAGGTAGTTGTATTGCACGTATCTTTCTCACCTATCAACACAGGTTTCCTCGATTGTTCACTTTGCAGCTCCCGAGTTGAACCGAGTCTAACCGAGTCGCCACATGTACGGTGCAAGGAATTTCTGCACCTTGAATTGCACCTGGTGCGATTTTAAACGTTTAGAGGTCCTGGAATGGGGTGTATCGCGGAGGGGGAAACCGTGACACACATGATACTGCCACCCCTCAGGAAGAAGGGTTGAAGTGAAGCAGTTACAGGAGGCCACAAGCCACAGAGACGCAGATAGACCCTAACAGTTTTTGGCTCGGAGACCGGTCCCACTGCTGGAGGGTGTTGAACGACCCATTAACCAAGCAGCCCTCTGGTGCTCACGGATAATAATACTCAAACACCCGCGTTATGTGTCCGGCACTGCCATACCAGTGAAACTCTGGCACACCTGAAATATGAGAAGAAAACAGAATGAAAGGGAAATTATGGACAGGAAATCGTTGAATGTGAGAAAGCATATCAGCGTTCACCTATCTACCAGGGAAAACCACGAAAAACCCAGGTTAGAGTACATAGCTGACAGGAATCGACCTCGGAACGTCCCAAATGCCAGCCTCACACGCTACCGCGGAGCCATCTCGTTCGGAGGACACACAGAGCAATCCGAGAGCACACAAACGTCACCACGAAAGCAAATAGCGCTTTCAGTAATATATCCGTCGTTAGTAGTGAAACAGTTGAGAGTAAACACAGTTTACGAGGGCAACACTGAACAGGTTTAAAAAATCAAACAGGATTACTACTTTTAAAAAATGTAAATGGTGTGATTCCTTTTCAAAACATTCCCCTTTAATATCGATACATTTTGCATTGGATGAAACCAGTCTAAAAGTAATAATGCCACTCTTCTTGAGGCACTCCAAGATTTTATAACGTTCCACAGATTCATGTCATGACCTTCAGAGCATTCAGATACTCAGTTGTTAGCTTTGTGTTCTCATGATGTAAAATTACTTTGACTTTTCGGCGCTTTTGGCGAACAAACATTGCGATAAACAGAGATTTGTGTACCAATCAGCAGTAACGGTATGTCTATCTTCTAATGTCACACTAGGAATATGGCCGCTATAAAAAAAAAAAAAAAAAAAAAAAAAAAAAAAACACTAACAACCATCTTCTTACCAGTCCTGCGAATTCGTCTGACCTTGTAGGCTTAAGTTGTGTTCGAAGTTCCATTGAACCGATCGACCTTTCTTTTCAGGATCATAATAATGAATTCAATACTCATCACCAGTAATGATATCCCAAATAAAATTTGAAGTGCTGCCTTGGAATTTTTCTGCACTAATCAATACATTGTTCTTGATCAGTATCAGTTTACGTGGAATCTGTCGACATGAACGTTTTCTCACATCTGTTGACGTAAAATATATTGGATTTGACTCATAGTAATGCCCAATGTCGCCCAAACAAATGCATAAGATGTCTGTCAATCTTCTTCAAGAATTGCTCGAATAGCAACAATATTTTCACTAGTAACAGCAGTTCTAATGAATGATGAAATTCATCTCCAAGAAAAAGCCGATCTCTGTTGAATTGTTAGCTCAGATGGGTCTTATTTGTCAAAAGTGTTTTTAAGCTGATCTTCACATTGTTTAGGCCTTAAAGGCAATTTAAGTTCGTAAACTATTATGCTCGGAGATGTCTTAGACAAATTCATGTTTGGATGAACACAAAATTTTTAAATGATGATAAATAAACTTTAGAGTAGATTGAACAAACTATAATGCAATCAACTCCTAAAACATTAGAAAGTAGATGTCAAATATAAACAAATTTAATTTGCTTTGTAAACATAATATTCTAAAAGTGTTTAGTGTCGTCCTCGTAGGATAAATCCGGTGATCTGGAGTGACTCAAGAAGCTGTGATCAAACAACAAAGAAACTACTCAATTATTCGTTGTATTTTGCAATAGGAATGACGTACAATCAATAAGGAAATACCCATCATATACAGATGTGTTGGATTTCTTACCAAAAATAGATGAATACCTCGTTACGTATGATTCATAATAACCCTTAATCCATAGTAAAACTTATTACCATAACACTGTCGTCGTGAGTAAAAATAGTTCACATTAAAACGACACGTGAGTTTTCTCATTTGCATAAGATACTTAATACTAATTGCATGTTATCATCCACAACAAGCAGCACGGACTTAAACAAGTGCGCATGCGCTGCGCAGTCAAGACTAGAGAAGGTCTCGGCTCAGAGTTCAGTACATTAAGAGATTGTCTATTGTAGTTGTGAGATCAGTGAAGAAGCATTTGAGGTTCACAGAAAATGACGGTGAGTTTTCACACAGATTAGAGAAACTGTTTCTAATTTATCTAGTTCCTAAGTATGAAACAATTTATATAACAATGTATACGATGTTCCTTTACATTTTTGTTGCTCTTATTCAGTACACACTATCGGCTTTTGGTTTAAGTTTTGAAAACTTAACTAATAATAGCTGAATCTCTCTGACTGCAGAACAGTGGGGGACGGCGCTAGCAATTTGTTTCTTTTCGCTTAGTTAATAAATTCGTATATTTCTGCTTACTTCTCATTATAGCTTTTGTTTCTTAATGTCTAAAAACAGCTTTCTCATAATATATGGCTGAGCTTCACACTAAATTATCTAATATGCGACCCCACATGAACTCCTCAACTCATTTCAATTTCGTATAGTTATATTCCTTCATGTCGTAGCGTCATTCAGTTAAAAGGTGATTCTTTACTATCCACGTTACATTGCTCACGATATGTTTCTGCGATAAATGATGCCAAATTAAGAAACATGTGCTTAGTTACATAGGGCTTGTCGAAGACATATTCCAGTGTTTATACCGATTCGTAGCAACCAATCGTTCGAAAGAAAAGAAAAACAAGCTGATATGTGCACTCACATGATTTTCTCTAGTAACTTTTGTGCAAAGTATACTTGCAAACGCCTTAAATATCTCAAACATTTGACATTTTTTAAATTTGATTAAAATAGAAAAACAATAAAATAGAGGGTATTACTAGAAAAATGTTTAAGACATTTTCATGCTATTTTAAATAAAACTTTTAGTATATGCTATTTTAATAAAAATCGTTATGAGCCATTTTTGAGAAAATCCAAACTTTCCTAAATTTTTCCTCTTAGGGGTGGTGTGGAGTGAAGGGATTTTCTTGAAAATTTTCCCTGCCGCTTTCTTGGACCTTACATACCAATTTTTTTATTTAACCTACTTTTCGTTTCTGAGTTATGCTGTTTACAAACACACACACACACACACACACACACACACACACACACACACACACACACACACACACACACCTATACAAATACGGACACACATACATACACACGAATCTTTTTCTAAAAATACTATTCAGGGAGTCCCAGAATATGCATTTCCGGTGAAATTTCGGTATCGAATTTTTAGTTTGAAATCCATTTTTTCCCTAAGTAGTATACATAGTAGAGGAAGTAAAAAATTCTGATACGTTGCATTTATATGGATTTTTTTCCCCCATTTATGTTCCACCTTTAGCTGTAAAGTTCATCTCGGCACGATCTCTTGTGAAACATACCTATTGCCTATCTGCAAGGTGTTATTCGTTTAATCATGGGTTTTCGGTCTTTGAGGTTTTTAAGCATTGAATTCACACATACATTCACACCCTCATTCGTGCTTCCAGACTCTGGGGAAGATAAAGAGAAAAATTCCTACCCTCCTGCCGGGAATCGTACCCGGGACTTCTTGGACAGCAGACAGATGCTCTACCGACTGAGCTATGGGGCAGCCTCATATAGTTTTTTAATTCTTCTATAAGTAGATATAACTTTTTCATTCTACCTGCCTATGCGGTCGAGTGGTCAGAATTCTGGCTTCTCGGCCAAAGTCCCGAGTTCGATTCCCGACTGGAGTTGGGGATTTGTCTTTGAGTAGAAAAATTCCCCATCCCCCAAAGAGTCTGGAATTATGAATGTGATAACCAATGTGATAACACAGTCAGTTGCTTCCCAAGTCAAAGCCCCTGACATGACCAAAGAAGTTAAAAGAGATTATGTAAATGTAAACCCCGCGCGACAGCCCACGAAGGGCCAAGGCCTACCGCCCAGCCGCTGCGTCCCCCACCTCTGCCCACTACAGGCGTCATTTGTGAGGTGCAGTACTGGAGGGTGGGACGTGGTCAGCGCCCCGAGCCCTCCCGGCCAGTTATGCAGTCTTCTCGACCTGGGGCCGCTACTTCTCCATCAAGTAGCTCATCAATTGGTCCCCCCGGGACCTAACGAGGCTGAGTGCACCCCGTGCCAGACCTCCCAGAGGGGATAAAATCCCCATGCTGGTACCGGGGATCGAACCCGGGTCCTCCGCGCCACAGGCAAGCGCGCTGCCAGCTGCGCTACGGAGGCGGCCAAAAAAGAGATTACACAAATTAAATAAAATTGTAGTGAAAACTTTGATTACACCTTTCATTGTAGGCATAAACAGAATACAGCTGACTAAAACGAGAGTCAGATTTTTAAAACTCGAACCACTACATGATGGCTCTTTGCATGACCACGAGAAAAACACATTTTCCTCTTATTGTTCGAAAAAAATTTCTGATGTTTTGCATTCACATTAATTTCTCTACTTACTCCTCTACAAATCATCCTCACTACACGTTTTGGTGTAAAAATGATACATTCTTGCCTTTTTACTACTTACCTAGGCAGGGGAAGTATTGCATTCCACCATTGCTTCGATATCGAGATTTCACCGGAAATAGACATTTTGAGACTATCTAAATGGAGAAAGAGAAAGAGAAGAGTAGGTCTTTTCATAAAAAAAAGTCCGACGCGCTTTATGTGTGTTGAACAACATAAATGAAAAAACGATAAGTAGATTAAGTACAAAAATTGGCATTTAACTCAACACTTTTCGAGCTGCGCACGAAGATTTTCAAGAAAATCCGCACACCGTAAACTACCCTTTGCATTGAACATAATTACAAAATGTTGATTTTCTCAAAAATGGCTATAAAGTATTTTCATGACAAATAAAATATGTATCTTGAATGTCCTGGAAATGGCCTCTGAGGTCTTCATCATTCTGAATGATCTTTGTATAATCGGTAAATCCTATTTACCAGAAAATTAATGTAGACCTCGTTAAAGCACACAATTTATACCGCGTATGTTTTTTGTGAAGTATGTTTTAAGATATTCCTTATTATTTGTTTGAATTTTCAAATACTTATACTTTTCTCGTCTGGGAAGTCGATAATCTTTCTGTGTCCTGTTTTGAACACGGAATCTCAATGTTTGTGTTGCTGGCTCAGACGCTGGCCTACTAAACCCAAGTTCGCGGGTTCAAACCCGGCCCAGCCCCATGGCAGTTGATTTACTGGCGTGTAAAAGAACTCCTGCGAGACGAAATTTCGGCACACCAGTGGCGTTGATATGATCCTGGAAATTGACAGCGTCGTTACAAAACAAAATATTTATTGACTATTAGAAATGTTAAGTTCTTCCGGGCCTGTAGGCCGTGGTCTAGAAGGCATTGTAGATACCAACGTTTCGCCAAGTACTGCGCTTGGCATCATCAGGGTAACACGATCCTCCGTCTGCACTGGTCAGAGTTTGAATGTGGAAGCAGAGAAGTAGTGGAAGTAGAGACCCTTAACATCCGTTACGGTTATTTATATAACCGTTAACGGTCTTTACTTCCACTACGTTGGTACCTACCTTGCCTTCTAGACCACGGCCTACAAGCCCGGAAGAACTAAACATTTCTAAAAGTTAAGACACCGGCCGTGAAAGCCTAAGTACATAAAATATTTATTTTTTGGAGTTTCAAAGCCTTCATATAGCGACACGCTGTTAAAAATCTGATTATCGCTTAGTCTGTATAACGAAATATATAATTAAAGTTTAATTATGTAGATTAACAAGAAGTAGATAGAATAATTAGCCTTCGTAAAAGTAGTTCGTGAAAGAGTGAGTAGAGAACGTGATATGGACGCAACACATCAGATTTTTATGAAGTGGATGCTTTTTGAATGTTTTGAGATTTCGTATGAGAACGAGAAGAAGGTGCAAGTATTAGACATTTTTAAGTATTAAGAAGGCATATCTCGGAAATCGCTAGTGCCACAAAACATTTTATTTTACATAAATTGTGTGCTGTGACAAGTTTATATTTTTATGTAGTAAGATATGTAAGGTTTTGCCTATGTCTTGCGGTTTACACGCACCTATTATACAAAAGTCATTCAGAATGAAGGGGACTTCAGAGGCTATTCCCAAAAAACTTAAGATGTACGTTTTAGTCGTCATGAAAATATCTTAAAGATGTGGTACTTTAATCAAAAGTAAGCAGTAGAAAATGTAAAAAGCTACTCATATCGATTCCCTCTGCAATTACTGAGACTTCCAACGTATTCACATATTGTGTAGTCATATCTTTAAAAGGGCTGGTACAAATAGGGATGCTATTAACGAATTATTCAGGGTTAGTTAAAAGTTCCTCACCACATGGATAACTGTTGAAGCATGGTGCTGATTAAGATGAGATTCGGTGTACGTAGATAATAATGTACACAGATTATACTATTATAATACTGGTCTTTTGCTGCTTACAGTTTGACCGAAAGTTTCTGCAACTTCTAAATAGTTATACCTAGTTTTAAATGTACATCTATATTTTTGTTTACATTTTCGGATAGTGATCTTCAATAGTTTTTCAACGAGTACCCATAATAGAAAAAAAGGAAAACAAAACAAGTATAAAAATAAAAAACAAAGATAATTCACCTAAATTCTCTGTACAAACTGATAACTCTCAACTGCTTGACATATGATAGTCTATCATACAAAACGTTTAAGAAACCAGGATTTAGGAATATCTCTCATCTCTTCATTATTTAATACTTCAGATCTAGGTTGTTGGGCCTGTCTCGATATACCTATAAGCACATAAAGGAAGTCCAAAGGCAGGAAACCTGGAGTGTTGGCCACTTTATGTTATCTTTACTACCAATCTATCGTTTGCGAAAACCTGGCGTAAGCACTGACGAACAATGTGTCCAAAGTGAGCTGGAGCTACATCTTGATGGAAAAAGATGAGGTAGTTGGTGGTTGACTGGCCATGAAAACAGAGTAATAGAGTTTAGCTTTTCTCTAAAGGAGGAAGGTCCACCAACAATACCAACCCAAACATTCATTTCTTTGGATACTGCATGTGGTTCTGCTCCGTCCATTGTGAATTTGTCTGATCAGTACAAGCAGTTTGTCTCTTGATAAACCCATTCGGGCAGGATGTAGTTTCATTTAAGAATACAATAGGAAAACTGAATTGTTGTTAATACGCGCAATCATTAATTTACAAAAATGCATTCTTCTATCAGGATGGTCCAATAAAAGTTCATGCAAAAGTTGAACTTTAAGGACTGTTGCATGGCACAATTATGGATTTTCACCACGGAACTTTGGCTTATATTGGATTCTCACGCCAAATTCACTGCATATACTTTTGCATTTTCTTGCACATAAAGTACTCTCGTCAGCTGCACGTTTCGGGCTCTGATCTTGGTAAGAGCTTTACTGTTCCAGATGCATTAAATTTTCTTAAAATCCTTCTCACCGTTTTAGTGGAATTGGAGCACAATGCAAATGCATATTACTAACCAAGTTCTCAGCCTCGCGACGAGATTGTTGCCTGTTCCATAGCCAACTACCATTGAAATTATAGCAGACACAACATTTAATGACGGGTGGCAGAAGGAGCAACATGCTATGAAATCACATAGTAAAGCCGGTGATATAAATATAATTTGCACCCACAAAATTTATTTGCGCAACAGGAAAGGGAGTAATATGAGTGGTCAGTCATTAGTCGCCATTAAATTCTGTGTCTGCTATGGAATCTTTTTTTCTTTTCACTCAGCATCAAATAGAATATTATTTAACATACTGGATGTCAGATTCTGTCGCATAAAGCAGTAAATCAAGCAGCATCAATAAACATGTTTCCATGGATATAAACAAATGACAGTAAATTAAACAACTCCCATATATGAAAACAAAGAACAGTCAAATCACAGAAAAATAACGTTTTACTCCGTTGCGCCTACACATTTTTTTAGTTAACAGTAATGAGTTGCACAGAATTATTATCCATTTGGGTACCTGTTGAAAAGCTATTTAAGAGTACCATACAAACACGTAAAAAATATAGGGTGTACCATTTAACATAAGAGAGTTGCAGTCATTCCGGTTAAATCGGAAGTGGCAAAGTCTTGAAATTTTTGAGTTCCCTATACATCACTCTCCGTACACCGAGTTCTGTGTTCAAACGTTGTTTAGGTGGTGCGGTACTTTCAACATATTTTATATATGCATGTATGTGACATCGGTGGAAAGAAGTGCGCACATTCAACAGGAACTCAGATGTCTTAAGTTCCTGAACTTCTTTGGTGAATAAATAACTAGCCCTCCTCCGCAGCTTGGGGTTAGCCTGTCCGGTTCATTCCGGATTCCAACCTCCATTGGGATGAATCACGGGGAGAAGATTTCTCCTTATCGTAAGAAGACCGATGTCAAATGTCTGTAAGCTTTATAGACCCAAGGTTCCTTGAAGCGTCATTCCACCCACTTCATGCGTCATCTGGTTGATCTCCCAATTAAAGGAGTATAGAATAAAGATTTAGGGTTCTACAAAACCATATACACTAGATCAGCGGTGTCCAACATTTGCGATGTCCAACGCTGGATTTAGCTCCTTCCACTATACGCGGAATTTGCCACTCTTTAACATAGAGACGTGTATTGATTAGTGTCCGTTTTGCTATCCGTTAAGTTCGATCTACAAAACCACTTTCAAATCTTATGCGACAAACATCTTCATTAGCGACTTGTTTGGTGATCCTTACGTTTAAGAAGTCTATCAATATTTGGCGACAAAGTTGAAGTGCATAGCCTTAGAAGATACACCAAGTGATGGACGCGTAAATCATTGCAATACAGACTTTTAGTATACATAATTCAATTTGGAAAAACTCTGTTCGCAAATATATGTCAAGTTTTACTCACTCTTATACACACTATTCTTACAAATGCTTATTTCTGTATATACTTCATTTTAATCGAAATAAGTATTTTCAGAAAGTGTTTATTGCTACTTTTCTTGTAGGTGCAAGGGGACTATGGAAATGCAGTAGCCTTTAAGCGATAGTGAAATGTTTTAAGAGCTAGTTGCTATGCGATGCCTTTGAAATTCCGTTCTCTTTGCAAGGCCAAGAGATAAAAAACGAATAACATATTCCTATTTGAGAAAAGTAGGTATAAGTATTGGCAAATTTACATAACTAATAAAGAGTATCTCGGAAATGATTCACTCAAAAAAGTAGGTACTTCACATAAATTTTGTATTTTAACCAGATCCACATTTTTAATTTAGTAATTGTCCCTTACTATTTACCATTTATGCAAAAGTCACCCAGAATGAAGAGGTCTTCTGAGGACATTCCCAGAAAACTCAAGTTATGACTTAAACTGCCATGGAATCGCCTGTTTGTGTACGCCACAGGATACTGACTGTCAGGTTGTGTTTGTGCACGTCACAAACAAGAGATGATTCAGCCTCCAAGTGAAAAAGCGGAATGGGGAGAAGCCACTAATTACGTAAGCTTCTCGAAGAGACAAGGTTGGACATCGCTACACTAGACCATAATTCCACATTTCATTTCTAGGGCTGAAGTGATTGAAAATAATTGCCGATGAAAAAAATCGTAAAAGTTACATTCACATGACCGTCTCTACTCTCTGTCGTTTGTTAGTGGGTACGTAAACTATTCTGACGAAATTTATTGCCTCTCTCTCTCTCTCTCTCTCTCTCTCTCTCTCTCTCTCTCTCTCTCTCTTTATTCATTTAATTGAGATTAGCCCTTGTAAGCTATATTACGCATTCGTAATGCATACAAAAGGAATAACGATTGTCAAATGTTTAAGAACTGGACCCTACATACTGGCCTTAAAATTTCATAACCTTGCCATGCAATCAAGAGAAACAACTGAATATCGAAAGGACTTAAAACGTATGAAAAAGATCTGTTGTGTTACACTCATGTGACTTTCTCTACACTTGCACAAACTATTCTTAATAAACGCTTATACTTCTGTCTACTTCATGTTAATCCAGATAAATATTTGCATGCCCATGATTTGTTGTTTGGTACAACGGGATTAGGGAAGTACAGTTGGCTTTAAGCGATACTCAGATCATTTAAGAGCTGGTTGCTATGTGATGACTTTGCAACTCCGTTCTCTTTGCATGGCCAAGAAAGAAGGAAAAGAAGAAAATATCTGACGTGTGGCACTCACATGACCTCCTCTATTGAATGTTTGCACAAACTATTCTCACAAACGCTTATACTTCAAGTTAATCGACATAACATTTGTAGAAATTGCCTTATTCCATACTTTGTTTTTTGACACAGCGGGGATGGGGCAGTACAGTTGGTTTCAAGCAGTACTTAAACCTTTTACTCGTAAGAACTGGTAGCTATGTGATGGCTTTGAAACTCCTTTCTCTTTGTATGACCAGAAGAATAAAAAGTAAAATAAACGAAAAAAAGGAAAGAGACAAATAACGATTTCCCATTTAAAACAGTAAATTTTTTTTAAAATTCAAGCAAGGAATATCCCGCAAATGCTTAACTACACCTAAAAGAATTGTGGATATTTGATATTGTGATAAAGACGACGAAAGTTCCGTCTAATTACTTTCTTCACCTTATTTTCTTTTCGCAAATACAGAGTTCATTTTTACTAACGTTAACATAGTCTACAGTCTTTCGTAATATTACAACTCACAAGTGTTTTCTTCTCGTAACCTTGACTCAGTCCTTTCACTGTCTATCTTCACCTTCTCTGACTCTCATACGCTAACTCTGACGAGACAATCACTCAATGCTCATTAAAACTTCTTCACTCCGGCGTGACGTACCTTTCACCTGCACAGCTGTCCCGTACTCATTGACACACTGACCGACTCATGGATGTAGTCGTAATTCCTCTAACTCGTTGCCTCGTCTCCTTATATAACATGGACTACGTAAACGGACCTTTCTCGAACTGCTACAAACACGCCGGCCACTGGATACTTCTCGAATACTCTGGAAAACCCTTTGTGTTGCCGCTCGATTTCTGTTAGTCACATGATTACTCGCATGAGTGGTGTGGGGAAGCTTGACCTTGAGCGCCATTGTTACCCGTCGCTCCAGAAGGATGGGGTAGCAATAACAGTTTGTCTATCTCTTACGGTTTACCAGTTATCTAAACGTCATACAAAATGAAGAGGACTTCAGAGGCTATTCCTAAAAAATTGAACATACATATTACAGTTCTCATGAAAACTGTAAGCATGTGACACGATCCAAATTTTCGAAAGCTTTTCCTGTTAAGGTAATTTAGGGTGGGCGATGATTTTGTTGAAAAATCTTCATATCGTATCCTTGGAAGTTGCTGAACTTAAATCTCGATTTTGGTATGTAATTGACTTTTCTGTTTTGAGTTATGCTGTACACACAGGTGCCCATATACACACAGATATAGAACTTCTTGTAAACGCTTCCTTACGTGCTAACTTCTATCATAAAAATTGCAGTATAAATTTAACTTCAAATGCAGAAATATCACTAGCTGCTTTTCCAAGTTCATGAGGCCTCTCGGAGCTAGCAACTAATAAAATGTGACATGTAAACAGCTGAACGTTATCTTTGCATACGGCTTATAACAAGCTCCACATTACGCAATTTAAAACATTCCTACACAGAGATGGAGATTAACGTAATGTGGTAAATAATCGTACTTTTTACTTTTTGCCACACTGGTATCAGGAGTGGGATTTGTCAAATTGTCGTTTTTGTTACACTTACATACCAAATAAAATTATAATTTAAATTTTCTGTGAATGTCCTCAGACGTGCACTTAATTCTGAATGCTGTTTTATGAATGGTAAGTCCTAAGAAATATAAAAAATCTTTCTACATAAAAATTCTAGATCACATTAAATCACACAATTTATGCCAAATACATATCTTGCTTTTCTTTTCTTTTCTTTTTTTTTTTTTTTTTTTTTTTTTGTTTTGTTTTGAATGAACTATTTCCGAGATATTACTTGCTATTCTTTGAATTTTCCAATACTTATAATTTTTCCAAATAGGAGTTAGCTTTTTCTTCTTGTTACTTTCTCTACCTAAGTAGAGAAAGAGTAGTTATTCCACCCAAAAATTCGATATTGAAATTTCACCAAAACTACATCATTTGAGACTCCACGAATCCAAAAATAAATAAAAAAATTGAAAAATGTCTTGTGTGTGTGTGTGTGTGTGTGTGTGTGTGTGTGTGTGTGTGTGTGTGTGTGTGTGTCTGTGTGTGTGTGGAACAAATGCTATTTTTATGTTAAGAGTGCCTATGGATGGGTAAACAGTGTAAGTAGTGTGACCTATACATCATATTTATCCAAGAGTGCTTCTTGACCTTGACCCGTTGTCATACGACAACAATGTATATTTGCGTGACTGGTCGGTTTATTCCGCTCTAGGCAAGGGCAGATCACGGAGAACTATGGTCGCAAGGCACCACAATTAGTCAATGTTTGCTGTTGGGTCCATGATAATCGGCATCTCAACTGATAAGACAGTAGGTAATACCTTGACTCTTGCACGTACATGATGCTGAACTGAAATGCTATAGCCATCAACTTGGAATTACCATTTTGGTTTTCGAAACAGTGCAAATGAACGCAGTGAGATCCTAAACTCCCATAGTATGAATATCTCCATGGATGACTTAAAAGGAAGCTGTGCATCAGGTAACTTTGATTAGGATGGAAAACGTTACTTAAGCATTTTTCTAACGAACCAATGTTGGTCTACTATCTTTCATCTGCGGCTTTGCCCACGAGGTTATCCATTCGGTGTGCAACGGTATTGCATGGAATCGTCTTCGTAACGTGTTGACTTTAGTATCCACCACACTAGACCATTTGAAGAGTTGGGTCAGGCATGGGCAAAATCGGCTCAAAATGGCCACTCCACTGAAACGTGTTATTGCCTCACTGCACTGGCCATCCCTCCCCTTCACTGCTGCTCAGCTTCCGACACGTCTCCTTCAGTGGCGAGTATGACTTTATCGGAAGGTTTCATGAAGAATGGCACAGGGAATTTGTTGTAAGTGACTAAAATAGAAAAGTTTACTGTTTAATATGCGCATTTCAACTTGCAAAGTTACAATATCAAACGCAGCTTTAATCAGAAGCACAAAGCAAACTTGAAATATACTTTCTGAATACTCGTGTTTGTAAACATATAAAGGGGGCGATATGATTCCACTTTTTAGGAGTTTAGTTTCTTATTCGTTTATTTAATATAAGCTATTGTATTCCGTGTTTAAAACAATTAGTTTAAAAGCAAACAATTTATTATGTTGATAAAATGGTTTTAAAGTATATTAAGGCTAAATAGTAATGGAACTTTACTGCTTTATTTACAGTGAAAGTGAAACAACCTAGCAGGTTTATCATAAGATTACGTGCATAAGATAAAGGAACGTTATAAACTGGAAGATTATGTAACTTGCCTACCCACAGTAGGCGGCTGTAACAATTATTGTATGCAAAATATGTTTAATATAAATAAAATAGTTAATAACAATGTACAAATTATTAGCATCGCGCAGGTGGAATTAAGCCACAACTGTCTTGTATCAAAACAACTTTCGTCACTCGGCATTAGAATGTGCGGTGAGTAAGGTAAGTGTCTATGCCTGAGCTAGGCTCTTAAATGCTTTCAGGCAATAAAACAGCCACTTCGTGTGCCTCATGTAGATATGTGCACCTCTGTTGATCAAATTTTTGTGGACCGAGAGTGATCTAAACGTAATCAAAATTTAACTGTAGTTAATTCGTAGTTGTGGTGCGTAATGCATTATTGTTAATCCTCGTTCAACCATCATCTGGCCGCGTGCTAAATCGCTGAACCATCATTTCTCTACGCAACTTCACTACGCAAGGAAGCACTGAGCCATTGAATTTGTTACAGGTTATGCGTATTTATTCCTCTGCGTTAGCTAATATTAAGTGTTAATCACAAATAAGATTAGATTTTAAACACGTGGTTTGGAAGAATTCTTTGTATTTCACAGTCAATCAGAGAACAAGTGACTGCGAGTGGTGGCGCCACGGCGATTCGTATTCGGGAGGTCCCGAGTTCGATAACCGTTGGCCGACCACCCTGACTTTGGCTTTTTCCGTGGTTTCTGCTTGTCACTAGGCGTATGCTAGGATGAATTCTATTCTCCACGGCTTCCTTTCCCTTCATTTCTCATTTCCCTCCCTTGTCATCTTTCAGGTTTGGTTGGTAGCGCGGTACGTTCCGGCGAATGCGGACAGATAGCACAGATGCTTGCGCTCTGAAACCTCTTTCCTGGCCCTTTTGCTGCCCGGGTCGCAAGAACCGCCTCGTCGACCTCTCTCTGGGTAGAGTAAACACTTCAGTTGTGCGCTAGGTGTTCGGGACTTCTGTGCGTCTCTGGGCCTCGCTGACTTCGCTCTCTGACAAGGCTACGGTCTCACTTCACCTCATCCTTTGCCCCTGGGGGTGGTAGCCCCGTATGTCGGGGTCACGGTGGGTCGAGGTGCCCCTCCACACACACACACACACACACACACACACACACACACACACACTAGTAGTCGTGTATCCGTAGACTAGCGTGTTTAACTTTCGCGTCCAGTGTCGTGTGTTCTAGGAGGGTCTAGTTAGTTTCATATCGATAATAGCTTATTTGTGTTATTGTGCTCACTTATTATTTGATGATATAGCCTTTATTACACTACCACATACATATGATAAAACGTTTTACAGTGTAATATGGGATATTTGATCACACCTATCTGTGACATATTTCTGTAGTAAACGTTATACTAACCATCTCATCCTTGATCACATCTGTGATTGATTACAAGAGAAAATGGCAACTGCCTCTGTGCTAAACTTCTAATCCAGAGGTCCCGGGTTCGATTCCCGCCAGGAGGATGGGAATATTTCTTTCGCCAAGATTATTACTCATTTCCCTAGAGCACGGAAAAATGAATGTGGATGTATGTTTGTGTGTGTGTGAGAGAGAGAGAGAGAGAGAGAGAGAGGGGGGGAGGAGTTGAATCTAGTAACCAAAAGTGATACAAACCCAAAACTTAACAGCACGGTAAGGGAATGTGGCGTTGAGCAATTGTTTCAAAGGCGAAAAGCCGTCGATATGGCCTTAGATGTTAAAGGCGGCATATAAATGAAACACTGAAAAAAGTACCTAAAATAAAAAAGTTGGCAGACACGTATACCTAATCAGTGGCTGCCATTAAAGTTCTCAAATTACCTTGTCGACGGGTCCTTAAAGCCCACTCACTCACTCAGTCACTCACTTACTCACTCACTCACTCTCTCACTCACTCACTCACTCACTCATTCACTCACTCTCTCTCAATCACTCACTCACTCGCTCACTCACTCACTCACTCACTCATTCACTCACTCTCTCTCAATCACTCACTCACTCGCTCACTCACTCACTCACTCATTCACTCACTCTCTCTCAATCACTCACTCACTCACTTACTCACTCACTCACCCTCTCACTCACTCACTCACTCATTCACTCACTCTCTCTCTCAATCACTCACTCTCTCACTCACTCACTCACTCTCACTCACTCACTCACTCACTCATTCACTCACTCACTCTCTCTCAATCACTCACTCTCTCAATCACTCACTCACTCGCTCACTCACTCACTCAAAGTTCTCGTTTCCTGTTATGAGTCACATGAAATGCTGTACAACTGAAAACATAAAGATTACAAAAATTGAAACAAAGGACTGGAAGTAGGGATGTAAAAGTTTAACAGATGCCATTAGTGAAGTACATGAAGGATATACAGTGAACGATGCCAGGAAGAAATTGAATGGACCGAGAAGTCAATATTTAGGAGAAAACACTTTCTTTCTCGGTTTCTTTGATATAAACTCAATAACCATTATTACACTTACAGTTACAGCACATGCTCTTAACTGTTGCGTATCCATTTTAAAACTGTGATAACATATATGGTAAAAGCTTCGACATGGTGTAATATATTCATCATCATTAACGGGCAACGAAACGCAAAAATTATGTTTCTTTCCAAATGAAGGGTATGCCGTTTAAAATGCAGTGGTAAGATTTTCTTTTCTTACATTGCGCGATACTGTTATCGCTGTGCAAGCGAAATAATGAACACATCATACGTCATCAACTCCATCCGTGCGCTGCAGGCACGTGGAAGTTCACAAGCTGGTTACTGTAAATTGTTTCATACATTGTTCTTGTTGGATTTTAAGTTCAAGGTCAGTGTACTTGGTGGTGTTTTGGTGATGGTGCTGCTGCGTCAGTTTAGAACTACACAAAGAACGTAATATTGTGAAAAATGAAATGCCTCAATGTTGTGCACACGGCTCCAATGTGACAAACAAAACACACAAGGGAACTTATTTTCACTCTTTTCCAAACAGAGACAGTCTTACAAAAGACGTAGGATATAGGTAGAATTTTACAAAACAAAATATTTTTTTTGCCTGTTACCAGAACTCGTTTATGTTCCTTCTGTTTTACGAACCAAATTACGAACAGACAGTTATTAAACAGGCAGCCTATGAGGAATGAAAATTTCTGAGGGCCTTTATGAAAAGCTGGAACTATTCCTACTGTAAGGGAAATGAAGACACTTTCAGATATCACGTTCTAGTAAGACAATTGATCCTTTATCATTCACCCAAGAGCAAACGACAAAGAATAGAACGATACGAAGCTAGAAATCGTAAACGCATTGTTTCCGAGTTGTATGATAGTGTTACAATAAGACTCCGAACGAAGGTGATGATGATAAAATAGTGAAAGAGAATTCAAAATAGGTGATGGAAAAAAATTCCGGAGTGTAATGTGAACTAAGTGCTGAAATCATAAGGATATATATTGTTGGAACGTGAAAATGTCTACGAAACAATGACGAGGAAGATCATGATAAGGTGAATGAAAATTTCTACGAACCCGATAATTCGATTTTGATACAAGTGGTAACGAGGAACAAGAAGAAGAGGAAGAAACTTTCACCATACATGGAAATGAAGCTATAGCAGAATATTTCACAGTTCTTGCACTGTCTACTTTTATTTTTCAAGGTATGTGTTTTATGTAGAAATTAAGTTAAAACCATTTCTCATTACATTAAAGGGACAATGCTATGTGTTAAAACAATGTGTTATTGCGGTGTTATTATTATTGGTACATTCCTTACAATTACACCAATGGATGGTACCAGCACGGTTTTCAGTGTTCAGACTACCTGTCTTGGTATCACTATCAAAATGGTTTAAATCTTCAAAATCGCTTGTTTGGTTCAAACTGATAAGGACTGATATCACGCTCACTCGTTTTGAAAGGAGATAGTGGACTCCTTTTTCTCACCTAGTAAGGTATTAACTTGTTAGTAATTTATAACACCACATCCTGGGTTCAGTTGAACAAATGACGTCACGAGTCAGTCGTCAGCTTGCAATAACACCAGAACCACTCACCTTAAGATGATGAGAGTGCGTGGTTTATGTCCAATCTCGACGACAAATCAACTAATGTGGCGAATGAAATATTCATTTTTGTGTTTCGTTCCTCTTTAAATAAGATCACGTCTTATGATCGAACATTTTATCACAACCTGTGACACAGAAATATGATAGTGTAATACAGTCCTTAGTGACGTGTGATATGGCTGATTCCCCGAAATAGGACAGTTAATTTATTCAAAGATGCATTCGTGCCATCAACATGAGCTACTTACGTCACCGTTACCAGAGCAGCTCAAGGGGACGTTAAGAAGGTCCTCCGCGCTACAGACACAAATGGTGATTCTCCCATAGACCAAGATGTACGGGCCGTATAGCGACTTCACACCTTTGGGGCTATATCTGACCCACTAGATGCAGAAATGCAATTAGAAACTAACTTTATTTCACACACTGACTACTTGATACGTGCATGGTTGCTGGTGGTTTTATTTCTGCACCGTCTACGTCTAGTGAACATTCTGCTTCTGCATTTCCGAATCATGCTATTGTCGCTGATGGTAACGAGGCTACTTCCAAACGGATGAAAACTAAAGGTTGGTTCACAACCAACGACAAAGGGAACCATAACCAGAACGAGAGACTTGAAATACATCTATACAAATGAGAGTGTTCACAACCAATGGCAAACCTTCCCGGGCTCCGGGAATAGGACAAAAAAATTGACGAAGTTCAACTTTGGTGTTCCCGTTAACGGGTATGGCATATTAGATCCATTAAGTGCATATTAAAGTCTTCTTCCTTCAAGGTAGAAATTCTTCAAGATGGCCGGGACGTAAACGGCCGCTAGTCACAATTCTGGGAAAATCAAACCGGAAAGAATTTCAATAGTGCGTTTCTCACTTTCACAAATGGGTTACAGTTGGTAAGGGCATACACTGCCTAAGTTTATTGCTTTTCTGCATTTACATTAATAAGTTTAGCCTATGGACATCCCGTGAGGACAAAGATCTCCTGTTTACATAGGGACTAATTCGTAAATAAGCTCCAAAGGTGAGCGCATCCTTGTAAGCTTTGTTGTGTTGCTGAACTGTCTTCCTTTTCCTAATGCTATTTGACACTTTTCACAACCTTTGCACTCACTGTTCATCGTCTTTCTGTCCTGTTTAGTGCTTGTTGATTCCTATTTAGCTCCAGCAGTCTCCTTACTTTTCTTGACTCTTGACTTTGGTTCGAAAGTAGTTTGCCCGTCCGGCCCTTTGGCGTCCCACGTTTCTTCATCCTTCTCGCGGGTCCCATTTTGTGATGCGGTGCGTCCATTTCTGGTGATCCATGCTAGATACGTGTACACTCCATTTCCATCTTAGGTTTTCTGCCCTTTCTACTACATCGCGCATTTTTTGTCGTTCTCAGTTTCTCATTCCTGATTCGGTCTCTTAATGAAACGTTTAGGATCTTAGGCTCCATTCTCCTTTGACACATCTTTTCAGTTTTTCTGTCAGGGACCAGCTATTAAGTAGTGTTGAGATAACGTATTTGTCTAGGTTTCTGCTTTTGTACTTGATTTTAGTTTCTTGTCTGTGAGTAGTAACTTAAGCGACCAAAATTTGCTCCATGCTAGTCCTATTCTGCGTTTGATTTCACTCTATGTGTCTTTGTTTAAGGAAATGCTTTGTCCAAGGTACACATACTGCTGCACATATTCGAGTGGTGATTGGCATAGTTGGATAGGGTCTTGTGATCCATTGGTCATTAATTTTGTTTTTGTGAGATTCATTGTGAGCCAGGTTTCGGTGTTTTTTTTCTGTCCAGCTCCCTGATCATTTCCTCTAGCATTTTTAGTTACCTTACTATTAGAGTTATGTCATCCACAAGTCTGAGATATGTCAGTTTCAGACCATATTTATCTATTCCGTGTTTGCGTTTTCATTTTATTTTTATGAACTGATGTTCCAGCACGTTTGTAAATAACTTTGGTGATAGAGTGTCTCCTTGTTTCACACCTCTTTTTATTTGAAAGCATTCTCCATCTCTTTCTGTTCTTACTTTGGCTGAGCTGGTTTCGTATATTTTGCCTAACAACCATATGTATTTGGTGGGAATCCTCAATTCTAAGGCCTGTAACACCTTTCATGCTCCACGGAAACAAAGGCTTTAATATAGTCTGTGAAGACAATGTAGATTCGGTTGTACTCCTGTATCTTTTCTGTTAGTTAACATATAGGTTGGAGGTAGTCAGTGGTGCTGTAACCTGACCTGTTGTTGTTGTAGTTTTTAACGCCCGCTTTTACTACTACGGCACCGCAGGCGGTAACCTGACCTGAATCCCGCTTCTTCTGTTGGTGGGTTGGTTGTCATCTAGCATTTTCTCTAGCCTTTTATTTATTATCTTCATAAATAGTTTGCAGAGGGTTTGAAGACACACACACATGTATATATTATAAAAACTTCTGGATTGTTATTGTTTTAATTATTCATATAGTTTTAATTTTCCTTTATTCGCTGTTATATGTTATATTAGTTTAGATGCATCAATGGAGCGAGGAAACTTCGACGAAATGTTCATTTTGACTATGCAAGAAAATGAGCACTTGAATAACAAAAAGTATCAAATTATAAGGATGAACGCATGAAAGAAAACACGTGGCAATACCTACGCAACAGCTTCGAGTTTAGAGCTTCAATTTATCGAAATTTGGAGTTGGTTAATCTCTTTTTATGTTGGCTGAATTGGAGAGTAGGTTAAAATTTTTTCATTGGTCAAAATAAACGGCATTCCAACGCGCAATACTATCTATTCCCGTTGCCGTTAGTGGGCTGTTGTAAACCAAAACGTTCATGCTATTCCCGTTGTTGTCGTTAACGGTGGTTGTGAATCACTTTAACAGATACAGTGGCCTTATTATATCTTCATTGAAAGTCTGGGCAACAATATTGGGCAGTTGCATCCTATGTCTGTAGATAATCTTATCTTTAATTGTGCTTCAAATTTCAAATCCGAGATAGTCAACATAGTCTCCAGGCAACTGCAGGCTTATATACCGAGTTTCCTAATACACCAGCTGGGAATTGTCCGGAATGTGGTTGTTACCTTACCTGGGGGAGAAATTTAGGGGAAGCATCCAACCGTAATATATTCAAAGAGATTGTAGCGCAACTAGGAATATTGTGTTTTTAGACGAAACATATATAAATGCTTGTCACACCGTCAGTTCTTGTTGGAAGTCTCCAAATGAATTAAGGGTTACAAAGTCTATGGGTAAAGGATCCAGACTGATAATTGCCCATGCGGGAGGAGAAAACGGGTTTGTGCACAATGCTTTGCTAATGTTCAAATTTAAATTTAAAAAAACGGGCGATTATCACGACGATATAAATGCTGTAAATTTTACAAAATGGTTAGAAACGCAAGTTATTCGTAATTTGTACGGTAACTCTGTTGTCATGATGAACAATAAAAGGCCAACAATGACGATTCTGAAAAAAGGATGTAATGCAGTGGTTAAGGGACAACAATGTGTCGTTCAGCAGCAATATGTATAAATCAGAGTTATTGCAGTTAGTAAAGTAAGTGCCCAAAGAAAAGAGGTACGTAATCGATCAGATCCTCAATGCACGTGGTCACGAGGTATTACGTCTTCCACCATATCACGGCGAGCTAAATCCAATAGAAAGCGAAGCTGCACAAGATTTGTCCAATGCAACTTGAAGTGCAAAGCAAACGCTCTGTGAAGAGCTTTACCGTGAATATTCCAGAGCTAAGTGGAGAAAGTGCTCTGATCATGTACGAAAAGTGGAAACAACATACTGGGAATCAGATGGAGTAATGGATGATGCCATCGACTGTCTCATCATTAATGGCGGAGATCACTCAGGCTCAGAAGAATCTGTTACCAACACAGCTTCTGAATTAGATTCAGAATCGGAAATGGAAGCGGACTAGTGTAACTCGACCTAACAGACTGCTGCTGCCTGCTACTTACCCTTCCCAGCTCAGTCACTTGACCTTCTGAGGTTCTTTTCTAGTGTGTAGTAGACCTTATAGGCAGAGGTGGACGGCGCGGAGTATCGTAATACACACAATTCAATGGGAGGACGAATGATTTTGTTTTCGAGATGAAGACTATAAAGTTAAGTGCTTTATTTGTAAGACCGGTAGTTGCAGATTTATACCATTTCCCTTGCTTATGTCCCGTGTTCACGATAAACGTTATCTACTCTCCTGGAAGAATACAACGAACTTTTGAAGCAATTGTACGACACATTCTCTTCACAATTTGAAGACCTAAAAGCATTTGAAACCAAAATTTCCATGTAGTGAAGCGCTACAAAATATGAAACTACTTGCGTTGCAGAATTCCACGACCGTAAAATGTTCTGAGAAATAAGGGTGGGAATTATTTAGGTCTCTGCCCTGCTGTGAGTATCCGAGTTTACGTTTGTTTCCATCTGGTTTAATGGCAGTTCACTTATGTCTGCGAACAAACATTTTCAAAAATGAACTGCATTAAAAGTGAGTATCGCAGCAAGATTAAGTGAAAATCATCTTGCTTATCTTTTGAGACTGTGCACTTCATATTTTGCACCAAATATTGAGGACTCTCTGAAACGTAAAACGTTCCAAAAAGGTATGCTCAGAAACATAAAACATCGTGTATTAATCAGGAGTAGAGTATGAATGTGTACGCCTTTGATTGCCTGTACGTGAGAATGTGCCGTCACTGGAACTCAGTAACCACGAATAAATGCGTCATTCTGTCCCAGCGGTTGGAAGGAGGTGAATTCAACCTCTCCTAACTTGCCTTCGGTTGACCACATTTTAATAATATATTCCAAGTCGTGGTGCACTTGGTGACCCGTCCCCAAACTGGTAAACACGAAGGAAAATGTGCGATACGCAACTTGGATATGTAATACTCAAGAAGGTACGCAACTCAGATGTCTGGTAAACAGTGCGGATACGCAACTAGTATACATTTTCGTGTTTCGTCCGCAACAAGATTTACACCGATCTGGATACGTCAGAAGTTAGCAGATATAACTTAATATTGCAGATATAACGAAATTACATTTCGAGTTGACGGGGAACTCCGTCAGCGGGACTATTTGCTCACCTGGAAGTCATCTCTGGAGTCCCGGGTTAGATGCTCCGGCTGCTCCTCGTTTACACTGGTCCGGCCAGCTGAAGTTTTATTGGAAATTAAGCGAGCTGAGATCTCATTCCTCGGTAAAGGAATCGTCAATCTCATGCGTGGTTGAGAGATTCAGAAGTAACGTATCCTTGACTTTAGTTTAAAAAGGTTGCACACCCTTGTTTATTGCGGCACTTATTTCAATATGTACTTCACTCACATACACTAACACCTTTTCGCGTTGAAATGTTGCCCTCAAGTCATGCGAAGTTCCCACGTCTGTCGACATTGACTGCTTGAAACCCTTTAGGGGTTTCTTTCCTGTAACATAAGTAGGTGTATTCGCACTAGAAACTTGTACTTGAGCTGTGATTCAGACGTGCACACATGTCAACGATTTTCGAAAGTACTCTCCCGATTTCAGCTTTACTCCTCTATACCAGGTGAGTCAACCGCGCCTTATTTTTTGGAAGGTAGGCCACCCATCTAACGTGTGCGCCTTAGTCCAGTTTTGCGCTTACTAAAATGTATTGCTTGACGTTCTTAAAGAGAGGAATGCGCAAAGTTGAGAGCAACAGTGCTTTAAGGGACAGAACGTGCTCCTCGCTAAAGTACACCTCAAAAACATACGACTCGTTTACTGAGAGCGAATTCCGGTTTCCAGCCGATTTTACAAAATTTTTATTAGAGTATACATTGCAACGTAATTCAGTAAACGCCTCGGAAAAATTGGACCTTTCATATGGGTACGCTAACAACGTCAGCTAAAAAGAAAATGGTGGATTCTTGTACTTAGAGCAGGGGTTGGCTGTCAAACATTAGGAACAATTTAGAGACACGCCTCATCCATCATGAACCCGTACAGTCAAAACGGACATATTATTTTTGCGTGAACTACGCCTCGTGCATCTCAATTAATATGCATAACAGCTTTTGCCAGTTAAGTAATAATATTAAAATGCCCAGCAAATGATTAAAACTGTCTTAAAAGGCTAAATCAAGCCCGAAAACTCGCGAGGTAGCAATGGCCTAGCGCTAGGCATGCAAGTCCTACTATTGAACGCGGTACGCGCTTTCAGTTAAGTCTTGAAATAGTTAAATAGGATTGTGACGAGTTTTCTGCGCTATAACTCCAATGTCATAAGCTCGAGTCTCAGTAGTGTAAATATTTATTTTATGTTCATCAAAATACGGAAACCAAATTCACAATAATATAATTATAAAGTCCCTGAGCGTTTAGAACATTATAATTTAAATCGTTTTTGGTTGTCTGCATTTTGTAATTGAACAGGTGTAATGACTTCTGCATCATTGGACTGGCATGATGTATTGTGTTGTGAATGCCGACCCATGCGTTCTCCACACGTATGCTGTCGCACAATAATTTGTGTCAGTCTTTCATTATGTATTCGACAGACGAGTACGTATATATGCTTTTGATCTACGGAGAACTAAGAATAAATACACCGGAGAAAATATCTCGGGAGAGATATCCGAATAGACGACAATCAACAGCAAACAGCTTCCGGAATGTTGAAAGGCGTCTGATTGTAACAGCATCACTTGCAAGAATGCCTCCTCATAGAAACGCACCAGCAACATCGGGTGTTAATGCAGAAGCAGTTTTGAATGCCACCCAGAACAATCCGCATACTAGTACACGGGTAGCTGCTCAGGAGGTGAACATCAGCCAGTCTTCTGTAGTGCGAATATTGAACACTAATAAGTTCCATTCTTATGGTTTGCACCTACACCCAGCACTTCACGGGAGAGATTTCGAAGCTCGAGTGATTTTTGTGAATGGTTGCTGGAGCGAGTAGCAAGTGATGTGGGATTCGCATCCAGGATATTGTTTTCTGACGAATCTAGATTCCACAACAATGGAACTGGAAATCGTCACAATATGCGCTATTAGAGTGTTGATAATCCTCATTGGGTAAGGGAGGCAGCATTCTAAGAGCAGTGGGGTGTAAATGTCTGTTGTGGAATCTTGGGAGACCACCTTGTTGGACCATTATTCTTCGAGGGGAATGTAACAGGAGCACGCTACCTGGAATTCCTCTGTAGCTCACCCCTTATTATTAGGGAATGTGCTACTGCAGGAGCGAATGACGATGTGATTTCAACACAATGGCACTCCTCCGTATCGGTTGAGGATCGTCTGCAATCATTTGAATGATGTACATCCTGGTCATTGGATAGGAAGACAAGGACCAGTCCCCTGGCCTGCCAGATCACCTGATCTGATACCCCTAGACTTCTTTCTCTGGGGTTACTTAAAAGAACGCATTTATGCAGAGGAGCTGGACAATCCAGAAACCCTTCCTCAGCGTATTACAGTGACTTGTAGATCTGTTCAACCCTGTGTATAAATGATCGTTATTTCAACTGCACCTACCTATAGGTATGCTTAAACATCTACCTAATTGTAGTTCACCAATAAAGAAACTTCAAACAATGCCATAAAACATAAATAAAGGAATAAAAATGAATATAATAACCGTTTTCAGAATAATAATTTGTAAATTGTGAGGATTGCACGGTAAAAGAATTAGTACATGCAGGTGATTCGAACCACCTTCAAAGCAGACAGATTATTTAGGAGTCTTGCGCTTGTTCCAACTGAGCTACCTAGTAACGTTTGAAATAAACATTCCGTTTAAGATGTAATACTCGCTGGTTCCAGTGAACATTAGCAGAAGTGCAAGCGTCAGCTATCTAATTACGAATATATTAAAAGGCGATGTGATAACATCTATATTAGCACTAATTTCATCGAGTGTTAAACATCCATGTTAAACACGCGGGTAGAACCTAGTAATGGGGTCGATGTTTTCATGTTGGAGTATAAAATACGGATTGCATAAAACTCGAGATTAAGGGGCAGCTGACTCACCTGGTATAAAGGATTATGCCTTCCCGAACTGATGAACTTCTACTGGTCTGCTGGCACGCAACGCGAAAGAAATTTTGAATTCGGTGTGAACATTTTCGTCTCTGCTGGGTGAGCCAAATCCCCACATTAATTTTTGGTGTGAAATTGGGACTTCCCCAAAGTCTCGCTCTTTTTCTTCACGACCATTATCTCATAAAGGGTGAAAGAAGATTTCTCCTCTGCCTTATAGGCCTGGGGCTGGATGGTATCACAAAACCCGCTGTTAGGTTCTGGAAAACACACTGTTTAGCTTCCAAAACTTTTCCTTCTGGGCAGTTTTTCAACGTTACTTAATGTTAGTTGAACACAAAATACTCTAAACTATGCCTTAACTAAATGTTTACAGATTACCGGCCTAAAATCATATAAATTACCGTAACACTATTTGTTCAAGTACATCACAAGTATTTATAACGCTAATTGTTTACATGCATTACAAGTATTTATATTTGTATGAGTAGTTAGCCTAGTTTTGGGCTAAATGATGAGCAATTTCTGTTTCAGAGTGATAAGACCCGGAAACAGTTCCAATCTTAAACCTCAAACAGCCGGCAACTCAGTGCAAATGGATTCTCCTCCTCCTCCGCCTCCATCTCCTCCTCCTCCTTCTTCCTCTTCTTCTTCTTCTTCTTCTTCTTCTTCTTCTTCTTCTTCTTCTTCTTCTACTAGTACTACCACTACGACTACTACTACTACTCTACTACGACTACTACTATTGCTACTACTTCAGGGTATAACGTATATATATAAATTGATATTCGTCTGAGGAATTGTATCTCAACTGTTTCTAACCTCCTTCTGTAAGATATACTGAAGACCCAGTTTTCACTAGCATATAAAAGTGGCGGGACTGCAAGCACTTGATAAAATTTCATAATTGCCTCTTTTCTAGTTTTGTTTCTTAATGTTCTTTGAATAGTTCCACACATTTGTTTGTTATTCATAGATGATTGATTATTAGCCTGCATTAAATGTATCGTCAGATTACTTTGATGTTGTTTATCCTACACCGCCTACTGACATAGAGATCTCATAGTTCATCACTGGAGCAGCTGGTAACAGATGCGCTAGAGAACGAGATTGGAGACCACATCTCAGGTGACGCACCAATTGGCTGCTCCACTTCCTGATAAGGCATTTTTTATTTCAGCAATTAGATAGTTTTAGCCATTCAAAATATGTAGTCCTTATGTTGAAAGTATATGATGGTTGTAAGTATTAAATAAATGGAAGAAAACAGTTATATGACAAGCAGAGGAGAAATTGCATAAACAGGTTGATTACCAAGCGAGGTGGCGCAGCCGTAACGCGTCAATCACCTATTGTGACCTTGGGTTTTTCGTGGTTTTTCCTGGCCGTTAGGTGAATGCTGTTTCTTTTTTTCATTTACCACAACTTCCTTTGCGTTTCATTGCGTTTTCCTTCTCGTCTTTCAGGTGCGCTCGTGAGTTTGGTGGCGTCAAACAGATAGCGCATATTGTTACTGAAAGGAAAGAGCACTCTCCGTAGACACTAGGGGGCTGCTTGGTCGACTGGTCGTTCATTACCCTTGTAGCTCCAGAAATGGAACAATCTTCGCGGCTGGAACTGTTAAGGACTTCCGCGTGTCTCTATGACCTGTCTGCCTGGGACCTGTAGCCTGCTGTAACTCCTTCACTTCATCCGTTCTTCCTGGAGGGTGGTATCACTGTTATGATCTATGTAGGTCGCAGTGCACGAGGTATCCTCCTTCATTGTATAACCTATACCTACCTGTATCTGTAGGTGTACCAATGAGAGAAAACAGTTGTATAGTCTGACATTGCAACTAAGATGCTCACACCAGTAAAGCGTAACCAGCTCCCATCACGTGATTTACTCCACGTGGGTAAAATACTTTGACAAGTCTGATTGGTTGCAGTTAGATATGAATCGATTCCTACTGTATGGAAGGAACGAACTCTACTCAAGCCTCCAGGATGCGGTCGGCGATGCATGAATAGTTCACCTAAGTCACTAACAACAATATTGCACTGCCAATGATATGAACTGTTGTGTGAGTTTTGTCAACGACAGCTGCTCCTTAGCAGTGTCTATACGCTCCAGGTTTTTCATTTTAAATCTTACGCATATTTTCATAGCCATTAAAAATTCACAATTACAGTTTTTCAGGAGCATTTGTATTCGGTTAGGAATATCTATGTCTGTAAATCTGTATGGGGCTAGGAGAAATTATTTTATACCTTTTAGTTTACTTCATAAACGTGGTATATTGAAAATTGAAAATTTTAATGCTAAATAATTAAGGCTAAAACTACTTGTCTATCTGTTTATTTTTCTTCCAGTTCTGAGCTACGTTTAACGTTTCAAATGACTACAGAGCCTATACCCAAAAAATTCAAGATTTAAATTTAATTTGTCTTTAAAATATCTTTAAAAGGTGGAATTTTCATCAAAGCTGTTAGTCATGTTTGAAAAAAACAAAATTTTTTATTTTCTTCTTCCATTTAAAGGGTAATTTGGAGTGGAGGAATGGTCCTGAAAGCGAGTTAATATTGCAATATCATCAAGTTTTGAGCTGTTTTAAGTTTAAAGTCTCTAGCTCATCGGGAAGCTAGTTTAATTCAAATAGAAATTTTCGAAAGTTTTTCCAAGTAAAGGGTAGTTTGAGGTGGGAGATGTTTTTGAAAGCGAATTAATACTGCATTGTTATCCAGTTCTGATATTTCACTGGAAATAGACGTTCACGTTTTGAGATCCCCTACAACCAAAATCTCGTTAAACACACTGGATTAACTTGAAGTACATAGAAGAATAAGTTTTTAAGGACAGTTCCTACAAGAGTGCACAGGTCAGCTTTGCGCCCTAGTTGTTTTCCATGAGTTGCTCGGAACCACAAAGGATCGAACATGCGAGTTTAGAGTGCATGCCATTTACATGTTATCGCGTACAAAATCCGGAAACTTTCTGGGAAACCCTGGTACCCCTCATGGTAGCTGCTAAGCAAAGAGCTACAGATCAAAGGTTGCCATATCAGAGATACGTGCTGGTACTGAGAAGGTCCCTCAATCAAAACAAATAACAGTATGGAACAGTATGTCAAAACTTATTTTTACAAGTGCTTAGAGATAAGAAACAAATCAGTGGCGTGCTGCTGCTCACAATAATCCCATAATTCAGCTTGTCAGATCTCAAGTATGGAACAGACAGTTTCTACGATTTAGTGTTAATGTTATTTAAGTAAACATTTACTAATATATAGGTATATTAAAAATTAAAGGGAATCGTACACTTTCCGGTTGGCCAAACCTATAAACAATAAAATTGCACATAAATTTTGTTTAAGCGTATTGCGGTGGAATGTATTTTCACATTATACATTATGCTTCTCTAAAGGTTTAGCAATTAGTAGTATGACATTGTTAAATTCAATACGGAGTAACGGTATCAGTAATACAATACGTGTTTCACGCAAGAGTGACATTACCTTTGGAACGCTCAATGCACGTTTGTCACATAAAAATCACAATGTAACCTTCATACTCGCAGAGCTGTTTGTAGTCGCACCGTAGCTGAGTGGTTAGGCCATTCGCTTTTCACCAAAGCGGTCCGGGTTCGATCCCAGGCAATCGCATGTCCGATTTGTGGTGGACGAAGCGACGCCGGGGCGGGTTTTCCCCGGGTACTCCGGTTTCCCCCGCCATCTCATTCCACCGTTGCTCCATCTTCATTCCATGTATCATCAATGTCACCGTCTGCGGTGCCGTATGTAGTAAAAGCGGGCGTTAAACACTACCAAACAAGCAGAGCTGTTTGTTGCCAATGCTTCATACATACGCCTTGCAGACGATATTGATACTACATGTGTTCAGCATATGTCAGTGTTAGAAACAAACTACCTTTACTATTTATTGTGAAAATGAATATCGTGTTTGGTCCCTACCATTCAGTAAATAAACTTAATAAGGCAACTAGCTATTTCCCAGCATGCATGCGCAGTAAATACATTTGGACTTAGCTTGTATTCGTTTCATTTCAAGTGAATTTATGTATTCCTGACTGATTAGAGCGTATTTAAAGTTTTTGTTTTTACGTTTCTATCATATACGTGACTTCCTAATGGATGTAATAACGTAACAGGTAGTCGGAAGTTAGGACAAATTTTGCGTGACGTAAGGTAAAGAAGAATTCAATTCCACGTCGGTTGTTACCTTGTCATGGCATAAGCCTCTCAAATAGATATTCAGGCCTTTAAACATAACAAATGAACTCTTTGTAATTACGCGGAAATGTAAGATTTGAGGTAATGTTTTCATACAACAATAGGTAACCTAAGTTCTTCACGTAATTTTCTGTTGCCTGGCGCACCAGCGACAGAACGTCGAATTCGATACATGGCTAACGTTACTTAGACGGTTTTTACAGAGCGTTAGAATAGTTCATTGAGCCACCGGTAGAAGCAGATTACTCAGTCAACAAATTGTGCCACGTTGCCACACACTCTCACCTTTAAACGTGATAACCTAGTTAATGGAGCATTTAATTTAAAAAAAAGCATTGGAATTGTTTGTTAATTTACATCCATTCTCTCATCTTCGTCTGACGGATTATTTCACTTCCACCCTGTATTCACATACCGAGCGAGGTGGCGCATACAGTAGCACGTATGGCTGGTATTTGGGCAATCCTGGGTTCGATCCTTGCCGGCCGCGCACTCTGATGTGAGTTTTTTTGTTTTCCCCCTTGTCGTTTAGATTTCTTCACTGGCATCGTTCCGGGTCAGCCCGATCAGGACCCGCCTTCGTAGTGATCCCTTGGTGGGCTCGGGTGACGTGGATAACTTTCCCAACATCTTTGCGCTACATCCCGATCAGGAACTGAACCTGTCTCACATTTCGACGCTCTCCGGCGCTTAAACCCTGCATTTCCAGATCAGTTTGCCATCATGCCCAAACAGTAAGCGTTGTCGGTATTTTTGGGACACGTTGTATATCTATCTTTACCTTACCTTTACCGTATTCAGAAAGTGAGATTTGATTTATGACATCCAGATAGTCTTAGACTATAATATCATTTTTCTCTTTCGGAAGGTAATTTGCAGGTGAATATCTCAATATTTCTGAAAAGAACCTTCTTTTGAGAGAATTCTGTTTTTGAATAACCTTCAGCAGAATGCATTGCATTTGAGTGTGAACTTTCAGATAAAACTAGCGTCTGAAAAGGAAAGTAATAAGTGTTGTAAATAGTTATCTTAACAGAGTTTGAGTGCACTCTGAGCAAGAAATAGTCCATCCCACTTAGTCTTTGAGCTAGTATGTGACTAGTTTTATTAATAATCGCCATTTATTCCTCATCACCTTATTTTGTTTATGTATCCTGGTAACAGCCGTTGCAAGCTACTGGAATTCGGCGTAGAAGTGCAGCTTTCAGGAAGATCAATCGACACACATAACTGACAGGTTGACACTCGCAGAACTGTGTAAATTTCTTGGAGATAAGTAATTTTGTTGAGCGAAGTTGAATTTAATACTGCAGCTCCTAATTCTTCTACGTTTGATTATACTTCTAGGTAGAACTGGTACAACGTACGCTTTCTGACCACTGGGCAAGAAGTAATCGAATGGGCATTACCGTTTGGCCGTAAATATATCTGGTTGGGGCAAGTAAGGCGTTCTTGGAACCTGTGAAACCTGTATTGAAATGCCAGAATATGTCCTCCCCCTATCTGTGAGCGTTATCCTATTTTATTAGGATTATTCAGTCATTATACGCACTTTGTCTTACATGACTGCTGTGAGGAAGGAGTGTAAGGGAGTTTGGGCCTTATTCACGTACAAAAACAGACAAACAGACATTTATATATCATTTCTCAGCAACGTATATCTATATTAGCAATATGACGTTTGAAAACAAAATCTAGTAACATCTTACCCGCTATGAGAATTCGTCGAACTTTTGTAGGCTTAGATCCTGTTCGAAAGATCCATTGAACCAATTGACTTCTATTTTCAGGATTATAACAATAAATCCAAATTTATTCACGAGCAACGATGCTCCGAAACAAATTTTAAGAGCCTCCTTACGATTCTTTGCACGGTTTTTTCTGCCCCAAAACTAAAATCAATTTGTGTGGAATCCATTGGCAACAAAGTTTTTTCTGTTGATGTAAAATGTTTTATATTTGACCATGCCAATGCCCAAATGTAGCCCGAATCAATTCTTAGGCGTCCTTCTGGACGTCTTTCAAGAAATTCATCACTAAGAAAAAACCGATGTATTTCGAATTCGCTGTATCTATTGTTCCCTTAGATGTTGCATTTTGAAGTCAACCTTCATATTGCTTAGGTGTTATTGACGATTTAATATCATAAATGGTCACAGTTCGGAAGTGTTCTCTGGTAAATTTCATTTTTGGGTGAAGACAAAATCTATAAATGATGATAATTAACAAACTACTAGAGTGAGTCAAATAAACTACACGGCAATCAACTCACAAAACATTTTTTTTTTTTTTTTTTTTTTTAATGATTTATTGATCGATCAGCGCATGTGCGCTCTACACACCATTGTTGAAATACACATAACAATAAATAAAATATAATAAGTAACATTGAAATGAGGTAAACCTCATTGGGCCCCTCACTGACAGTAACAAAACATTATAAAGTAGCTGTCAAATTTAGACATTCTTCATTTGTTTTTAGAAAAATGGCGTCCTAAAGTGTTTCAGTGTCGGCCTCGTAATAATTCGTAAGAAATTTGTGGATAATTGCCATTTACTGTGCACGGGAATATCCGCCACTGATAAGGCCGCTTTCTAGAAATGAAGGAAGCTTCCAGTTTTTGCGTCAGTAAGTGCGACCTGTGACCCTCCGTGTCGCCTAGAATCCTCCGGCGTACTCACACTGAGCTCGTTTTGGGTCAGTCACCGTGTTTCTTATCAAGTTATCATTTTTGAGAGATTATTATGGATGTGCGTAAGTTGTGCAGTCCTGAAATGATTAATGATCTATCTATACAAGCGTCCAACAAATGCAAGTAGATAGCATAATTATAGCAAATTGGTATTGGCTATTAAATATTTTAGCTATTGATACGAGTAGCACCTTTAAGAAATTATTTTAAACTAATGTCGAGGTGGTAGAAATGTTCTCAAAATGTTAATAAACAGAAGTTTGTCAGGCTTCTCTTTAAATCACTACCAGTAACAGCGAGCGAATATAAAGTTAAGAGCTATGGCTACAGTGAAAATGAATCGCACAAAGCTTGTTGAAATTTGTAACTGAATCAGCGGCGTATATTTTCCATTGCTTCAAACCTTTCCAAAATCAGTTTTAAATTTTAAAAAATCTGATGTGTACACTTACATGACTTATTCTTAGGGCTAGGAAGTTTATGCATTTGCATGTTTTTTCTCATGTGTTAAAAATGTATGCTTTTACGTTATGTGCACGAATTATGGAATTTTCAGTTATTTTGACATGATATAACTGCATATTTTCTTGATTTTGATAAATGCATATTATTTCAATATTATAGCCCCTATATTGCATATTTTAATGATTTTTATGGTTTTTTATTATTTTTTCCATCTGGATAATATTTTTCATATTGGTAGTATTGCACATAATGATACAACTCACGAAGATTTCAATATTATAGCCCCTATATTGCATATTTTAATGATTTTTATGTTTTTTTATTATTTTTTTCCATCTGGATAATATTTTTCATATTGGTAGTATTGCACATGATGATGCAATTTGTTAGGTGGCGAGAACTAACTTTGAGTCATGTTCTCATGTAGTGAATCCCGTTTCCACCCTTTCATTATATGTATGTGCGTAGAGAATAATCAGTGCGTTATCTGAGAAGTTTATATTAACAAAGATAAAGTGCAGGTCAACGTTTTGAGCAGCACGATTATAGCAACGCTTGCCTGTCCACCAGCAGTTGTATCGTGGTCTTCAAATGTAACAGTATTGTGAACTGGTTCCCACCAAATTAAATTAGGCGTATAAAATGTTAAAAAGCTCTTCAAATGTCGAAAATAAAACCAACTTCGAGTGCTAGATTAATTAATTTACAGAAAGAGTTTTCGGGTGACTTAATATCTACAGAATACAGATAATAGGGTACTGTTTTGTGGAGCGTGTGAGAAAAATGTAGGGAGTGAGAAAAGATTTCAAATAGTTCAGCACATAAACACAGTAAAGCATAAGGAGAATTTAATCAGAAAACTCGCAAACAAAGAACCTGTTCAAAAACAGGTAGTAGAGTGTTTAGGAAGTAGGGTTACTGAATTTTCCTATGGCTTGTGCCAAGCATTTTTAGCTGCTGATATTCCCTTGTTCAAAATTAATAATCCGACATTTAAAAACTTTCTTACCAAGTACACTCGACAACATGTGCCTGCAGAAAGTACACTGCGTAAGACTTATGTAAGACATTGTTACAATAACGTATTGTCAAATATACAAAATCAATTAGCGGATCAGGTTTTGTGGTTGTTGATGAACCCCCTGATTCTGAGCGCCGTTGTATTGCTGATATATTCGTGGGTGCTTTAAATAATGAACGAAAGACTACACCTTATCTTATTAATTTGAGCGAATTGTCGGCCACTGACAATGTAACTGACCCAGTTTGTGATGGACTCTTTGAAATTACTATGGCCATTTGGAATCAAATACGACCGGTTACTTTTATTTGTTACTGATGCAAGTCCTTATGTGGTAAAATCAGGACAAACTCTGAAATGTATTTTTCCTAACTTAATTCATATATCTTGTTTGGCACACGCTCTTCATCGTAATTCTGAGACAATACGTGATTCTTTCCCATGGATCTCCCTTGCATGAATCACTTACTGTCTTTGAAAAAAACAATATGTGATTTAAGTTCGGTTCCTGGTAGCATAGGACAAAAAGTGAAAGAGAAAGTGAATTATGTAATTTCAAAAAATTCTGTATATCAACAGAGGTGCGATATTCGAGATATCCTCGAAAGAAAACCATCTGTCACACCAAGAGACTTGACTCTCTCTGTGAAGCAGTTAACATCATTTAAATATGCCCCGATAACATCTTGTGACGTGGAGAGAAGTTTTTCACGTTACAAAAGTGCTTTGCCATACAATAGACGATATTTTACAGTTTAAATTTTGCGCAAAGTGTTGGTTGTGAACTGCAATTTAGCACTTAATACTGGCAGCGGAACCACTTCTGCTTCAACCTCTATGGAATAAGGTAACTTGGTTTTATTTATACTAACTCGTCTTGTCTACTGCAAAGGAACATTGTTTTAATTAAACAGTGCATATTTCTTGGCATATTTTCAAGCTTTTAAGAGCATATTGGCATGCATATTTCAGTGTTTTTAGGGCATGAACTTCCGAGCCCTACTTATTCTACTCCTCGTACAAACTATTCTTAAAAATGCTTATTTTTTTATTTCCATCTTAATCGAAATAGACGTTTGTAGAAATGGTTTTATTGCGCATTTTCTTATAGGTACATTGTGAACACGAGAATAGAGTAGGCTTAAGCGACAGTAACATATTTTAAGAGCTAGTCACTATATGAAGGCTTTGACATTTCATTTCCGTTGCATAGTCAGGACATTAATAAAAAACAAGTAACGACTTTCTATTTCAGAAAAGCGGGTTTGAAAATACCAACCATAACAAGGAATATCTCCATAGTGCTTATCTTTAATGCTCAAGGCTTTAAGTGACTGTCAAATATGTTAAAAGCTGGTCGCTATGTGATGCGTTTGAAATTTCGTCGTCTTTCCATGGCCAAGAGATAAATAATGTGCTCGTATTTGAGAAAAATGTAAGTACTGAAAAATTCAAACAAATTGCAAGGAATATCTTGAAAATGCTTCACACCACAAAAAAATGTATTTGACATTAGCTGTGTGTTTTAACGAGATCTACATGTCCTGTGTAGTAAGATTTTGTCAATCTCTTACTGCTTGCCAGCTATGCAGAAGTCGCCCAGAATGAAGAGGACTTTAGGGAACTTTACTAGGGAATTTAAGACATTCATTTCATTTGTTATAAAAATTGTTGAACATATGGTATTTTACTCGAAATCATTACGGTCATTTTTGAGAAAATCAAAATTTTCCAAAAATTGTCATGTAAAAATCAATCGAGAGCAGTCTTGTTTTGAGTCGCATCCTTGGAATATGCTTGACTTAAAAGTTTATTTAATGTGTTATGACTAATTTTATATAACTGTAACATTAAAAAAACGTGTTAATTGTAAAGTTATACTTTGTCTCCTTAACAGCCCTCAAATGAGGAAAACATATTAAATAAATAAAAATAATAACGTTGACATTTAACTCACTTTTCGTTTTTGAGTTATGCTGTTACAGGCACACGCGCGCACAGAGAGACTCTTACCAAACATATAAAAACACGTATTCCGGTAAAATCTCGAAATCGAATACTTCCTTTACTTCCTATAAACAGTGGCGAAACAAAAAGTCGGACTGTGTACCCACGTGACTTTCTCTATTCACTCTTAAAAGCGATTATTCTTCTCTTTTTCAGGTTAGTAGAGATAGACGTTTGCAGGAATGCGTTATTGCCTATTTCCTCATAGACACAATGCGAATAGAACACAATGGGCTTAAGTGATAGTCAAACCCTTTAAGGGCTGTTCGCTATGTGATGGTTTTGACATTGCATTCTCTTTACGTGTGCAGGGCA
The DNA here is from genome assembly GCA_030765045.1 of Tenodera sinensis. Taxonomy (NCBI): domain Eukaryota; kingdom Metazoa; phylum Arthropoda; class Insecta; order Mantodea; family Mantidae; genus Tenodera; species Tenodera sinensis. The sequence continues at coordinate 49,761,090 of CM060966.1, forward strand.
TAAGGAAACGCATTTGAAATTTCAAGCCAATAAGAGATATTTCGAAATTGGTTATCCCTACCAAACATGTATTTGACATAAATTCTGTATTTTAACGAGATCTACGTTTTTTTAATGCAGTCTTTGCCTATCTCTTGCGGTTTATCAGTTATGTAAAAGTAATCCAGAATGAAGAGCACTTCTGAGGATATTCCCAGAGGAGTCAAGATAGCATAAGCATCATTGGTCATGAAAATATCTTAAACACATGGTACTTTAATGAAAATCGTCATAGCCATTTACGGGAAATAAACATTTTTGAAAATTTCTCAGCACAAAAGGAAAGAACCTGAAAACGTGTATTTCCGGTGATATCTCGGAATCGAATTTTTGGGCACAATGCAATACCTTCTCTGTCTATTAGGTACCTACCTACAGGTAGAGAAAGTAAACATTTAAATTCGCCTTAAGTTTCATAAAAATGTTAATGCACAGTAATCCTTATACTGTGAACAATCCTAGAGGCTCTTGATGTGACTCTAATGAACGGTCAATTAGATTCGTCAATTGTATGTACATATAAAAGGCAAGTGTTGCATTTTCATGACTTTCTCCATTCACTCTTCTACCAGTGTTTATTCTTCTGGCTATTTCTGTTAATCAACATAACTCGTATTTAACACGCTTTTACAGGCAGCGTTATAGGTATAAACAATACAGTAGGCTAAAGCTATAGTCAGCTTTCTAGAAAGGGTGTCGCTCTGTGATGAGTTTGCAATAACATGTTATTTGCATGACCACGAGAAAGAATCTGTTGTTACTGTTAGTTTTATCTCTTTCGGGCTTGTAGGCCGTGATCTAGAAGGCATTGACGATGCCGACGTTTCGCCAAGTACTGCACTTGGCATCTTCAGGGTAAGACGATCCGCTGTCTGCGCTGGTCAGAGTTCAAATGTAGAAGCAACGACCGTTACGACCGTTGGCGCTCTTATATAGTGGGGGGTGGGCGGGACATTGTTGCGCTAAGGTGGTGATTGGCTCGCATCGATATCCGGTATCGGTTACTTCCACAGCTCTCTCTCTCTCTCTCTCTCTCTCTCTCTCTCTCTCTCTCTCTGCTTCCACATTCGAACTCTGACCAGCGCAGACAACGGATCGTCTTACCTTGAAGATGCAAGCGCAGTACTTAGCGAAACGTCGGCATCGTCTATGCCTTCTAGACCAAGAAGATCTAGAAGAAGAAGAATTTTAATATTTGATACATGATAGACTTAAACCCAGGAGGAAGGAATGAAGGGAGGGGCTGAAGGACGACCAAATCCGGACGAAAATGGACGCAAGCAGGAAGGGGTCCCTAACGTTTACAGTTCGAATGCATTCTGGGCTGCCCACCTACAAGATCCTAAACCCCAGCAGTCCCCACAGGTGGGGGCTCAAACGCAAGCGGACCCTAACTGGACAGTCCCAGCCGATGCCAGGGAAAAACCTTTACATATCCTATATCCACCTCCCAAGGCCGAGCAGTTAGAGCGTTCGCCTACCACCTAGGCGACCCGGGTTCAATCCCAGGCACCCGAATGTGGACGAAGCTGTGTCTGGGCGGGTTTTCTCCAGGTTCTCCGGTTTCCCCCGCCACTCATTCCAGTAATTGCACCTTTCTAATCATCGATTTTGCCTGCATTTCATATCATCCTTTTCCTCACTATCATACCTGGTGCTTGGCGGACCACCCGCTTCCAGGTCTTCACTCTGTCCGGTCTATAGGTTCCTGTGCTCCCGACAGGCGTCTGATCCTAGACATTGGCTTGTAAGTCCTAAGGAGTGTAAATCCTACATAAGGGGAGGGTAATCACGCAAAGAAAGAAACATCCACCGTCCAGCCGCAGTTCGCCAAATACCGTCGCCTGGTCCTACAACAATAAAACAGATTAAAATGAAGGAAGTTCTAGGGACAGAAAATGACAGATAGGAAAGTCATGGTAGAAGAGGAACCACCCCAGCATTCGCTTACATTTCCAGGGAAACCACGAAAATCAATGTGCCAGAGTGAGTGGTCGCTGGGGATCGAACCTGGGACCTCTCGAATTCGAGTTAGAGCGGCATTACAGGGGCTTCATCTCACACGGTAGGAGTATTAGTAATGACCTTGGGTGTCCACACTAGTGCGTATTAGATCTTTCTGTAAGCCGGTAGTGACGTAAACAGCATCACTGTTTGTGATTATTTTCTATAAGGCAGATGTTTTGCCGCTCACTTTCTGAAGTAGCATTGTAGTACTTCACAGTAATTAATCCTTGCTTGCAGTTTCAGTCAGTTGATGTTCTTGACTTGGCCAGTGTGGAAGAACAATTAATTTCCATTGACTGACCTTGTAGTTGATTAAACTACCAAGGTCAGAACTGGGGGTACTAATAATTGTAAGTCGCCAATAGGATATGCAATATGATTTTCAGAGCAACCGGCCGGAGACTAGAAGATCCATGGGTCAAATCCCGGTAATAACATTGAATTTTTCAGTCTGATTCTACCTTCCAAAATCACCTGTGTAATATTACAGAAAGTCTTGTCTGAAATGTTTTTATGATATTGGTGGATTATGATCGGCAGAATAATTTGCATTTCTTCTCATCTGGCTCTATATTGCGGCGATAAGTCGCTGCGACTGAGGAGGACTGAGAAAACTTCACCGGCGTTTAATTCGTTGCTCTGTCGTGCTCGATAGCTTCCTTTCTTTGGGCCTGTCCGTCCAGATGTGCTAAGTAAATTAAGGACCGAAGGATTGAGAGGATTTGCAAGTCTCTTCTTGGGTGCGATTTTACTAACTTACACAATTAAGAGTATACAAAGTCACTATTTTAAAAAACCTCCTCTATTTATTACCCATTTTTGTTACCTTGTGGCCTTGGAATATAATTTCCGCATTTGACAAATATATTTTTGACTCACAAGGTATCACTATTTCACCCAGAGGAACTTGTGATGATACTCTTGCAACATTCCTGAACAGGGACACTAAGTACATTTGCACCGTTGTCGACGCAACGCTCCCTCTCGCTGTCTTGTTTTTAGAACATAATACTACTTCACCTAATAGTGGCGTTGGCATTGAACGACTGACTGTTCATTTGTCTCTTTGACCACTGTCTAGACTCTAGAGCTTTCTTATAAAACTATCATTTGTTGGTATTAACTTGCACTATGTGCGACCCACTTGTTTTTGTTTTCCGGCAATTTGGTGACAATTCAAACCCAAAAGAAATGTTTGGTAATTATAAATGTATTATATAATCATATCCCCGCGTACTGCTACATTTCTTCTCAACGTATATACGCCTCGGGGATTTACTGCAACCTTTCATCTGCAAAATACAAATGAAATGTCAATGCATAATAGTACCAGGGAATATTCAACTCAGAATTACGGCAATACTTTCTTTCATGTCGGAGCGTGATTCCGTGATGTCGGGCTCATCCATTTAGCCTGTCTTATCTTTCCTAGACTAAGGAAAGGTGTTACACCCATGGTAAGTATCCAAAGAAGAGATAAACCTACGTTTATGACGTACAACTTTATATGACCTTTAAAATTTTGTATTTCCGACACATCAAATTTAGTTAAGTAGGATTTAAAGAGTAGTTGCTTTAAAAGTTTTTAACTCAGTGGATCATGCTTCACCACTGTTATATTGTATTTAGCGTTGGGAATCCGGGTTTAAAGGAAAGACTATGTACATGACCTCGGTTAGTTAAATGGCTCGTCACTTATATGGAAGATTACAACCACCATGTTTGAGTTCTAAGGTGCCCTTGAAAGTTCGGAGGTACAGTGGTTACAGCAATTACACACAGTGTAGAAATTGTCGTGCATTTTAATCTCCATGAGTAACAATCAATCTTAATGCAATGATATATGTATTACTCGAGAGTCACAAGCAATATTACTATCGCACATGCATGTTTACTGCGATTACTCAAATTTAAATACGGGAGATAACCTCCTACTTACCTGATACAGAATATCATGCAGCCTTGTGTATCACTCCAGCCAGATAATGTGACACATGCTATACGCGATGAATACACAACGAAAAGTGAACAAATGGCTACTTATTCTTCCCGTTATTTTCGTAATACAGTAGAACCTGTTAGTGTTACGTTGATTTGTGTTTGTACAAATGAAAATGTCGAACAAGAAGAAAACACAAGTTAACATGACAATGGAAATTAAATTGGATGTGTTAAAGAGACCGGAAAAAGGGAAACATATTAATACGTGATCAATTTTAGGATATGTTAATCTTTTCTATTTCTGGTATTGTGCATTTATGTAATGTGCTGTAATATGTTGTGAGTTGTGAATAACAGACCCCTTATTCCGTGAAACTAGACGTTTCGACAACTGACACCCTCTCAGCCCACATTAGGGCGAGTTTTCGGGATTCTACTGCAGTTAATTATACCATGTTCTTACGAAGCATGTAACTACATTTTTATATTCATATGGCACCTGTAACAGAAGGGTATTAAACGCATGTCTAGTTACAACTGAAAGTAACTGTGTGCTTTATGTACTCTGTTTGTAACACTTACCATCGTTATAAAGTAACGTTACTTATTTCTTACACCTATTTCAAAGTGGTAAACTCATGGTTCACACCAGCGTGGAAAATCAGAGAGGGTCAGAGAAATCAAAATTTCATAAAGAAAGTCAGGAAAATTATAGTATGATTAGGAACAGTGAATAATGTGAATTAATGTTTAATAGTTGCCCAGAGTCATTACGTATGTTATATTGTATTGTCCATGGTATACTGTCTTAAAGGGCGACATTCTAAACGTTTTTATTTCACTGGTTGGGTTATTCACCCATTTATGCTTTAGTTTTATTGTCATTTTTTTCCTGACTTTATCAGGAAAAGTCACGGAAATGGATCTGTGTTAACCCTGAATCTGCATAGGATATATTGGATTATAGGTTATACTTTATATACGAAAGCTCACCTACTTGTAAATTGGATGAATGGTATATTGATTTTGCCAACAGGTAGCATCGGCAGGCAGCACACAGCGAGCAGTGGATGCCGCGGTAGCCCTGATAGCATTACCACTTCTGGTCATGTTCGGCGTCCTCTTGGAGAGGAACATGCACAATGGAGACTGGACAACAGATCCCCGCGCACGATGGCACGTTCTGGTCCTCGGATTGTCACTGCTCTTCATATCTTTGTTTGTATGTGTGTATGTGACACATCGACTGGGAATCTGCTTATGGCACACATCCCACTACGACCGGTTCAGCGTCCAACCTCATAATGTAAGTGTACATTGTCCTTGTTAGGGATGTTCACAGATTCGCACATGGAATTTTCAGAATTATTGTTCGAGAAAATGCCAGACAAAAATGCTGAAGAAATAATTTTATAAATGAAATGCCCACATTTTGTATGTGTAAACCGAACCCGCGAATTCCATGGTATCTTACACAGCGCACGAAGCGAGGCGGAATTTCGGCTTAAATATAGCAGATCGTTGGTGTTTGTGTGAAGTTTCCGATAACAATACACTGGGGATATCATTCGTGGTAGCAACAGGCGCGGCTCCTCAGGGTAGGCAGGGTAGGCACTGCCTACCCTATCGTAATACATCAACAAATAATGTTTAACTATGATTCTGCATTTTATCATTTGAACCGTCATTTTCCCCTAAATTGCAGTTCAAGAAAAGTTTTCTCGGTTATAATGACCAGCGCATGGTCAAATCCTTTAATCTCAATTCCGATTCATCAAAACTGCGCTGCGTGTTTGAAACGCGCGGCAGAAATGATACGCATGGAACCTGGGTAGTGGAGAGCAGGCTAGCTTAACCTCTGCCTGCCCGGCCCCATATCCTCAGTACGAGGCCCTTGAACAGGGATAAGGAAACATTCGGTCTGTATATGCACTCCCGAGGCTGGCGTGAATCTCAGGCTGCGGCCCGCTTGCCGTATCTTTGAAACAGCTGATCAAGAGGAACCGAACATCGACCTAGCCGAACGTGAATGACTTTCCCGCTTGGAGGAAAAACGTACGGAAATGATATCCATTGAATTGTCACTCATTATTGAAAATAAAAACGCGTAAGAAAAGACCTGCACAATATTATAATACGTTACCGAAATAATAAATGGCATATCAATATAATAAAGATTATCTCACCATATTAGATGTTAAGGAAATGCGAGAAATCAATGAGGCAAACATTGTCTCTCTTTGCAACATAATAGCTAATGAGAAATGGGTAAATGTTTTTAAAGAAGTTGACGTGAACAAAAAATGGAATAATTTTTACGTGATTTTTAATTACTACTTTGATATTGCATGCCCAAAAAGAGTAAAGAAAATATAGAACTACACCGTGAATAAATGGATAAACAAAGATGTAACAGATGCTAAAACAAAAATGAAATATTGCGATAAATACAGAAAAACAAAATAACAGACAAAGACGTGTATATAAATTTTAAAAAGTTCTATAAAATATTAATAAAAAATCTAAAAGGGAGTATTATAATAATGTAATTAATAACTCGGTTAATATCTCAAAAACAACTTGGAATGTGGTAAATAATGAATTTGGCAAAAACAAAAACAAATTAGATAACATTCAAATAAAAACAACACACAAGATAAGTAAAGCTCCCAATGTAATAAGTAACATGTTCAATGATAGTTTTATGAACATAAATAAACTAGTTGAAACTAACTTAAACACAATACCAGTTAACCACTGCAAAGTTACGAGTATTAGTAATTCAGTATATATTCCTGAAATAATTATAAATAAACTAAAAAAATCATATGGTAATGATGGGATCCCTACCATGTTACTTTAAAAAAGGTACACCCTACACACTTGAACCATTAGTAGAATGGATAAATACCTCAATCAGTTCAGGAATTTTCCCTGATTGTTTAAAGAATGCCATCGTAAGCCCACTTCACAAGAAAGGTGACAAAGATCTATAGATAATTACCGACCAATAACATTAGTTTCCCCATTCTCTCTCTTGCTGTCAAAAAAGTAATTGCAAAACATGGCTTTTTTTAGTGAAACACCAAGTATTAAATAATTTACAATTTGGTTTTAAAAAAGGTAAATCCACACAAGATGCAATAGTAGAAATAATAGAACATCTGATAGACTGCTTACAAAAAAAGCATCAAAATAGCTGTATATTTTTAGATTTGAGCAAAGCGTTACACTGCGTTAATCATGAAACACTATTAAATAAAATGCAACAAAATCTCCTCTAGCCTGTTCATTCTAAAGCAAATGGCAAAACTCGTAAATGCAGACCTCCTACGAAAAATTTATTATGGGTTAATATACCCACATCTTGCTTACGATATAACAGTATGGGGGCAAAGTGTAACAGTACACACAAAAAGAGTTATAGGAATAATTGTAAGATTAATTAGACAGGAATCCTGTAGAGAATACCTTAAGAAACTGAACATTTTGACATATTCATTGTACATAGTTGAGATAATTTTGCTAGCAAAAAGAACTGAAAACAGCACTAAAACAACCAGATTCATGAATACAACACTAGGAGTAACACAGATTTTCACATAAATTCCCATAGACTAGAAATTTCCACTATCTCAGTAGGATGTAATCAATATCAAGCGAACTCTCAGATATCTCATCTGCAACAAGAATCTTGGAATCCATTACTCACCAGCGAGTGAACATGAAATCCAAGTAAAGACATACCTACTGCGATTCAGATTTTGCTGGGGACATGAAAGACAGAAAAAGTACAACTGGTTTCATTGTTATGATTGGAGGAGGACCGGTCATATGGAGTTCAAGAAAACAAAGTATTGTGGCATAATCAACCACAGAAGCAGAATATGTTGCTGCTGCACACTGCTGCAAGCAAATAAAGTTTTTGAAGAATCTCATTGAAGAACTCAATATTGGAAAGTAAAAAACTGTAAAATTACAATGTAGTCAATCAAAGTTGCATTAAAATGATCAAATCTGGCCAAGCATCATGTAACGCAAATCACATTGACATAAAGTATAATTTCATACATGATGAATTAAACAATGGTTTAATTTAGAGTATTGTCCTAATGACAAACAAAATGCAGACATTTTAACAAAACCTTTGCAATCTATTAGATTCAAAGAAGTATCAAACAAGTTTGTATATCCTTTGTGATACACATTCAAGTAAAAGTGTTTCTGTTAGTTAAATATTTGTTTAACTTAAATTATGTTACAATTACTCAATGTAAAAGTATTTTTTGAGGGAGTGTCTTGTGTATTGTGTGAAAGAACAATTAAGATACAACATGATTGTCTATGTTAAGGGAGTGTGCTGTGATAGTAACATACAAAACATAAAAATATGGTGCTCTCTAAAAAGCGGTTACTATTACTGCTATTGCTGTCTTCAATATCATCAGTGAAAAATATTGGAGAGCAAGAGGATTAATGGCTTCATTGTCTGAAATCCAGCATTAGCTAACAACAAACAAAAATCATGTTGGTAACACATCAAATTTCATATATTAGCAATGAAATAAAATGCATTGCATGTAATGGACGACAATGATACAAAATAAGAACGCTGCTATGTACTGTAATAATAGACCCGACACTTTATCACTTTAAATATAAAATAAAATTTAAAAATATCAATAATAATAATAAAAACAACAGTTTCATACAGACACATTCGCTCTTAGGCATACCAGCACTATATGTCCCATTACATGCACACACAATTTTTTTTTTTTTTTTTTTTTTTCAAGTGGAGGAAAAATCCATTTACGGAGCCCCATGCGCTGGGATGGCACAGAGGGGGACTGTGAGCCTCACCTGAAGGTACTACTTCACTAAAAAACCTCCACCGGAGAGAATTCAAGGAAGCATATGTGGCAGTACTGTGAATTCATGGTGTGGGATGTGGTTAAGGACACATTTTCACTGGACACACCAAAAAATATGCGTCCCAGCTTACACATTTTCACTAGGCACACCAAAAAATATGCGTCCCAGCTTACACATTTACACTAGGCACACCAAAAAATATGCGTCCCAGCTTACACATTTTCACTAGGCACACCAAAAAATATGCGTCCCAGCTTACACATTTTCACTAGGCACACCAAAAAATATGCGTCCCAGCTTACACATTTTCACTAGGCACACCAAAAAATATGCGTCCCAGCTTACACATTTTCACTAGGCACACCAAAAAATATGCGTCCCAGCTTACACATTTTCACTCGGCACACCAAAAAATATACATCCCAGCTTACACATTTTCACTCGGCACACCAAAAAATATACATCCCAGCTTACACATTTTCACTCGGCACACCAAAAAATATACATCCCAGCTTACACATTTTCACTCAGCACACCAAAAGATATGCATCCCAGCTTACACATTTTCACTCGGCACACCAAAAAATATACATCCCAGCTTACATATTTTCACTCGGCACACCACAAAATATACATCCCAGCTTACACATTTTCACTCGGCACACCACAAAATATGCATCCCAGCTTATGCACTCAACTATTTACACTTCACTTCACTTTGTACACTATACTACTGACTCTGTACAATATTATTCCCTGCCCATATGTGCTGAACATTTAAGTTTTCAACTTTTTTACTTTTCTTAAAGTGTCTTTGACATCAAATGATTGGTCGTTGGACATTTTCACAAAATTATTTATTAGAATTTTGTTTACACAAAGGGCAACACTGTCCAATTTTTCCATTAAGGTCTTCTTTAGTGAACATTTACATTCAGTATTTTCCATATCTGATTTCATCAATCTTAAATTGCAAATTTTATGAGCTACTGAAAGCTGTTTTCCACATGTTAAAAATTTCTCCATGTAGTCTTGTACCAATAATGACATGGTATGCCACACCAACCCAACAGTAAACACAACTTTTTCAGTAGGCAAGGTTAACTTTCCTCTGTCCAAGTCTTTGACAAAGTCATATGAAGAATCTACTTCTACTTCTTTGTTTAATTGGAGCCACGAAGTACATACATTACATTTTGATCTTCGTAGAACTTGTCTACTTGCAAATCCTCCTAAATAAGTTAATATTGGTACAACATCATTGGGAATGACATCCATTTCAAAGTCTTCCAGAGAGAGAATATCAGAAAAATGACTTATATCAATATATTTGTCATAATTTTGTTGAGTAGGAATCAATTCCTTTAAGCTCACATTGCCATTTTGAGCAGCAAACAGTACAGAATTCTTGAACCTTAATTTTCTTTCATTTTCTAAAACCTGTAGGTAACTGATATAATAGTTTGCACCACTTAGTTGCCTATAGCAGCCAAAACGACCTTCCAAATTGTCACTCTGAAATTTGCTTAGCAAAATGTAATCAAATTTATATTTTTCCAATAGATATGGAATGATTTCAAGGAAAGATTCAAGCGTCGTAATCAGAGATTGAAATGTTTGAGGAGTTAAACCACTGCCTGAGTGAACAGACACTCGCCAAATTTTTAGCCAATGACACATTTTCTTTAGAAATTCAAACTGCATGTCTGATGGGCTTCTAATCGCCTCCCTGTATGGATCATTGAACCGCTTCCCCTCAAACACACTCTTAACATTAACAATTTTCCACCACTTGACAATTATGTTTAGGAAAATTACTGTCTGATTTATATCTTCAGAAACCTCAGGCAAATCTTTTGTGGCATGTTTCAAGGCAACAATGTTATTATCATTAAAAATTTTCAACACCAGGCTCACGTTCTGTTTCTGAATAGAAGATGGATATAATACTTTAGCTGAAAGTGTATGTCCATATTTAACAAGTGAATCTTTTTCTTTTTCATACATTAATTCTAAATGCCTGTACTGTGCTGACAATATATTAGAATGATCATTCATGTCAGGAAAATACAAAGTCTTATTTATATTCTTTTTTGTTTCCCAATTATTTCTAATACACTTCAGGATGTGAACAGTGTCAAACATAAAAAAGAGCCTTCGAGATGAGTCTAATGGATGACTAATGCTAGACTGCAAAGTTTTATTTGATGTCATAAGTTCATAGGCCTTCCTGTTTATCATATTGTTATCTGCTACTAGGCAAACAACTTTAAATCCTATTCTTTCTAACAAGTTCAGAATATCAAATATGAATGACTTCAACTGTTCACTTGTCATGTGAATAACCGGTATAATGGCCACAACATCTAAATATTTAGATAAAAGTGAGGAGACCATAAACACTTGTGCTGTCTTAGCACATTTTTCAGCATCATTACTACTACTGCCATAAATTTCTCCACCCTTAAATGACAGTCGAGGTTGTATATAAATCTCATCCATTATCAGTGATACCAACAGTTCATGTGGTTTTAAGTGTTTAATTCTGTTCTCCAAATATGAGCTACTTTCTAGTGACAATTCATAAGATGAAATTAATTTTTGCAAGGTACGTGGGTGTGGCAAAATCAATAAATCACATTTTCTCAAAGCATTATATGCAGATGGAGAGTGAACATAAAGTGTCGATGATAGTACCATACTTTTGTTGCCATATTGCCTGTTATTTTTTGGAGTTTGTGACAGACTCAATTGTTCTACAATAAATCTAATGTGCTCATTTTCATCATAAGCAGGCAAAGACTGTAGTAGTTCAATAGCAGAGTCCAATTTATCTTTTGTTGAAGACATTGTTACATTGCTGTTTTCAATTTCTGACATGATTTTGTCCAAAGCATTTAAAGAATTTAATTGCTTTATTGCACTTTTAGTACTAGGCAAACGAATATTATTCACATTAATTTCAATAGACAAGTCTTCTTTCACAGTCAGAAAGGATTTAACACAAGGAATTCCATTGGTGGTACCCAATAAACAAATAAGAATATTTCCCTGGTCCTTAATTATTGTCCATTTACTGGAATGTATTTGTCTCGAATTTAGGTATGAAATAACATCATTCATACTATTAACTGAGTCACGTTCATTGTATTCTTTATTTGACTCAATACTTTCACGAATAGCCTGGGCCAGATTTTCATCTTCTACGTCAACCAGACGTTTAACTTTTGGAAGTGTCTTAGAACAGTAAGCTGGTGTATTTGGAAATATAGTAGGCACTGCATTTTCTCTAAGTTTTGGTATTTTCCTTTGATATTCCAACTCTTCCCCTTTTACTGTAACAACTTTATCTATTCTTATTATATAAGATTCTTCAAAATGTTTTTCACAGACCATTGGATTTTTCAATTTTGAAAAATCAGTTGGAATATTTCTTAGCCAAGCCCTACGAAGATTTTCATCTTTTGGCAGTGAGAATACTGAATGACTTTCTGCTTGACTGTCGTAATTAGTTCTACATCCAAACACACTACAACGTCGACCCATATTGTTCAATTCAATTCTACACACAGAACACTACACCTAAAACAAAACAGAAGTAGAATTACATACCTTTCAGTACCGGCATCACCATATAACAAAATAGGTTATGGATTCTTGAATAACTTCACTGAAGAATTAAGCATTTCTTAAATCACTTAAAATGACATACTATAAATGAAAATACTAATTTTAATTTAATAGTTCAACTATAACAAGTAGAACTTACGAAAACCAGGCGAAAAGCTGTTCAATTACTCAAAAGATACCGTTAAAACTTTGAGCGAATAGCACGTGTATATAATTCTCTTACTACAGCAAGAAAACTACTGCAAAACGAATTTTTATACTTTACACCGTTTACAAATAAACACAGTCACAAACACAATCACTTAACAGCATATACCACCACTAATTCACTTCCAATTAAGCAAAATTAACACGTGTTAGCAATAACTCACAACACTGGTAGCCATGTTTGTATGTTCATAGGTTCCCCTGTATCAGCTGATTGATTCGTTTCTGGGCCTTCTATACCGTGGGCCTCGATGCACTCCGAGCATGCGTAGACGCGTCTGCCAGCACTCGGAACACTTGCCTGCCCAAATCCGAATTTATGCGACATTTTCCGAACAGCCATACTCCACGAACGAAGATCTCAGAGATCTGAATCTGTCGTTATCTCTGTGTAATACCAGTATGACCGACTTAATTAGTGAACTATTACAAATTTCGCTTTCGCGGCGCACTGACAATGAAAAGAGGAGTGTTTTAGCTATTTAACACAAAGCTGCAGTCAGACAATTTTTCAATTTCTTAATCTATATTAGTCATGGGCGTCGCGAAACGGGGGCAAGGGCGGCCACGGCCCCCCCTTGGAAGTTGGTGAACTTAATGTGCAGTCAGTTACTGACTTTTAAACTATTATTTTAATTTTGATGTAAAGAACAATTTTTGTTTAGCACAAATTAATACGGTTATCTGCAACAAATACTATAAATTTTGACAGTAAAATAATGATTTAATATTATATGATTGCAAATTTCCAACATGTGCCCCCCCCCCCTGGAAAAAAGTCTACCGACACTCGTGATTTTAGTTTTGACGGTAATTCGCCCGTAAGTCACACTCATTCACTCTGCTCTTATTAAACAACCAAACAATATATTGTTTGCGTTATCCGCAATGACTTCGCCCCCTATATTTCGGATAAACGGGGTTTATTATTATTATTATTATTATTATTATTATTATTATTATTATTATTATTATTATTATTATTATTATTATTATTATTATTATTATTATTATTATTATTATTATTATTATTATTGTTGTTGTTGTTGTTGTTGTTGTTGTTGTTTGTTGTTGTTACTGTTACACCTTGCCTACCCTAAAATGTTGACTGCGAGCCGCCACTGGGTAGCAAAGGAATAAAATAAACTTGCTTGCTTTGTAGTTGACAATATCTAAACGAACTACGTTAATACTCGTACCATTTTGAGGTTTCAGATACAAAAACATACTGCCAAGATATTAGAGGTCTGCACGGGCTCGGGCCTAGCCCTCGGGCCTAGGCTTGAAAATTAAGAGATACAAAATAATGTATTATATATTTTTCCGAGAATAGCACAATTATCACAGCATTCCTTTACTAGGAATTCTATATAATTATTCTGCTGAAAGGTTTCAAATAATAATAATAATAATAATAATAATAATAATAATAATAATAATAATAATAATAATAATAATAATAATAATAATAATAATAATAATAATAATAATAATAATAATAATAATAATAATAATAATAATAATAATAATAATAATAATAATAATAATAATAATAATAATAATAATAATAATAATAATAATAATAATGTCATCATAATAAATTTAAATAATCGGGCCGGGCCGAACCTAAGAATGTCGGTCCGTGCAGGCCTCTACAAGATATCTTGTAACTTCCGTTTTAATACACTTGTAGATATTAATTTCACAATGCCACTAATATCCATTTATAATCACTTTATCGCAAGCGTTTCTGATTCGCGGTGTTTTATCTTCGCGAATCTTTTCACTATGGTAACACTTCCTGGAATAGTAAGTCACATCTTTAGCATTGAAATACGTTCACTGCAACATGTTCCTATCACGCACGAAAATGTTGCATCCATCGATCCAACAGACACCTCTGGGAATTTACAACTACTTCTGAGATAACAGCTTTCCAGCATTCGACAAAAGGTCGTACAGGTTCTCCTGTAAGGTATGTTTATTGCCACATACATGCTTATTTATACACAAAAAGTATCTGTGACGTCAGTACTTCTCTAATTTGTTATACGTTTTGCGAGCATTCTCATTTAACTGCCATCCTTTGCTGCTCCATTGGTTTATAAGTTGCATCACATGCTAAATCAGGTGAATTTAGAGGAAATTCCCCGTGCTAAATTGTTTTTAGGTCTTCCTCCGTGAAAGTTAAGTGACATTTTCTGGAATAATACTTTCCCCCTAGGGCGTCTCCTCCATGCAGAGGTAACCCTCATCGCCCGGCCGCTGCCTCCTGCAGCCGCAGCCAAGGCCACGGAGGAGTACAGGTTCGGGATGACGGGGGTCAGCACGCCCACTCCCCCGACCGTAAGGCGACTACTTGACCTTTTAGGGACGCTACCTTTCTATCAGAATAGCTCCTCAATTGGACCCTCAGGAACCTAACGAGGCTGAGTGCACCCCGTACCAGACCTCCCAGCGGGGGAAAAATTTCCATGTCGATACCGGGGATCGAACCCGGGTCCTCCGCGCCAGAAAAGAGAATATCCCCTAATGTTTCCATGCGAAAGTTTTCACTGCTCTCAACACATCGGAGTTTCTCTCGAAAAAGAATTTGTACCTATGTTTATATGTTGCTGCTCATACCTCAATATAGCTTTCCCTCGAATAAATAGTACAATATTCTTACTTTTCCCTGCCTCAGTCTTACTACCGTTTATTGGAAGTATAGTAGAAAGAAAAGCAACGTTGAACTGATTACCAGGTCTCATTAAATCCTCTTAAGGATCCTATATAGCTACTATAATTCTGACTATTGATCACTATTCCCTATTAATTAAAGAGTGTTTATAAGTAAAATCTCAATCAATTGTAATTCTGAAAGCTAATTTTTTTATTTTATTTATTTTGGGGGCATTAGAATGTTCTTTTAAGATTTCGTTAAGTAAATTTCAACTTTACATTGAAGTTACAACAAAACTTTTTTAAGGATCTAAATTAAAGATATACATAAACACTTAAAAATATACTTCTTACATAACGTAATTGCTGACAGATGGTACATTAAAAGGTATTAATTTCTTTGGAGCGGAATTACTGCCTTTAAATTAATGATGTATTAAAGTGAATGGTTGCGTGATCTTTGTTTGCGGGTAGGCGGGTAGTACGCACAATGATATACTGAGTGTCCCCCCCCCCAAAAAAAAAGAAACAACAACAACGCTTAGTATGTTGTGCGGGACAGCAAACTGAGCGATTTTCAAATAGGAACCCCTATCCGAAAATGCAAGGTTTGGACGCTGGAGAGCGTCGAAGTTTGGGAACAAGCTGTTGTGACAATTTGTTAACATTCCTTTTGATATTTTATATAGCTACCTGTTTGCTGGGATGAGCGACCTGAGCATAATAATATCCCTGCGCATGCACTAAATCCCTCTATAGACTCCTTGGTGCCCATCCTGCTGCATTACTTGTGTAGTTTCCAGTACAGTAACGTTCTAACAGCAGTGCGACAAGTACCAGTACACAGCTGCGGAAATGGCCGACACGAGCTCCAGCACACTTTGATGTAAATGTGTGGAATCACCTCAACATCGTATATTTTCAAATCGATCGATTGGTATAGGTGGACAGTTCCATAATCGCCAGATCTGACACATCTCGACTATTTTCTGTGGAGTTTTATGAAGAATATGGTGTCCGGCACTCCTGTAACGTCAGTGGGGGACCTTATTTTTCGGGTCCACGGAGCGACTGAAAATCTTCAAAGATAACCGCACGTATTGGCTCATGTGCATGAGGCTCACCACTGCCGATATAGGCTCTACAATGACATAGCTGATACACAGTTCGAAGGCTGTTTGTAATGTAGACAGCACGGTGTTTGGTTTATTGATGAAATGTGAACGTATACCCATCTCAAATTTCGAAGCGCTACAGCGGCCAAACCGTGTACTTCCGGATAGGGGTTCCTATTTGAGAATCAATCAGTCGACCGTCCCGCACAACTTACTAAGCGTTGTCAATATTTTTGGGACACCTGTATAACTTTAATTTACTTGAGTATAAGTGAGATTATACTAAAATTATTTGATGTAATGCCTAGATTCAAATACAGAAAATAAAGGGACGTACTGCTTTTAAGCGTATATAAGCAATCAGAATTTCTTTTTCAGTTAATGGGTACATTTACTTCAGATTGCAATGTATTAACAGAATGTCACTTACTGTTTCAGAGGTCGCGAGATGGTGGTGATTGTCAGATGCATATTTTGGTGTCTACACAACCCCCGCCCAGTTACGATTCCATTATAAACTTGGATCAGCCACCTCCATATTACTCCATCTTCATCGTCAATGGACGGCAATCCACCCTGAAACAAGAGACTGGTTGAACAACTTACAAGAGACACTGCTGTTTAAGAGTCCATCCCTTGGTTCGAGGGAAGATTTATCTACTTAATAGTCTCTAGGAGAGATCGCAGGATGAGAATACTATTGGTGTGTCTAAGCGACCAGTGGACTGAGTGACAGAATCTGCCATACCATTTAAGGTGGCTGAATCGCACTTAACGCAGTCCAAAGGAGTTCTGGTTTTAAAACCAGCATCTATTTTCCACGTTGGTCAAGTCATCTTGCTGGCTGAACTCTGTGTTTCAGCCATGATAGGGCGGTTCGATTACAATGAAGTCTCCAATCTTTCATTCCTTTAACTTAAGAAACGAGATTGATGGTGTGTGCATTTTAGTGAAAGGATAGAGATTTTAAGCACTAAATGAACATATGTACTGCATTAAAATAACTGCATATTATGCAGCGAAGTGTATAAGGCACTGACAGTATTCTACGAGCTATAGACAGTGATATAGGTGTTTGTTATGGTTTTAAGGGTACCTTCATGAGCTTTCCTTCATTGGCTAGCTTTTTCTTCTGGCTACACAGTGGGCCACTGAGCATACATGTATAGCCTAGAACACGAATAAATATATGATGAAACATGAAAAGAAGTTATTCCATAGTCTTCTCCCTTCCCCCTCCCTCTCCTACCGCATTTGTTTCTTTTGTATCTATGTATGTACATATAGTTCAGAATAGAGTTTGTTTTTCGATAACATTTGCTTTTCGTGTGAACTCGTGTCAAACATTCAACATGTGTAGCTATCATGAAGAAGCTAATAACTGAGAATGTACCTGAGTTCCGAGATTTAAGTAGTAACTACTAGGCATCTCTAGGTAGCACAACGAAACTGGAATGAAATGTAATGGCAACTAGGCTACTGTTATGGTGCGAGGTCTGGTCTTCAGATTTATTAGGCTCACGGCTGTTCCCGACAGTCGATTGTGTGGTAATGACGTCAGTATTTTGAAGCGAGTTTATCAACAGTACAGTAGAGAATGCGAGTTTATCTGGCAGAGGACTAGAGAACGATGAGTGGAAAGGAGGACATTAACAGTTCCGAAGTTATCTTCGTGAAATGGGACTTGTATCATATCTTTCCATTATTTACATTTGGAATTTTTCTCGTAAATTCGGATTCTCAGCATATATACTGACTAGCAACTCAAAGAATAGGATAGTTGTTATAGCGCAAAGAGTATCGGCATCAATGGCACACTGCATTTACTGCTCTGCACAGCAGTAAATGAAAACTAGTCTACATAGTATAAATTAAGAATTCAAAACGCAAAAGCAAAATAACGCTATTGTAATGGAGACTGCAAACGAGTTGCAGCATTATAGGAATAGCGGAAAATTTAACATGAGATTAGTAATCTTAGGTATGTCTAATCTTTTAGATCTTTTTACTTTCGCTATCTGTAAGTAGGTAGAGGAAATATTGTATTCCACCCAAAAAGATTTCACCGGAAATTTAGTTATAACATAGTTAGCAACGAATAGCATATTTTGTCAGATTGTTCTATATATATACATTTAAGTAGCTTTCACAAACGCATTATATGTAATCAACCATGATTTGTCACTAAAGAGGCTAGAAATTACTTACAAAGCTACATAATCATTAACGGGATGATTTGTCATTCAGATTATCGTATAGAATAACATGAGCTAGAACTACTTACAAAGCTACGCAAGCACTAACAGGACAATTTGTCACTCAGATAATCTTATATACGAGGGTTGTCCGTAAAATAAGGTTCCCATTTTTTTTCACTGTGAAAAACATATTTATTGACATTGAATAATACATTTTTGGAAAACTTAGACTTTTTCCTCTTTTTCGACATAATCACCGTTCTGCTCAATGCATTTTTGCATGCGGTGTACCAACTTTTGTATGCATGCATCATAGTACATTCCCGCCGCGCAGCGAAGGTAGCTTAAAACAGTTCCTTTCAGCTCCTCTCTGGTTCTGAAATGCGTCCCACCCAGGTGTTTCTTCCAGTCAGGGAACAGATGGTAGTCACTAGGGGCTAGGTCTCGGCTATAGGAGGGATGTGTGATAGTATCCCATCCAAATTTGTTGATGAGGTTGGTTGTCACATGGGCAATGTGAGGACGAGTGTTGTCCTGATGGAAATTCACTCCCTTTGTGAGCATGCCTCTCTTGTTTTGGATTGCGTGGCGAAGGTTCTTCAGTCTCACAGTGGCGGTCCGCATTGATTATTTGTACTGGTAGGCAGAAATTCGCACAGTAACGCCTTTCTGTCCCTTTGACCTTTGAGCATTGCTTCTTCCCTTTTCACAATGGTGTCGTCTGAAACCGATGGTCGTCCAGAACGCTGGTCATCAAGGTGTACGTCCGTCTTTGAATTCTCTGCACCATTTGCGTATGTGTTGTACGCTCATAAACTGTCCTCCATACACTTCACACAGTTGGAAATGAATGTCCATCGGCGCAGTGTTTTTTGCACATAAAAACGGATCACAGAGCGTAATTCACACCTGGCGGGAGAAGCGAGTGGAAGCTCCATTTCTAATGGCTGCCGGGCCAAGACTGAGTGCGGCCGACAACTCGTAGGGCAGGACACTGGAAGACGGAGAACCAAGCTACACGTCAGTATTGCTGGATCTCACATAACAACGTTCCTCACGACTGCAGGACTTTGGGAACCTTATTTTACGGACAACCCTTGTAGAATAAAATGAACTAGAGACTACTTACACAGCTACATGCCAATTAATAGGATAATTTGTCATTCAGCTAATCTTGTACAGAATAAAATTATTTTGAATGTTCTTTAGCATCAATTTAAAAAAAAATTGAAATTGTCAACTTTTCCCTTAAGATCGTTAGGAAGAGCATGAAATATTTTGATGGTTTCATAATATACACATTTCTGGAAGCAAGACATTCAGGAGATAAACACTAGACAAAAGAGCATCTTCAGTCTTCTAAAAAGATCTTTACATGAATGCCTGCTATGGCTGTTGGAAGTAATTCTTATAATCTTCTTTTGCATGAGGAATATTCGTTTGCTCTCTACCGAATTGCCCCAAAATGAAATTCCATATTCCCTTATAGAGTTCAAATATGCACAGTAAACCAATCAAAGTGTGTCTATAGAACTCACATTTGCCAGTGCTCGGATAACGTAACAGGCAGAGCCGAGTTTGGGTAAGATATACTTAATGTATGCTTTTCAGTCTAAATTCTTGTGTACTTGAAGGCCCAGAAATTTGATGTTGTTTATTTGTTCTAATAGCATGTCATTAATGGGTCAATCCACGTCAAATCGAACACCCGTAAAACACGACTTTTTCGTAGGAGGTTCAAATTTCTTTTATGAATAATAGGCACCAAATAAGGAGACTCGTATTTTTTTATTTCCGTATTTTTAAATTACTTGCTCAGTTACGGCTATTAGAAATCAAGCAATTTCTGCGCGCACCGTAATATAAAATCACTTGTTACTCTAAGGCCATATAGAGTTGAGAGTTGGAGTTTGGCGCACTGCAAAGGTTAAATATAACACTTTTAACAACTTTCGATCAATCATTATTGCACATAAATTTTGGACTGTTTTTAATGGTATATTTTGTAAAACCAAAAATATAATTTAAATCGATGTGTTAAAAATCTTTAAAAAAAAATACACACGTATTCCCTGACATTTCATCTTTAAAATAAGATGTTGAAAACTATGGATCATTGTGCATTTGCTACAATTTTTTTTTCTGGAGGCCTGCAAGCGCACACGGACGAGTAACAAGTCAGGTGACTGCAGACAGCCTGCGAATTGCCGCGTCAGCTATGCTAGTCAGATAACTTCTTACTAAGGCAGTACCGTCCGTGCAGAAAAATGTCTCCTTTCTGATACTCCTGTGGCACCTGATACGTGCTTTTGAACTTTTGAATTTTTTTGAAAAAATCTTCCTTGCTTTTAGCTTCTTCCTTCATGTACGTCCATACATTTAAAATAATTTCTCTACTCTGACTGTGTAATGTTTTGGTCCGTAATTTAGAACGTACAGGTGGTATAATTGATTTACGCTATGATCAATGTCTCACAAATTCACTATATTCACTCTTTATCGCAAAGATCTATGTCTTTAACTGCACGCTGCACTAAAAAGCACCTTTGAATTAGCAAGACTGTCTCAGATCATGCAGACATCACTACCTTCCCCCTCCCTCACCATGTAGTGCATGGTTTCATTCACTGAATTATACAATATGAGCTGATGACACAGACAAAAGCTATGGATTCGCCAACAGGACTTCCAGTCAAGGTCAGGGGCCAAGAACGAAGGGCCCAGCTGTGCTTTAAAATTACACTCCTTCATTCCTTTGTCAAAAACTGAAGCTTTAGTGAAACAATTTTCTTCCGAAGAAGGAGGTTGTTGTTGTTGTAGTAGTGTTTAACGCCCGCTTTTACTACTACGACACCGCAGGCGGTGACACTGATGATACATGGAATGAAGATGGAGCACCGGTGGAATGAGATGGCGGGGGAAACCGGAGCACCCGGAGAAAACCCGCCCTGACGCCGCTTCGTCCACCACGAATACCACATGCGGGTCCCTGGGATCGAACCCGGGCCGCCTAGGTGGTAGGCGAGCGCGCTAACCGCTCGGCCACGGCGCCGCCCGAAGAAGGAGGTAAACCTTTGTGTTGTATGGAAACATTAGTTTAAAATGCATATTTTAAAAACATTTTGAAGATGATAATAGTGTCGCACCGCTGCCACGCGACTCCGCTGCACTGATTTGTAAAGTTAATTACAACTGAACTATTAGAGAATCCATTCTGATTTTTTGTGAGAATATTAAATAAACTTCATTGTATTTTTGTTTTTTTTTTCCCTCAGATTTTTAAAAGGTCGAGTTTATGTTATTATCTAACTTTAAAACCTTAATCGTATAAAATATAATATTAATAATAATTAATAAAATGTTCTAATAAATACCTCACGAAATACTGCAATATATCTTTAATTTGAGCCAAAGATAAAGTAATTTGCTTCATTACAATCGGAGGTGTGATTAATCGAAGAGTGAGGAGCGCGCGATTTTTGGGACATTTCAAAAATTAATATTTGCCAAAATAATTTTTTTATATAAAACGAAGAAACACGGGTCATATATATTTTGTTCCAAAACATCAAGAAGAATTTCAAGAAAATTTGAGAGATCAAGGTCATTTTTTGCCATATTTTGTTCGATTTGACGTGGAATGACTCTAATCCCAATTTCGATCGGAGTGCGTGATGTTTCATGAGTTATAAATTTAACAACTTTTGTTTTATCTAGATTTGCAGACAATTTTTTGGCTTTAAACCAGTAAAACATGCAGTTCAAAACATAATTCAATTTAATTACACATCAGCGTTTGCTATACTACTAACTAAACTCCGGCGCGACAGCTCATGAAGGCCAAGGCCTACCGCCCAGCCGCTGCGTCCCCCACCTCTGTCCACTACAGGTATCATTGGTGGGGTGCAGTACTGGAGGGTGGGACGTGGCCAGCGCAGCGAGCCCTCCCGGCCAGGTGCGGTCTTCTGGACCTGGGGCCGCTACTTCTCCATCATGTAGCTCCTCAATTGGTCCCCCGGGACCTAACGAGGCTGAGTGCACGCCATGCCTCCTAGACCTCCTAGAAGGGATAAAATCTCCATGCTGGTACCGGGGATCGAACCTGGGTCCTCCGCGCTAGAGGCAAACGCACTACCAACTGTACTACGGAGGTGGTCAGCGCTTGTTAAACCTTTATAGAAAGTGATAGGTCGTTTATATAGATCAGAAATAATAGAGGTCCTAGTACTGAACTTTGTGGTACTCTGCCGGCCTCGGTCGCCTGATGGTTAGCGTGCCTGCCTCACATTCAAGAAGTCGCGAGTTCGAGTCTCGCTTAGGGTAAGTTATCCGGATATGTTTTATTTTTTTTTTTTTTCCGAGGTTTTCCCTTTTGCTGAGAAGAAGGATGTCGGGTAACTTAGAGCACCATGGACCTCGGGCTCATTTGAGCATCATTCCACCCATTTCAGTCACTCACGTCCGATATGACATTAAGTTGGAGGACGTTTAAAAAAATTATTAGGGTACTCTGTATATTACTGTTTTCCAATTTGGTGTTTGTGTTTCGTAATCAATGTCACTGTTTACTCCAACGCCCTGTTTTCCTTCATTTACCCATGATATGAATTAACTTAAATTTTCATTTCTGAGTCCATAGAATTCCAGTTTTTCTATGAGAATGTTATTATTTACTCAATCAAATGCCTTTGCTAGGTCACAGAAAATACCACCATACAACATGCACTTAGGTTCTTCTGCAACGGTCGTTGATATTATACAGTTGTCTGCTCATTACGTGAAGAATTATATTCCCGTATATAGTTACCAGTTCTACAAGTAATATTCAGTTTCTATTGGATTACATCGGTCGACAACTTCTCATTGACTATGAATTTAAGGATTCATTAAATGATGAATCCATGTTGTCCTTTAGCCATTAAAAACTCACGCATACCCTCTGTTAGGAATATGATCACTCAAGTGAAGCCAGGTACAACAACGATCAGAGATATTGTATATTTAAGGCCCACTGGCACCCAAAACTCTTCGTCGTAGAGCAGAAACATTGCTTCAAAATTAACGTCATCGTTGCTGCACTACCGATGTCCTAAACCTTCTGCCTACCGAACGCAGTCATATCCTCACTACCTAGCCGGTCACTCGGCCTTCGAGACTTGCTAAGTGATGCCATTTGTCTAGCTTATGACTAAATTTGGAACTCTGAAGCAAATGTTTGTCACTAGTGAAGCCGAAATTGTGAACGCCATAATTATGGATATAATACTACATCACATGGCGGAATTAGATAATCAGAAAATGTCAATTGTTACGTGTATAAATGTACGAGATCTGGGAATATTAGTTGTGACTAAAATTGTCAAAAGGCACGAAAAGGCACAGACAGGTCATTAGGGGCGAGTTTCAGGTAGTCGAGCGAGACCTGGAAAGACCAGTTTTCCTGGAAATCGCTCGGCGCAGGTGTGAGCCTGAAAAAGAAGGGATGGTCGTTTCTTCGAAACCCTGTCGCTAATTAGGAAGTGAAAGGTACAGAGGGCGTCATAACGCACAGGCACTTGCCTGCGAGAACCCGGAGAGAAAGGGTCGTTGAGAGTTGCCCTCCAGAACCCGGCGGGTCACTACACTCGTCGCCCATATCTTCAGTCACGGGACTTGTATTCCGGATCCTCAAGTGTGAGGACACATTATAGTTAATATTAACGATTTTCTGTCTTAGTAGAGACACGGTAACGACTCAACTAATTTAATAACGATCGGCAAATCTCACGCTTTCTTATTTTGCTGAGAATAAAAGTGTTTCAACGAAGTTCTGGTTTTATTCGCAAACATCCACGCATACCCTGAGATTAAAGTCACATGCCAGAGCAGTCGGCGTAGGATCGCGGAAAGCATAGGAGAGACGATTCGACATCACTAGTTAACCGAAAAAGAAGTACTAAAGGCCTTTTAGCCATTTCATACAATGATTGAGCCAAGTTCGATCATTTTCAATAACATTTCTAGCTACTTTCAGATTTCATTGTCACATTGTTAAATTGAAATCATTAAAACATCAAGAAGTTAATTGTAATATATGCGTTTATGAAACTGGATCATTGAGATAAAAAATTAATCACATTACATTTTCAGAAAAATCAACCCCCCCCTCCAAAAAAAGAGATAGAATACTAAGCAGTAAATTGAGGACTGATTTAAATTGGTGAAACTTGTCTTAAAAGCATATAAGTTCTGAGGCGCTAGTTGTTTTGTAGCATTTTTCCAAACCAAAGTTCAAAATAATTGTACAGGATCTCAACGGTTCGTTCATTAAACATCTGTCAGGCGCAATACCTATTGTTACACTTACACAATCGGACGCAATAGAACTAACTGTAAGAGTTGCCATTTACGTGTTTGGCTCTGTAGTAGTATATACATATAGGTTTACCAACAACGCGAGCAAGAAGGACCTAAGGTGCAATATAGACTTACCGACAGCGCGTGCAAGAAGGACCTAAGATAAGTTTAAGAACAAGCCATGTGCGGGGTAGTGGATAGCTTTAGGTAAGTGCCTTAATTAACTGCAGCTGCGCTCAAGATGTCATTGGCGTGAGGACGGAAACATCTCCAATGCCTCCACCAAGGGCCTACTACTGTACGTACGGCTCTTGGCTCACCCGGATTCCCGAGCCGCTCATCGTCATCATCATCCCCTCACGTCTATTCGGTCTAACCACGTTTTCTTCTTCACTCTTGGTTCTTCACTTCTAGGTTTTATTGTTATACGTAGGTTAAGTTTTAGAGTTATGAACCCCTGTCTCACCAACAGGGATCTATCCTATCCCCGTGGTTCCTGTCCCACGTTTTCGGCGTAGCTTCCAACTTGTGTGGTCTTCGGAGGCTCAGATGTGAAGGTTGAGTGGACCTTCTTCACTACCCCTTTTGTGCAACACTAAGTGTGGAGTCGTTCCATTGTCATGTGCACCCACGTAGCTCCTGAGGGACCGGTTCCCATGGGTGCCTCGGCGGCCGTGTATCGCTGGGGTGTACAAGGGGACCCGACTGTTACCATTGTCTGGGGCCCGATGTAATAAGCCACAAGTCCCCTGAATCCACGCTGACTTCGTTGAGGCAACGTGGCCTAAATTGGGGAGCCACTGGCGGTAGTTCCGGTGGTAGGGGCATAAAGTCGGGTCTGTCTTTGGTGGACGTGTCGCATACTGGACCGTAGTGAGAGGCGGAGGGTAACTTCTCCGACGTAGCCCTAAGATCGAGTCTGAAGCGGGTGCTTCGGGTCGATACAGACCGCAAGATTTAGGTGTCTTTTTTCTCTTTTCCCCAGGATGGCAGGCTGACGCCGACAGGTCCGGAAGGGGGACCCTATTATAATGTATCCTCTGCGCTCAACCCCCTCAACTCCACATTTCTATGTTATGCGGATGACAGGAGAGAAGACGACCATGGCGAGTGTAAGCCCAAGTTATATAAAAAAGAGTTAGACAAAATCTGTGGTCCTGTGAAGAATGCCAAACCCTGTAGGGACGGTAGCCTGTTGACTGAGATCGCCCAAGACAACCAGGCTGAAAAATTGTTAAAAGCTCGTCTC
Source organism: Tenodera sinensis (assembly GCA_030765045.1). Taxonomy (NCBI): domain Eukaryota; kingdom Metazoa; phylum Arthropoda; class Insecta; order Mantodea; family Mantidae; genus Tenodera; species Tenodera sinensis. The sequence goes on from CM060966.1 coordinate 49,787,348, forward strand.
CTGGGTCTTCACCCTATAAAAGTGGAGAAACACAAAACCCTCAACAGCTGTCGCGGAGTAGTTTCCACCTCCAGCTTGGATGGTCTTTCTAATGAGGACATAGTTAACTGCTTGTCGGACCAAGGAGTTACAGCTGCGTATCGCTTAGTAGGGAAAAGGGACAACCAACCGTTTGCTCTACGGACGGTCTTTCAGACCTTCGAGCGCGCTGTACTACCACAATACATCTCTGTGGTTACGAAAGATCAAGTATTCGTCCCTATGTACCGAACCCCATGCGTGTTTTCGTTGCCAAAAATTTGGTCACACGCAGGAACGTTGTGCCGGCTCGCCGGTTTGTCCTCGATGTACATGCATCTCACGACGGCTCCCTTTGTGAACAGGACATCATATACGTCAACTGTGGCGGTGCCCACCCTTCGAATTCGCGCGATTGCCCCCGCTTTTTAGAGGAAAAGGCAATCCTGGAGCTTCGGGTGAAGGAACACTTGACCTTTATGGCAGTGAGAAAGCACTACCAGGAACTTCATCCCACTACCACTTTGAAGTATTCCGTCGCTGCCCGCCAGACTGTTCCTAAACAGGACGCCGTCGTCCAGACCTGTCACAGTTCACCCTCATTTGTTTCCGTGAGAGTCCAGACTGATCGCTCTGACACGCCAGTTTCTCTACCGCCTGTATCTCGCCCACCGACCACATCTTCTGCCATCCAGACGCCAGGTCCCACGCCATCCCATAGCACTGCCACTCCTGCGTTGCCTGCGGATAGACATCGCTCCAGGTACAAACCTCGGACAAGCAGCCTCACGTCCTCTGTGAAGTCCCGGTCTCGCTGCGTTAGCCGCCGGGGCTCTTCAGACTCCCGAAGATCCGAGGAGTCGTCGGAGGACGGAGAAATCCACAACGTCTGTCCTAAGTACGCCAAGGTAAAGAAGAAAATAAACACTAACTACTGATTCTTTCTTTACCATGGAAATAATCCATTGGAATGTTAATGGGTCGCGTGCGCGTACTCCGGGCATACAGCATTTAGTTCTTCAACATTCGCTGTCGATTGTCTGCCTACAGGAAACCCACCTGGAGCCCGCTCACGCTCTACATTTCAGTAAGTTTTCGGATTTTAGACACGACTCTGCAGCTGAAGGGCAGGCCAGTGGTGGCGTTGTAACTCTAGTGGCGCATAACATCTCTGTCACCAGCATACCCCTTAACACGCCACTGCAAGCTGTAGCGGCACGTGTACAGCTGCAGGGTCTGTGTATGTCTATCTGTAACGTCTGCCGCCGGTCAGTGTCGTACACCAGAACGATCTTCGGTCTCTTCTGGCACAGATTACGCCAACGCTCCTCATTCTCGGCGATCTGAATGCCAAAAAAGTATATGGGGCTACGACACTGACGATGCTCGTAGTTCCATTGAAGCAGAAGTTTGCAGCCTGTCCGGATTACTTTTATTAAACACTGGTGTTCCTAACTTCTTATAATATGCATACGGTACACACTCAGCCCTCGCCATTTCATTCTGCCGACCATCTCTGCTTCCACTTCTCGAGTGATTGGTGCTTTCCGACCTATTTGGCAGTGATGACTATCCTATTAGCATTCACCAATCCGGTCACCATCCTGTGGCATCACGACACCCCCACTGAATTCTTTCCAATGCTGAGTGGGGGAAATTTCGTTCCCTCATTCACCTCACTGACAAATTCCCCAGCATTGATGAAACGGTGATGCATTTTGCCTGTACTCTCTTGCTCGCTGTGGATTCCAGCATTCCTCGATGTTCATCTACCCCAAGACACGTTCCAGTACCTTGGTGGTTCGAGGAATGCCATTTGACTATCAAAGCACGCAAACGTGCTCTGGCTGTTTTCCATTTACATCCAACAGAGGAAAACTTCATTTCTTTCAAACGCTCTCGTGCAAGGGCTCGCTTTGTACTTCGCAATGCAAAGCACATATACTGGGAATCTTACGTCTCCTCTCTTTCCCGTCTCAGCTCTGCACAACAGGTGTGGACTGCTGTTCGGCGTATGAACGGCAAGTGTCGCCAGACCATAATTCCCGGGCTTGCCGTACACGGCTGCACCTACACCAGCGAACAGGATATCGCCGACACCCTTGCCGACTCTTGCGCTGCTGATAGCCAAAACCAACATTGCAATACCGTCTTTCTCCCCATCCTCGCCCTATTTGCCTTACGGGTGCCGTTTGTAAGACCTTAGAACGGATGATTAACACTCGCTTAGTGTGGTGGCTGGAGACGAATAACCTGCTGAGCAATGTTCAGTGCGGTTTTCGTCGCCATCACTCCAGTGTCAATAATCTGACACGCATGGAACCTTACATCCAAAATACCTTTCTCATGAAGCAGCATATAGTGGGTTTCTTTCTCGACCTGAAGAAGGCCTACGATACCACCTGGCGCTATAGCATTCTCCGTACTTTGCACGGCTACAGTTTACGCAGTCATTTAGCGATCTTTGTTTTTAATTTTTTACAACTTTCGTGTTCGCATGGGCAATATGCTCCTACAAGCAAGGAACCAGGAGAATGGTGTACCCCAGGGGTTGATTCTCAGTGTAACACTTTTCGGCGTAGCCACTAAAGGCATTACAACTGTTGTTCGTAGTGGAATCCCGATGTCACTCTATGTTGACGACTTCGCGATTTACTATGACTCTTATAATCTTGAGCACATCGAACATGAACTGCAGTTGGCCATAACCTCCATTGCCGACTGGGCCCTTCGCACCGGGTTTCAATTCTCGCTACAAAAACGCAGTGTATTCACATTCATCGCCTTCGTGGTGTACACCCTCCTCCTGATCTTTATCTTCGTGACACACGTCTACCCCTTGTTCCGCATCTTAAATTCCTGGACCTTCACCTCACCTTCAGCAAACTCACATGGAAGCATATTCATCTTCGTGCTTCCTGCGATCGTTCACTTCGGGTACTCAGTTTTATCTGGGGCATCTTTGGGCGGCGATCGCACTGTAACACGGACTATAAATTTTCATAAGTTCATATTCTTCTCTCTATTTGGTACCGCTTCACAGAGTATACACTTATTCTATACGTCGTTAATTTGCATTCTTCCATCACCATAAATGTTCGTCTGGAAACACTTTATACAGACAAATTACTAAATTTCTGGGGACATGGTCTTTTTCGGTGTGACGCCTACCCAAGCCATGGAAAGAAGACAATTGAATCTTCAATTTACCAACTATATTTGCAATTCTTAAGTTTAGGGAGGCTTTCTGCCGCCTCTATAATTTTGTATTAGATTATTTTAGAGGGCTTACATAGAAATATCGCCTCACTTTGGATGAACGGTTACTGCATTACGCGGGAAAGACAGGGCTTTAGTTGGGCCGATACTCACCGGTACTCAGTGCCGGTAGTTACGGAATTGTCTGAAATGACTACCGGAAGTTCTGTAACATGCAGTGCGCATTGCTCTTACAAGGTCATTGGTGTTAACTTGTTTGGGTAACATTATAATAATATATTAACCAGAAAATAAGCTTATAATACCTAATGGAAGGGATTATTGAAGAGTTCTGTTTTTGCTGAATATGTATGTAAAAGAATCAAACTAGAAATGAGTTAATTTTACCCTCTGAATGAACAGTTACAGCCGATTGCTTGGGCAAAACAAGTGTAAAATTCTATGTCGAAGAATATTTAAAATAATGTTTCATATATTTGTCAAGAAAAGGTGCCTCAGCAATAATACGCACTGTTTTAATGGGGCAACTGAAACAATTTCTTACGTCTATCATAATTTTGGACCGCTGCTGCGCTGTAACCACAGACAAGCCTTGCTGTGCGTTATACCATGACTTAGACCTCGGAAGTTCGTGCCTTAAAAGCACTAAAGTAATCGTGCAAATGTACTCTTAGAAACTTGAAAATTACCCAAGAAATGTGCGCCATTTAATTAAAAAAATTAATGTCCCTTTGCAGTAGACAAGACGAGTTAGTATATAAAGTTACCTTATTCCTTACAGGTTGAAGCAGAAGTGGTCCCGCTCCTAGTATCAATTCCTAAATTGCAGTTTGCAACCAACACTTTGTACAAATGTTCAACTCTAAAACATCGTCTGTTGTCTCGAAACAAAAAACACTTTTGTAACGTGAAAAACTTCTCTCCACGTTACAAGATGTTATTGGGGCATATTTAAATGATGTTAACTGCTTCACAGAGAGAGTCAAATCTCTTGGTGTGACAGATGGTTTTCTTTCGAGGACGTATCGAATATCGCACATCTGTTTATAACTAGAATTTTTTGAAATTACACAATTCACTTTGTCTTTCACTTTTTGTCCTATGCTACTAGGAACAGAACTTAGATTACATATCTATTGCTTTTTCAAAGACAGTAAGTGATTCATGCAAAGGAGATCCTACAGCTTCCAATGCCGTTATGGCTGTTGGTAAGAAAGAAAAATGGGCAGATATGAAACTAAGATCCTCTTTTAACCCAGTGCCTGACAGAATATTTTGCACAGTTTCTACTGATGAAGCATCTTTCGAGTCCAATAAATGAACAACCTCTTCGACCGTTTCTATGTGCTCAGCATAATATAAAACTAAATCGATCCATGTTCCCCATCGAGTTAACACTGGTGCAAGAGGAAGTCGGATATTAGGTGCTGTTGATCTAAACAACTTAACTCTTTTAGGAGATTTAACAAAACTTCTCTTTGCACTGGAGACAAATCTATCTACCAATGGAAAAGAATCACGTATTGTCTCAGAAATGTGATGAAAGGCGTGTGCCAAACAAGCTATATGAATTAAGTTAGGTAAAGCGCCTTTCAGAGTTTGTCCTGATTTTACCATATAAGGACCTGCATCAATAACAAATAAAAGTAACCGGTCCACCACAAACTGGGTTGCAGTTACATTGTCAGTGGCCGACAATTCGCACACATTAAGAAGATAATGTGTAGACTTTTGTTCATTATTTAAAGAACCCACAATTATGCAACAGAACGGCGCTCAGAATCAGGGGTTTCTTCAACAGACAGCCACACAAGCTGATATGCATTTTATACATTTGACAGTACGTTATTGTAACAATACCATGACAAGATTCGCTGTTCATGGTTTTCACCGCAAGCTGTGCAGCAAGAAGTTCTACCAGAATCCAGAACTGTATGTGTGAACTGTATGGAAAGACATGTGAAAGATATGCAAAAGTTTGTAATAAGAGAACAGGAACATTAACAGAATTCTGTAAATGACCATTAATCTAAATGCACATTGTGCGCAATTTAATGTATTATTATTATTATTATTATTATTATTATTATTATTATTATTATTATTATTATTATTATTATTATTATTATTATTATTATTATTATTATTACTATTATTATTATTATTATTATTATTATTATTATTATTATTATTATTATTATTATTATTATTATTATTATTATTATTATTATTATTAGGACTAGGAAGTTCATGCATTTGCATGTTTTTTCATAGGGGTTAAAAATGTATGCTTTTACATTATGTGCACGAGTTATGGAATTTTCAGTTATTTGGATATGATTTTATGGTGCATATAATTGCATATTTTCTTGATTTTTGATAAATGCATAATATTTCAATATTATGGCCCCTATATTGCATATTTTAATGATTATTATGGTTTTTTATTGTTGTTTTCCATCTGGATAATATTTTTCATATTGGTAGTATTGCATATGATGATGCAACTCACGAAGATTTCAATATTATAGCCCCTATATTGCATATTTTAATAATTTTTATGGTTTTCATTATTTTTTTCAATCTGGATAATATTTTTTATATTGCTAGTATTGCACATGACGATGCAACTCGCGAGGTGGCGAGAACTAATGTTGAGTCATGATGTCATGCAGTGAATCCCCTGTTCCATCCTTTCATTATATGTATGTGCGTGGAGAATAATCAGTGCGTTATCTGAGAGGTGTACAGATAAAGTGCAGATCATCGTTTTGAGCAGCACGATTACAGCAACGCTTGCCTGCCCACCAGTAGTTGTGTCGTGGTCTTCAAACGTAACACTGTTGTGAACTCGTTCCCACCAAATTAAATTAGGCGTATAAAATGTTAAAAGTTCTTCAAATGCCGAAAATAAAACTAACTTCGAGTGCTAGATTAATTAATTTACAGAAAGAGTTTTCGGCTAGTAGTGTTGAAGTAGGGTTACTGAATTTTCCTATGACTTGTTCCAAGCATTTTTATCTGCTGATATTCTCTTGATCAAAATTAATAATCCGACATTTAAAAACTTTCTTGCCAATTACACTCGACAGCATGTGCCTGAAGAAAGTACCTACACTGCGTAAGACACATGTAGGACATTGTTACAATAACATATTATCAAGTATACAAAATGAATTAGCGGATCAGCTTGTGTGGTTGTCTGTTGATGAAACCCCTGATTCTGAGCGTCGTTCTATTTATAATATAAATGCTTTAAATAATTAACAAAAGACTACACCTTATCTTCTTAATGTGTGCTAATTGTCGGCTACGTGACCCAGTTTGTGATGGACTCTTTGAAATTACTACGGCCATGTGGAATGAAATACGACCGGTTACTTTTATTTGCTACTGATGCAGGTCCTTATATGCTAAAATCAGGACAAAGGTATTTTTCCTAACTTAATTCATATAACTTGTTTGGCACATGCTCTTCATCGCATTTCTGAGACAATACGTGATTCTTTCCCATTGGCAGATAGATTTGTGTCCAGTACAAAGAAAAAATTTTTTAAATCTCCTAAAAGAGTTGAGTTGTTTAGATCAACAGCACCTAATATCCGACTTCTTCCTTGAACCAGTGTTAACTCGATAGGGAACATGGGTCGATTATGCTGAGCACATAGAAATAGTCGAAAAGGTTGTTAATTCATTTGACTCGAAAGATACTTCATCAATAGAAACTGTGCAAAATATTCTGTAAGGCACTGGGTTAAAAGAGGATCTTAGTTTCATATCTGCCCATTTTTCTTTCTTACCAACAGCCATAACGGCATTGGAAGCTGTAGGAGCTCCTTTGCATGAATCACTTACTGTCTTTGAAAATCAATATGTGATCTAAGTTCGGTTCCTAGTAGCATAGGACAAAAAGTGAAAGACAAAGTGAATTATGTAATTTCAAAAAATTCTAGTTATAACAGATGTGCGATATGCGAGACATCCTCGAAAGAAAACCATCTGTCACACCAAGAGACCTGACTCTCTCTGTGAAGCAGTTAACATATTTAAATATGCCCCGATAACATCTTGTGACGTGGAGAGAAGTTTTCCGGGTTACAAAAGTGTTTTGCGAGACATATGACGATGTTTTACAGTTGAAAATTTGTGCAAAGTGTTGGTTATGAACTGCAATTTAGCAGTTAATACTAGCAGCGGGACCACTTCTGCTTCAACCTCTAAGGAATAAGCTAACTTTAATTATTATTATTATTATTATTATTATTATTATTATTATTATTATTATTATTATTATTATTATTATTATTATTATTTATACTAACTCGTCTCGTCTACTGCAAAGGGACATTAATTGTTTTAATGAAATAGTGCATATTTCTTGGCATATTTTCAACTTTTTAAGAGCATAGTTGCATGCATATTTCAGTGTTTTTTAGGGCATGAACTTCTGAGCCCTAATTATTATTATTATTATTATTATTATTATTATTATTATTATTATTATTATTATTATTATTATTATTATTATTAGTAGTAGTAGTAGTAGTAGTAGTAGTAGTAGTAGTAGTAGTAGTAGTAGTAGTAGTAGTAGTAGTAGTAGTAGTAGTAGTAGTATTAGTAGTAGTAGTAGTATTGTTATTATTACTCATATTACTATTACTATTATTATTATTATTATTATTATTATTATTATTATTGTTGTTGTTGTTGTTGTTGTAACAATGTCCTACATAAGTCTTACGCAGTGTATTTTCTTCAGCCATATGTTGTCGAGTATACTTGGCAAGAAAATATTTAAATATCGGATTATGCGTTTTGAACAAGAGAATATCAGCAGCTAAAAATGTTTGGCACAAGTCATAGGAAAATTCAGTAATCCCTACTTCCTAAACACTCTACTAGCTGTTTTTGAACAGGTTCTTTGTTTGCGAGTTTTGTTTTCTCCTTATGCTTTGCTGTGTTTATGTGCTGAACTATTTTAAATCTTTTCTCACTCCCTACATTTTTCTCACGCGCTCCACAAAACAGTACCCTATTATCTGTAGATATTAAATCACCCGAAAACTCTTTCTGTAAATTAATTAACCTAGGACTCGAAGTTGGTTTTATTTTCGGCATTTGAAGAGCTTTTTAACATTTTATACGCCTAATTTAATTTGGTGGGAACCAGTTCACAACACTGTTACGTTTGAAGACCACGATACAACTACTGGTGGGCAGACAAACGTTGCTATAATCGTGCTGCTCAAAACGTTGACTTACACTTTATCTTTGGTAATATAAACCTCTCAGATAACGTACTGATTATTCTCTACGCACATACATATAATGAAAGGATGGAAACAGGGGATTCACTGCATAACAACATGACTCAGCATTAGTTCTCGCCACCTCGCGAGTTGCATCATCATGTGCAATACTAACAATATGAAAAATATTATCCAGATGGAAAAAATTATAAAAAAAAAACATAAAAATCATTAAAATATGCAATATAGTGGCATTTATCAAAATCAAGAAAATATCCAGTTATATGCACCATAAAATCTTGTTCAAAAACTGAAAATTCCATAATTCGTGCACATAATGTAGAAGCCTACATTTTTAACCCCTATGAAGAAACATGCAAAGGCATGAACTTCCCAGCCCTAACCATGACAAATACTTTCAGATATTCGTAGAAAACTTATGATCTAACATCAATCTCCAAAGAGCCAAATAACATCTGCCCAAAAGTTTTAGGTCAACTCATTGATATAACTGTATCTCCTCTTTCTGAATTTGATCCAATGCCACATTATGTGACATTCTGGCTCTCAGGCGGGATGGGGCCACAAAAGGAATCTTCGGTCATAAAATAATTGACTGCAAACAACATCCCTTCGAGCCAACCAGGCGCAGATCTAGAAATATTTGATAGGGGGGGGGGGTGGTTCCGGTCCACTGCCAGTCCTGAATTTGACCCAATTCCACATTATGTGACATTCTGGCTCTCAGGCGGGATGGGGTCACCAAAAGGAATCTTCTGTCGTAAAATAATCGACTGCAGACAATGTCCCTTCGAGGCAAGCAGTCGCGGATATTCGAAAGGGAGGGGGGGGGGTCGGTTCCGGTACACTACCACTTCAGACTAATTAAATTCATGCTAAAACATGCGCCCAGCTAAATATTTAACTGAAAGAAATAATGTTTAAACTACCAGCTACCACCTATCTAGGTCCTAGGAAGAAGACTAACAACCACAGGCACACCGATCAAATGTTTACAAAATACTGCTATTATGGATACGACATTCCAACATTCGCCTAATTGGCATTGTCATTGCGCAAATCTTGATTCACAAAGTGCCCTATGTCAAGTTCGCAATCATTAAATGTAGTTGTTAATGAAGTCTGCAATTCACTGTCATTGCTACTGCTGCATTCGCAATAACTGTAACACAATCACTGTTTACCTCGTCTTCTCTGACCTCAGCACACGTGACTTTCACTTTTAAATCTATAGCTCGATCATTATTGGATTTTTCATCGATATCTTTTCTGTCACAAGAATTGTCTCCGACTTCAAGACAGTCTTTTTAACAAACTGTAACAAATTCGTTTGAATTTTGCATTTCGACAGCTTAAATGCTAAACTTGTGGCTCTTGTAATCACAACCAAAGCTCGAACATAGAACTGGACATTCCACTATCACTCCACTGTAGCGCTGTCTACCCCCATGCTTACACCGCCAGTGTTACTGAACTAATGCATCGACAATGACAGTTTCGAGTTAACGAAGCGTATACCTATTGTCAATAGCTTGTTTTCTCTTTGCCACTTTTCCATTCTTGGAGTCATCGGCAAAGATCAGCAAACGTTTTTCTCCAGACCTAGATTTAATTTACACTTATTCAAATCGTCTGCGGCAACAATATCAAAAGCTGAATGGCTTAATGTAACATGTTGTAGGTTATGATCAAAAGAAATCCTATGTAATGCACTGTAATATGGAATAAAACATAAAACTACTTATGCATTAGCATTATTATTCGTATTATTATAAAAAGCTAGTAGAGGTCGCAGCGCTGCTCATATTCTTGTCTTTTATCGTGGACATATTTCCGTAATCCTCACTTTCTTTCCCGTTTGCTTCTTCTCTTCCTCCCCATTTCATTCTCCTTCACTTCTCTTTCTCCTCATTTTTACTCTCCTTACCTTCTTCCTCTTTTGCTGATTACCCTCCCCTTATGTAGGACTTAGTAATAGCAATAGTAATACTAGTAATGATGATGATGATGATGAGAATTAATAATAATAATAATAATAATAATAATAATAATAATAATAATAATAATAATAATAATAATAAAAATAATAAATGTGTGGCTATTTAACGACGCGCTGTTCGAAATCTAACCCATATAGTTGTCACCTGTTTGCCAGTTGTTATATGCACTTCGTTTAATATCAGAAAGTATTCCCATCTGAGCCTGACACATTATCACATTTATTAAAATGCTAGTGACTGCGCTGCGGCAAGATGAAAACCTTGGGTACAGAAATTCAACGTTTAATCAACCCGCGTCACCGACAGCAGTATAAAATATATGGCGATTATATTCTATTAGTGATGTTTTGAAAACTGTTAATAACATTTTTCAAGATTAATGTGAATTTAAACACGTAAAATTCTTGACAGCACCCTTAATTGTGCCCGTTCTGTTTAAACGATCGTTTCTTATATCGGGATGTTACACGTACCCGCACAGCGGCAAGGAAAAATTCCAATTACTTTTTAAATATTCATCCAATCGAAATGTTGCTTTTTACAGAACTTAACATCGTGGGTAAAAACATTTGCTGCGGAACATCTTTGCAAAAATTCCCCAAAAAAGGGAAGTTATTTTGGTTTATTCATTTTGGGCCCCATTAGAAACCTTTTACCTCAATGGTCTATTGTTTAAGTGGGACCAACTACCGAACGTAGTACAACACCAATTTTCATAGAAATCGGTTTGACCATTTTGCGTGATGATGAGGCAACACACATACCGTATTTATAGCAATAAAGTAGGATATGACAGGGGGATCCGGGCCCCTTGGCACCCCCCCCCCCTACCCTGGATCCGCGCCTGAAGCTAACCTAAAGATATGTAAGTAGTTGAGTACCGGTAGGTTTTTATTTTGCAACCAAAACCTTGGGGAAAGGTATCTCTCAGATACATTGCGGACGATTAGCTGGGCGAATTTTCCCCGCAATAAAGGTAATTCTTTGGGTTCACAAGTAGTTCATATTCCAAGTCTTCCTATTGCAAATAATGGGAGTGAACTGAAAAAATTCGTGGGACATTTTCACCACAGAACACTCTATTTTCACAGCACGCTAATTTTCCAGCTCCGCAAGTGGTTTTATTGGTTTAACAAAACCATCCACAAAGCTATAGCAGAGGCACTTGGTGGTCGTTACCAGTCGTTACTGTCGTTATTGTCCCATTGTCACAATGGGAAAACAAAACCTGTTGCAGAGCGCACGAATTTTCGATTAGTCACTCGGTAGTTGGACCCGTGCTGAACTAGACATCGCGATGACAAATGAGTTACAGAATTGCTAATAAAGGGCGGTACTTTAGCAAATAATTGTAACCATCTTCTTATCAACAATGTTACAGAGCAGCCCTGATTGTCTATTTACAAGCTGCCGCATACTTCTGCCATTCTTGATGTTTTTGACAGTCGCTTTTAATTCTTCTTCATTTTCATACGTTGGTCATATTGACTTTGCTCCAAGCATTGGCTACAGACTGCAGTGTTGTGAAAAGTAGTAGGAGAGTGGTAATATTTATAACCGAAAGTAGTAATTGATGATTTAATTTTTTATCGAAAATGGTACTCGAAAGTACTATGATTTGGTAAGTGCTTCAATTGTGTAGCTTCCGCAGTTGATACGTAATAGTAGTTGTGTGCTCCATACATCTGAATTATTACTTTAGAGGTTATGGAGTGCAGTAGCTAGTCATGACATGGCGAAAATCTTGAGTAGGCATTATTTTCATCAGTATAATTATTAATAATATGTACTATTTAATGTGTTTATACCTTCTCTTGAAAGCGTAGCGTTAGTATAACGGTTTATTCCAGCCTTGGCTGAAGTAATTTGAAATGGCACTGAATCCACGGTATATGTATGTGCAATACGAGGAGGGAAAACATGAAAAATCACATGAAATTCAAGCGTATCTGTGCTACTGTAGTTTAATATTAGTATATCTTAAAATTGCTTTTCTCAGTAAATTGTACGAGAATCTAGGCCGCATTTGGATTCAAAAACACTTCGCGCGATAGTTTTCATTATTTCCACAATTTATGTTTCAACATAATCATGTAATTTAGAGCGTGGTAAATTGTTTGATTGGACTTGTTGCTAACATGAAGTTTTAATAATACTGTTTAACTAGGCAAGCGATATTACAGGCATTATAAAATATCTGTAGTGGTAGCTACATTTGAGAAGATCAAAATATACCTGCAGTACCTATTTGCAGTGTGACAGAATATTATACATTTCAGGGCCACCCACAGGGAAAGGGGGAATCATGGCATAAGTTGCGCCATTTGGAAACATTTTGGGGGAGTAAATATTGACGCATTTTTAAAATAATTTGCTGTATCTGAGTTATTAGGGCTTGTAAACTAAGGAGACCATTTTGTTAAATAAAAGTTGTATTTGTGAAGAAATAATTTGTTAAGGATTACTTGTTTTTAATAGCCCATCTTCATTTTGCTAAAACAAGCTGATCTGGTGGACTCTTGGAATGCAGTCCCTGAAATGTTGTCAAAAGCAAATGTAAGCAGACTTGTGTTGTTTCGATTATGGCTCTAGGCTGCAATCACCAACAAATGCATACAGTCTCTCAACCCAATCTTCCCTGACCATATTTCCTTCTCCAGTTTGCATAATGTAGGATGTTCAGCAAACTCCAATTTTTGTCACAAATACTTGTTAATGAATGTTGGGTACCTTGATAAATAATGTCATTACATTATTACTTGAAGACCTGTGAAGCATTAAGATCAGAAGAAACTACAGTTCAAAAGTATTGGAAAGCACGAATGCTAATGGCTTCATTGCCAGATGCAAGGCACTAGAAAACAACAACAACAACATTATTGTTGTTTTAAGATCATGATGTTGCCTCCTAAAACTCCTAATAACCTTTTTGCAAACCTTGTTAGATAGCAGACATCATACAGAAAGGACATATAGCAGGTGCAAAAGCAAGGTATTGGAAGGTGGGAAAAGTAGTATTACCAATGATGTATGAAAAGCAGGGAACCATGTCGGCAAATGGATTTTCATGCACACTTAACCTTATATTGCACAGATTTATTGTACAACTATTTTAAGAACAATAATCGACACACATATGTTATTTATTTGCCTAAGTGAGTGTAAACTGCACTTAATTGAGGCTAGGTGCACAAACTTGATGTGCACTGTCTCTCAAAAGCACCTAGGGGTCGCATCACGTACAACTGTTCAGTGAACTTTGTTCACTTTTTCAACAGAAGTGTGGGAGAGGCAGAGGGAATGCACAAAAAGCACAAAATAAGCAATTCCAATCTATAGTTCCTTCTGGTGTAAGGGGAAGTGTTCTGGAGAGTGTTCTATTGCAGAGGTCGAGTGTTCAAATCTGGGGATAAAGTTTGTATTTTTTTTTTTTTTTTTTTTTTTACTTATGAGTAATAAGCTACTTTTGTGCTGTTTAGGAGTATGTATATATTTGTTCGTTTAACTGTAAATAATTTGACTTATCAGTATAATATTGTTCTATTACACAAAAGCCATATGGATTTTCTATTGAATGTATGTTTCTGTTACTGGTTCTATTACTACTACTAATAATAGCAATAATAATATAATAATAAGAATGCTCTTTTTATTGACTTGTATTGATGCTGACTATTAGATAGGTTTAGTTCTTCTGTGCTTGTAGGCATTGTAGATACCAACGTTTCGCCAAGTACTGCGCTTGGCATCACCAGGGTAACAGGATCTGCTGTCTGCACTGGTCAGAGTTTGAATGTAGAGGCAGAGAGAGAGAGAGAGATGTGGAATTAAAGACCGTTAATGTCCGTTGGGGTTTTTTATATGGTGGGGGTGGGTGGGGCATTGTTGCACTGGCTACGGTAGTGATTGGCTAGTGTAGGCAGGGTTTTATTACAACTGTTGTGTATGTCTGAAAGTTTATCTAAGACCAGTACCCATGCTTTATGTACATAAAGTATTTTTCCTTGCGATTAAAGTTGTCTTTGTAGATTTCTATGGCTTCCCTATTTCCCAGTCACATAGAAGAACTATTTCCCAATGACATCACAGAGCTTTCCGCCATTGCCTTACAGTCAATTACTTTCAATGGGTCAACACTTTTTATGAACAGATTGAAGGTTTTGCTATGGGCAGCCTTTTGAGTCCGGTGATCGCCAACTTCTTTATGGAAAAGTTTGAGCAATCAGCACTCGCCAAGGCACCTCTAAAGCCGAAGACCTGGTTGCGCTATGGCAATGATACTTTTGTATAATGGAGTCACAGGGAAGACACCTTAGATCAGTTTCTGACACATCTAAACAGCCTAAATGATAACACTCAATTCACCATGGAGAAAGAGGAAAACAATACTTTGGCCTTCTTAGACGTGAAAGTCATGAGAAGAGCAGACCATGGCCTGGAATACAGTATTTACAGGAAACCTACACACACAGATTGATATTTACATAAAACTTCCAACCATCACCCTAGGCAGAAACAAGGAATAATAAATACACTCAAAGAACGAGCATCCTGGCTCTGCCACAAGAAATACTTAAAGGAAGAATTCAATCATCTAAACTCAGCATCCCAGTCCAATGGATACACACAAAAAGAAATCTGGCATGCAATTCATCCCAGGCGACCAACAACAAAAAAGGAAGAATGCAGCAAAGTAGCAACAATCTTTCTCCCCCACATCAGGAACGTCTCCCACCAGATAGGCAAACTTCTGCACTCATATGGAGTTGATACTGTGTACAGACCGACAAATAAGATCAAAGACCTACTGAGATCAGCCAAAGACAAACGCCACGCTCACACATCTGCAGGTGTATATAAAGTTCCCTGCAGTTGCGGCAAAGTATACATAGGCACTACCATGTGCAGTGTGGCCACCAGATTAAAAGAACATGAGCATCGCACCAGATTGGGACATACGGATAAATCATCTGTGGCAGAGCACGCCTTATTATTCGTCCATGATGTTAACCTTAAAGAAACCCGAGTCCTGTCTTCTACAGTTAACTACTATGCCTGACTACAAAGGAAAGCCATAGAAATCTACAAACATGAAGACATCTTTAATCACAAGGAAGAAATACTTCATGTACATAAAGTATGGATACTGGTCTTAGATAAACTTTCAGACATACACAACAGTTGTAATAAAACCCTGCTTGCAACTAGCCAATTACTACCATAGCCAGCACAAAATGCCCCGCCCACCTCCACCATATAAAAAGCCCTAATGGACATGTCTTTACTTCCACATCTCTCTCTGCTTCCACATTCAAACTCTGACCATGCAGATAGCGGATGATGTTACCCTGATGATGCCAAGCGCAATACTTGGCAAAATGTTGATATCAGTGCCTTCTAGACCAATGCCTACAAGCCCGGAAGAACTAAACATATCTAATAGTCAAGACACCGGCCGTGAAAGCCTAAGTTTATATATTCTATTGATGCTGTCTGGCTGATGGTGTGGGTGACAGATCGTGCCAAGCCTCTTAGTAGAATTATGCAAACGCTTCAAGCAAATGCTATTTCCGTTTATAGCATAACAGTTGTTACTGTCAAAGGTTTGATTGATATTATCAGTTATTTGTATACGTCTATATAACACTCGTAATATAGGTGTAATATTTGTATTTATTTTACTTTGATGTTTCACTCTTATTATTTTGTTTTAATTTTGCTACTTTCACATTACCATTTTATCACGATTGATACTTTGTTGTTTGCACTGTATGTTCGACTTAATCTCTTCGGACCCCACGTGTACTATACAACACATGTCTTAAGGTTCTCTATGCACAAGGGGCGTATATGTAAACTTTGACCTTAAGCGGTACTGAACTTGGGACTGATAAGGCCTATTTTAGCTTGAAGGCCATACCTTAACTGTTCCTTAGAAGAATTGAAGCTGGGTCTGAAGAAGTTAAACCAGTTGCTTTATTATGCTTTGTCGTATTGGATAGTCCCTCCACAGAAAAAGTGGAAAGAACTTGGCATGTAGACAAGCAATAGAAGTAGTCATATATAATGGATTTGGTTGCACTAATGACAGGTGCCACCACAGCTCAGTGCCAAACCGTGGGTCTGGTAAACCAAAGATGTGTTCGAATCCTGACATTGATATCTATTTTTCATCATCATTATTATTATCTACTACTACTACCATTATATTGTTATACTTTTTTGTATTCTCCAAAGAGCAAGGAAGAGTTAAAGGCAAGCACAAATGGATTCTGTTTGAACGAAAGTCTAAAGCATGTTGTTTCCTCAATTTGACTGTGAACAAGCAATGTAGAGCATAATTTGATTATGTGGCTTCTAAATATATACCTATAACACAAGAAGTAAAAAGAAACGGGGAGGGAACATTCCAAATATTACATTTATAGATTCCAGCATTTGTAGTAGATGAATTTAGTTGTCGAAAGGAGAGACTCGGATGTTTCTAGCACAAGAATTTTGAACACCCGAGTTAGCCTAAAAGCAGGTCTTCTGGGCATGAGATGCATTAATGTGAAAAGGCAGAGCTCAATACCACAGTAGAGCTGTGGTAAAGTGCTGGCTTCTAAAACCGAAGTACGGAGGTTCAAATATTAGCGGATGTTTGTTGTTGGTTTTTTTTTTCCTTTCTTTCTGAATTCTATTTAAATGGAAAAGCTTGTTTTTCAGATCTTCAATTTTTTACAACATTCAAAAGGTCTAGGGTAAATTGTTTAGTTAACTGAAGCTCTTTCATTTTACAGGTATAAACCAATTAAATATTCATTTGCAATTGATTAGCTGATCATAACCAAATGTAAGCAAGACATATGTAAAGAAAATTATTCACAAAACGGTGTATAACTGTGTAAGTGCATGTAATACTATGAATGTAGTGGAGCATGCAGTGAGAATCAATAAAGAAAAAGGAAGACATTGTTTTCACGTCTATCCTATGTTTCACTGATGTAAGCTTAGAAAGTTAAAATTGTTGATATTATCCTGTTAGGGTGCTATATAATGCTGGAGTAGTATGATGTTAAACTGCTTCCATTACTACTGCCATCAGTGTAAGTTTTGGTTATAACATTTGTTTGTCAAGAGCAAAAAACAAATATGACTATTATGTAATTTAATCTTATAGCTATTTAAACACAATTTATTTATAATTGCTAGAGAAAAGAAGCATTCTAGCAGCAATTATCATTCTTAATTAAATTAGCAAACGTATCATGTGACATACAATTTCAGTTGCATATATGCCCTGTGCTAAACATTTCTTCCGTGATCCTGCCTCAATTATTCAAAAAACAGTCACGTGCTGCTTTGGTAGATAAGACTTTTGACCTGACACAACCTCCAACTAGGGATGGCCAAAGAGTGCTTATGCAACTCTTTCTTTCGAAACGTGACCCCAGTTTCTTTTATGAGTGATTGTACATGTGCTTGTATTTCAAGTGCTGATGTTGGCAACAGCTCGACAGGAGAGTGCTGGGATGTGTGAGAGACGAACTCTCCCGTGATGCTATGGGTGAAGCCCGTTGCAAACATTTCTTTAGAATCCTTACCTTATTTAAGTGCAGTTTACAGACATTTACACAAATAAATAATATATTATGTGTGTCAATTATTGTTCTTAAAGGTGTATTCTTAATACTTGTGTAATAAAACAATGCAATATAGTGTTAAAAGTGTGGAAAAATCCATTTGAAGTATTTTGGTAAATATGCTGCATTATCCCCCCAATGTTATGGTGATTTGCTTGTACCAATTGTACAAATGGACTCATGAGTCAGTATGAGTATGACATTATGTGGAATCGTTTTCATTTGGGTTGTTCACACAGTTCACCCTGATAAAACTGATTGAGGATGATCAAAGAGCTTGTGTTTGTGTTTCTTGGGCTTTATTTAAGTTTTGTTTTGTTAGTACTTAAATCTGTGTAAGAATATTGTAGGTATACCTGTAAGAATATGGGAAATTAGTTCAAAATTCGGAATACAGAACCTGGCATAGGCCGCTATATACCACAATGGAGTGTTGTAGATTTTATTTTCATATTTTTTTTATTGAATTTTTTCTCTATATGTGGATCTATTTCTGAAGAAGGTAGTTCGAGAGTAACATATAACCATGAGAGGTAGAACTGGAACTTAAAAATTCAATGCCACAGCTGGGATTTGAACCACAGACCTTCCGCTTACCAGGCGGCTGCTCTAACCATTGAGCTACTGTGACAATCTGCCAGAATGGCATTGAATTCTCAAACCAGTTCATATTTTTCCTGGTAAACCACAAAGGTAATCTCACATCAGAGACAAATTACCCCAATGGTGACTTACTATTGTAAGTACTTTATGTCCCAGGATTAAATAACCTTCAGATGGTAAGCAGAAGGTCTGTGGTTCAAATCCCAGCTGTGGCATTGAATTTTTAAGCTCCAGTTCTACCTCTCAAACTTTGCCCACACACGGCTTGTGTGTTTAAAAACACCAACAGTAAGTTTGTTGGCATAAATAAATAATAATATAACCATGAACTGTACAAAAGCTTCAGAGAACCTGATATTTTTTTTTGAATTAATGTCCTCCAACATTGTGTCATATCGGATAAATGAATGAAATAAAATGGGTGAAATGATGCTCAAATGAGCCCGAGGTCCATGGAGCTTTAAGTTACCCGACATTCGTCTTCTCAGGGTAGGGAAAATCTCAGAAAAAAACCTTACCCGGATAACTTACCCTAAGCGAGATTCGAACTCGCGACCTCTAGAACGTGAGGCAGACATGCTAACCATCACACTACCGAGGCGCGCAGAGAACCTGATGAAATGAGAGAAGTGAGAGCATGAAGAGTAAGATAGCTAGGATACCTCTATAGAACTGAGTGAGCAAGATCCTACAAGGATGGCAACTTTGGGTATTATCTATGACACCAGAAAATTCTGACGATCCCCTGTTAGGTGGTTACTAAGTGTAGAGACTGGCCTTCTAAATAGTGGAGTGGGCATTTGGAAAACGATAGCAATGGACAGGAATAAATGGAGAACAGTAGCTGCGGCGGTCAAGTCTGGAAAATGGCTGTAGAACCAACCAAAGAAGGACTTTTTTCACGAAATTTGATTAATTAATGCAAAATTTATTGATAGAGAGGATTGTATTGAGTACTACTACACTTCTCGTAAATACACTGTTCAGATATATTAGGAAATCCAGATAATAGTTTAAAGTGTGTTTTGTGCATTATGCGAAACTGTAAATGTATTTGCCATAAACATGTTCTAGACATTAAAACCTTTTAAAAAATGTATATGCTTTGAAAGTGGAATAAGGTGTTCAAATATAAGTCTCTGGAAATCACCTATAATATGGTGCACCAACACATCAGGTAGCTGAACATTGTGAGAAGTAACATTCTTACAAATTTAGAAACACCATTGCAAATTATAAAAATGAAAAATGTGATGGTTCATGAGTCTGAATTTACTGCGTCTAAAGGCAAATTTTATGGTCAGGCTCAGATATAAACAAATAAAGCAACTGAGGAAAGATAAATGAATGGAAATCATCAGGAAGGTAAAGGAAAAAGTGCATATTATGGAAGTGCACCCAGACTGGCAGAAAATCACACAAGAGCTAATATGGCCTCTGTGCTTCGAACAAGACCCGAGGGAGGGATGAGGTAGAGACTCAAAAGGAGACAACAAGCACAAGTGATAATGCCTCCCTAACGATCCCAGATTTAATGCATCCAATGCCATACAAGACCCTGGAGGTCCCTTAAGGAAAGCCACTCACAGAGGCTGGGTCAGTCAATAGTCTGACCAACGCCAGGGAGAAATTTTTAAAAACCACATCACCACTGCCCATTTGCTACACATCAAATACTGTCACGTGGTCCTTCAACCTAAAACATGATGAAGGAAATGATGGGTAGAGAAAATTATGGACTGGAAAAATATATGAAACGATTCCTCTTGCATACTTCACTTAATCTAGCCTTAGGGACAGTCATAGCTGTAACTTGGAAAAATTATTTTGATTTAAAAAGAATGTAAGTGAAAATTTAGCATTGCAGTCATAAAATAAAACTTCAGTTTGGTAATCTTATGAGAGGTAGAACTGGAACTTAAAAATTCAATGCCACAACTGGGATTTGAACCACAGACCTTCCGCTTACCAGGCGACTGTGGTTCAAATCCCAGTTGTGGCATTGAATTTTTAAGTTCCAGTTCTACCTCTCAAACTTTGCCCACACGCAGCTTGTGTGTTTAAAAACACCAACAGTAAGTTTGTTGTCATAAATAAATTGGTAATCTTAATGTTTAACTTTTGAAAAACTTGAAGTATTTCTTGAAATTAAAATTGGTTTCCAAATGTTTTATAATTTTAATTACAGTAAATTGATTTAATATTTAAAACTATTTTCTCTTCTTAGATTGTCCTTATTTGAAAAAAAATCTCTATCTCCTACTACTAGCAAGCACTCCTGGTGCTTAAATATAGTGATATCCTTAATTTAAATTGTCTCATGTTTGGTCTATCAGGTAAAAGAAGTATGTGGGCCACAGTGTATTATAGAGGGTGGGCAGATCACAGGGGTGATAGAGATCTAGAGTTCCATGTAAGATCTAAGTACTATATATCCTGTCAAATTGCAAGGCTTCAGTGGATTGCTTAATAAAGGACCGACGACTTGACATGGCAAACAGATAAATTAATTCACCACCACTGAGAAGTCCTTTCTGCAGTAATTGCAAAATTATTGTAGATTGCTCTGATATGTTTACAAGTAGTGTTAGCCTTGAGAGAAAAGCAATTCTTTATGTGGCCAGTTTCAGAACCGTTTCAGGTTATTAGCAAAACAGAAGCCTGGTGCAAAAGTTTGTTTAGAAAAGCTACACATGTAAAAGAAGAAAACTCAACTTTAATCCTACCTGTTGAGTTACAGGAGTTATGTTCAATTTAATCACCACCATGAATATGGTTGCTTAAAAAGTTGTGCAGAAAGTAAATGAAACTAACATATTCAATTACTCTTGACTTCACCAATACAGTCGCCGCAATGGAAATCTTTACAAGGTAATAAAAACAACAAATACCGACTTTACATGGTTTTATTTTTAACTTCTGCATACAATTAGTACTTGGTCATATTTCCCTTAACTTTTATCACTTTCAGGAGTCTCCTAGGCATTGAGTCTGCTAGATATTCAAAATATTTTTTGTCCATTTCCACCCAAAACTTCTTCAACACTTCCTGTAGCTCCTTAATGCTTAAATGGTTGCAGCTCTTCTATTTTATTTTTCATTTGATTCCAAGCATTTTCTATCGGATTTAGGCAGGAAAGTTACCAGGTCATTCAAGTACAGGTATATTATCTTTCAGGAACTTCTGAACCATCTTTGTCCTATGTGCAGGGGCACCATCATGCATGAAGTACTGACACTGGTGAATCGGCCAAAATGTGAACAAATGCTGTTGTAACACTTCTAAATAGTTACTTCCCTTCATTGTGATATTCTTTGGGAGAAAGTACAAGCCACCTCTACCATAATTGCCACTAAAAGCACCCCATTCCATCACACTTTCTGGATGGTTTTGACAGTAAACTTTGGATCATATCGTGACACATTTTTTGGCCTCCTCACCATTTTGGACTTTCCTCTGACCAATTTGAAAGTGCTTTCATCAGAAAACATTACTTTACGCCAGTCTTCTGATGTCCAGTGCTGATATGTCTTGCAAAAATTTATCCTTTTCTTCTTCATAGCTTCAGTCAGAAGAGGCTTCTTGGCTGCACACCGACTTGGTAAACCTAAGTCTTTTTGAAGTTGATGCTGAATGGTCCTTATTGCAACATTGTTCAGAAGGTCTGGGTGTTTCTTCTTTAACCCTGCCGCTGTAATCCATGGATCAGCCATCAGTTCTTGTTGAAGTCTTACTTTTACCACCTGAGCTGATTTTTCGTCTTGGTGTGTTGCCAGGTGGAAAAGATGCTGCTGCTGTTTTTAGGTCATAAATAGCTTGTGTTGAAACCTTTAGATAGGCAGCTACACGAATCACAGAGGTACCTACTTCCAATAGAGTTAAAGCACGAGTCTTCTATTCAGAAGTGAGCTTCTTGCGTCCCATTATTTGTATTATAATGAGAAATACACAACTTTAAAAATGGCACTCAGGTTAAAAATTTAATAACGACGACAAACTAGAAACAGAACACTGTACAAATACCAGAGACTGACTGAGACCTGGTCTGCTAATAGAAGCAAGCTGCTACTGTGCACTCAAGAATCATGTGATTTACAGCTCCGCCCGCTCCTTTGTATAGTGGCAGGAGAAGAACAAACTGAGCACATCGTCTACGTAAAGATTTTCCTTGCACTAACAATGTAAAGATTTCAATTGCGGCGACTGTACATGAGTGAGTGGTGAAACGTGTGGTGAACATTTGTCATTTAAGCTGCTTAGCACCCTGAGAACAATTGGCTTTGATTCATTTGGTCTGGTGTGTCAGAGTATGGATGGAGCAAGAAATGTGAGAGGTCCATTTAATGAAATAAGGGCTGGTTCATAACTAGATTGAAAAACTTGAAATACATGTATTCAAATGGCATTGTTCACAACTGACAGGAAGCTTTTCCAGGCCCCAGGAACAGGAAAGAAGACTTAGCCAAGTTTTAACTTATTGGTTCACATTACTGGGCACACATGGTAGATTCATATTGTGCATATTAAACTTTTCGCTGTAGAAATTAATCAAGGTGGCCATGCCAGGAAACATCCACTAGAGCTCTCTAGTCGCAAATTAGAAGATATCATTGGTCAGTTAGAAACAAAAGAATTCCCAATGCACAATATGGAACTCCATTTCCTGGTAACTTGTTATAATTCTGGAACTGTTGTGAACCAAAATATTGAGTTCTGCCTTGCTTCCTGTTGTTGGAATCGTTATGGTACCCATTATTGGGTTGTTGTGAGCCAGCCTTTATGTTTTCTGTACGTAGACAATGCTCTAAGACATTTTAAATTGAATGTTGCTGTCACAGATTTGCCTTAGCTGTAGAGAAGTCGATGGATATTTATCCTCAGATAAAGAACATGTTGTCTATCCTTCAAGAGCTCTTATCTATTCGTGTGTGGACACGAACATCATTACTAGGGCTCGGAAGTTCATGCCCTAAAAAACACTGAAATATGCATGCCAATATGCTCTTAAAAACTTGAAAATATGCCAAGAAATATGCACTATTTAACTAAAACAATGTTCCTTTGCAGTAGACAAGACGAGTTAGTATAAATAATAAATCAAGTTACCTTATTCCTTATAGGTTGAAGCAGAAGTGGTCCTGCTGCTAGTATTAACTGCTAAATAGGCAGTTCACAACCAACACTTTGCACAAATTTTCAACTGTAAAACATCGTCTGTTGTCTCGCAAAACACTTTTGTAACATGAAAACCTTCTCTCCACGTCACAAGATATTATCGGGGCATATTTAAATGATGTTAACTGCTTCACAGAGAGATTCAAGTCTCTTGGTGTGACAGATGTTTTTCTTTCAAGGATGTCTCGAATATCACACATCTGTTTATAACCAGAATTTTTTTGAAATTTTATAATTCACTTCCTCTTTCACTTTTAGTCCTATGGTACCAGGAACCGAACTTAGATCACATATTATTTTTTCAAAGACAGCAAGTGATTCATGCAAGGGAGATCCTACAGCTTCCAATGCCGTTATGGCTGTTGGTAAGACAGAAAAATGGGCAGATATGAAGCTAAGATCCTCTTTTAACCCAGTGCCTGACAGAATATTTTGCACAGTTTCTATTGATGAAGCATCTCTCGAGTCCAATGAATTAACAACCTCTTCGACTATTTCTATGTGCTCAGCATAATATAAAACTGCATCTGACCCATGTTCCCCATCGAGTTAACACTGTTGCAGGAGGAAGTCTGATATTAGGTGCTGTTGATCCAAACAACTTAACTCGAGATTTAACAAAAATTCTCTTTGTACTGGACACAAATCTGCCTGCCAATGGGAAAGAATCACGTATTGTCTCAGAAATGCGATGAAGAGCATGTGCCAAACAAGTTATATGAATTAAGTTAGGAAAAATACATTTCAGAGTTTGTCCTGATTTTACCATGTAATGACCTGCATCAGTAACAAATAAAAGTAACCGGCCGTATTTGACTCCACATGGCCATAGTAATTTCAAAGAGTCCATCACAAACTGGGCCACAGTTACATTGTCAGTGGCCGACAATTCGCTCACGTTAAGAAGATAAGGTGTAGACTTTTGTTCATTATTTAAATTACCCACGATTATATTAGCAACAGAACGGCGCTCAGAATCAGGGGTTTCATCAACAGACAACCACACAAACTGATCCGCTAATTGATTTTGTATATTTGACAATACGTTATTGTAACAATGTCCTACATAGGTCTTACACAGTGTACTTTCTTCAGGTACTTGGCAAGAAAGTTTTTAAATGTCGGATTATTAATTTTGAACAAGGGAATATCAGCAGCTAAAAATGCTTGGCACAAGTCATAGGAAAATTCAGTAACCCTACTTCTTAAACACTCTACTAGCTGTTTTTGAACACGTTCTTTGTTTGCGAGTTTTCTGATTAAATTCTCCTTATGTTTTGCTGTGTTTATGTGCTGAACTATTTAAAATCTTCTCTCACTCCCTATATTTTTCTCACACGCTCCACAAAACAGTACCCTACTATCCGTAGATATTAAATCACCCGAAAACTCTTTCTGTAAATTAATCTAGCACTCGAAGTTGGTTTTATTTTCGGCATTTGAAGAGCTTTTTAATATTTTATACGCCTAATTTAATTTGTTAGCAACCAGTTCACAACATTGTTACGTTTGAAGATCACGATGCAACTGCTGGTGGGCAGGCAATCGTGCTGCTCAAAACGTTGACCTGCACTTTATATTTGTTAATATAAACCTCTCAGATAATGCACTGATTATTCTCTACGCACATACATATAATGAAAGGGTAGAAACAGGGGATTCACTGCATGACAACATGACTCAGCATTAGTTTTTGCCACGTAACAAATTGCATCATCATGTGCAATACTACCAATATGAAAAATAGTGTCCAGATTGAAAAAAATAGTAAAAAACTATAAAAATCATTAAAATATGCAATATAGGGGCTATAATATTGAAATAATATGCATTTATCAAAATCAAGAAAATATGCAGTTATATGCACCATAAAATCATGTCCAAATAACTGAAAGCTCCATAATTCGTGCACATAATGTAAAAGCATACATTTTTAGCCCATATGAAAAAACATGCAAATGCATGAACTTTCTAGCCCTAATCATTACACTTTTATAGAAAAGTGAACAAAGGACCAACTTAGATTAAAAGGAATTACTTGTGAACAGCCCACACAAATATTATACATTCAAGCCAAAGTGGCACTCCAAGGGGAGTTCTAAGTTGTTACGATGTCCTGATGAAATACAGAAATAGGAAATATCAGAAAATGATACATAAGCTATGGCAAAGAGACTTACTTTAATTATTTACATGTTATAAGTTGCCCATTTGAGTACACAAGGAAGTCCACCAGGGAATTTAGCGCACTTGAGGGATGCTGTGCACAGGAACAGGCCAGAATTGTGGAAAGACCAGAGAATGCATCATGACAATGTGCCGGCTCACTCATCTGCAGTTATCTGGCAAAGCATAAGACTCCAGTTGTGCCCCATCTAGCCTATTTTCTGAACCTAGTCCCAGCAGACTTCTTCCTGCTTCCCAAACCTAAAACTGTATTGAAAGGACGTCGTTTCCAAGCTTAAGAAGAGATTCAGGATAGCGTAGAGACCTGCACACCATCCCAAGAAGTGCATTATTGGAAGCTTTCCAAAAATGAAAGAAACATTCAGAATAGTGTATTGTCTGCAGAGGAAACTACTTTTAGGGGGACTGTGGTTAAAATGATGTACAATGAGCGAAAAAGATTTTATAACATAAGTTTAGTCTTTTTTGAACACACCTTATATTTGCTTGCTTAATTTATAGTTTCCACTTATGATTATGGCACATTTTAATCTTTCAGCATATTGCACAATGAACACACTACACTTACATGTGTTTTTATATTGTTGTTTAACGACGCTGTCAATTGCTAAGATCACATCAGCATCACCAGTATGCTGGAATTTCTTTTACATGCCAGTAAATCTACTGACATGGAGCTGTCATTTTTAAGCACACTTAAAAACCATCGGTCTGAGCTGGATTTGAACCTGTGACCTTGGGATCAGTAGGCCAACGTCCAACCAACTGAGCCACCCAGACCGACACATGTGTGCTATTATGCAGAATTGAATGCACAGTCACAGTATGGCTTATTGATAGATATTCAATTTGCTACTGATTTGCAGCAACTGAATCCATATTATGTATATCCTCGCATTGCTAAACTCTCAGCATAGCCTAAAAGCTGCACATATGTTGTTCATACATTAAATGATTCCTTAAAAATTGAAATACAAGAGATTAGAATTAGCATATGAATGGCCATCTTGTAAAATCACTTAATGCTCATTTTAAAAGTAGCTTTATTGCAGATATGCATAATGACGTACAGAAAATTAACTATATTGATAAAAAAAAAATTAGGTGTACATTCTCATGTCTTCCTCTACCTGCTGTTGTTTATTTTTATGTAGCTTCTACAAATTGTTCTTATGAAGGTTTATTTCTGTATATATGTACATTATTTTAATTGCGGGTCCAAATGACCTAGTTGTTGATGGGCCCTTTAATCCCACTCACTCACTATTTTAATGGACATAAGTATTTGCAGAAATGTAGTACCATCGTTTAAATGGGCTTGCCACCATGATGACAGGGCATTTTCCGTGTAGCCAGCAGTAGAACGTGGAAGCCTAACTTAGTAACAGTATTCATTATTATGAACATTTAATGTGTGTCTACACTGCTTACCTTTTTCAAAGCAGATGTTGAACACATTCCCCTTGTGCTGCAAGACAGGCATTGCAGCATCTTTACAGGTTTTTATTTACATGTTGTAACTCTTGTGAGTTGTCTATTTCTTCCCGTATGATATTGTAACAAATATGCAAAAATCCAAAGTCTGGTTACTTTTCTATCACTTTATTGTCCTCTAAACTTTTATTACAAATACACAGTTCTCTTCTCATATTTCACTGTTTATAGTCTTTTCTGTTATCACAACTCACAACTTTCTTCTCTGTCCTTTTCAATGTTTTTCTCTACTTCACTGTCTCTTATATCTTAACTATGATGGTGCAATCACCTGACAACATACACGCACTCATTGACAGGCTGACTGACTCATTCCCATAACTAAAAGCTAACTGTACACTCACTAAAGACTGGCTTAACTAAGTAACCGAAGACTGACTATAGACTGACGAACAACTGACTGCTGACCTACGACTGACTCTCTGCTGCTATCTCAGGTCCTTTTTATAGTTTTGGATGATGTCATGCTGACTTATCAAGGAACCGCACATACACATGCACTGGAAATGATGTAGCAGATCTTTCCCGAAGCCTCTGAAAGGTATTAGAAATGTAGCCCCTTTGCACCCTAGTGTTACTGCCATGTGATCACTCATGTGGGTGGTAAGGGAAAACTTAAAAACTGTGCCCGCTTCTGATAGGCACACCGTCAGTAGGGTGGGACAGCTGACAGTGCCGTAGCCAAGTGGTTAGACCATTCAGAACCCAGGTTCGATCCCAGGCAACCACATGTGGGGTTTGTGGTGGACGAAGTGGCACTGGGGCAGGTTTACTCCGGGTTCTCTGGTTTCCCCCGTCATTCATTTCACCGGTGCTCCATCTTCATGTATTATCAGTGTCACCACCTGTGGTAGCATATGTATAAAAACGGCCATTAAATACTACAAAACAATGTCTGTGCTTTTCCATCATTGTTTGTGAAATCCAATGTCACAATATATTGCAATTCAATTTTATTCAGGGATTTGTTTTATATAACCTTTCTTTTAAAGTGCCCCATAAATATTGTAGGGTTTTAGGTCCAAGGACCTAGGGGCCACTTCCCTACACTAGTTATTCTGTCACCAAACATGACAGCAACAGCATGCAGTGAAATGTGAGTTGCATGGGATGTAGCCCCATCTTTTTGAAATATGTGTGTTCAATTTTTATCAGTCAATTGAGTGAAAAACTCCCAAAATTATGGCTTGGCCGTTCTACAGTAATGGCTTCATGAAAGAAAATAGGGCCAAGGATTCTCATCACACTCACGGCACACTATACACTGACCTTAGGATCATCCATATCGTCAAGCTTTTTCTTTGAAAACATGGGGTCTTTGCTATTTTTTTTATAGTGTGTGTGTGTAATTCCAATAGAATTCATGGAATATTTTATGCACTATGTGTCTGTTATGCAGATCAATGCCAGGAAACCTGTCCCTAAGTGCTCTACAATATTGAGCTGGTGATTTGTATTTTATGAAATGACTACAAATGAATATTCTTTGTCCAGTACTAAACTGCACCATGACTCAAGTAAATATACTGATATACAACCGATCTGAAATGTGACAAATCGTCCACGGCCTTGGCCAACGTCACATGTGCTCCATATGGTGCAAAATAGTTCTATTGCTGGCAGCATGAGGAGTGGAGTATTGGTGGATAGGCACTGTGTGCCCCACCATCAAGTGCTGTGAGGGGTGTGCTTATTTAAACTGATGACACGGTAGTTTCATCAGATGTTTTTAGTTACAAGGGACATAGAGGAAACTCAATCAATAATCAGATGTTTAAACTCACAATGCTATATGCTGGTCTTAAATTTCCATGTCCTCCCCATTACATTATGAGACACAACGGAATAGTGATAGCATTTTAATTAAATGAGAATGAGAAAGTATTGTGAAATTCAAACCAGCAATAATAAGTATTTCTGAAATTGAGTTGCCACAGTAAAGTTATTTGAAATAAATTGTGTTTTAACACATATACATTTTGCAGTATGTTAAACATTTTTGTCTACCGTTTGTCTGTTGCTCTCCTGATATATAAAATTCCTTTTCAATGAATAGTAGTTCGCAGACAATTCCCGGAAATTTCTATATGTACATTTGGCTTAGTATTAATTGAACATCCCATTTTAGAGTTAATGCTGTCACACATGCACACACACACCTACGTTTTTCTAAAAAGATTTCTTTTCTGCTAATTTTTATGTATTTATTCATTCGTTCATTCATTCATGGGTCATCAAAATGTATATGTAAATTTCAGTGTCAAATTTTTGGGCAGAATAATCATTCGTACAGGGAAAGTAAAGAGAAGGTACCTGTTTTATCTATTTTAAAGAGTGACACTGTTTATGATGACTGGTCTCATGGTAATATTTATGCTACCAACTCCAGGACCAAAATCACTGTAAGACATTGGCATTCATAATTGCTTTACAGATAATCATGCCTGTAACATTTTATTTGTTTGAACAAAGGGTATTACAATTTTTGTTTGTATATTTCAAGATTTTTGTTGCCGTACATCTGAATTTTCCAAAATGTTGTCTTACCTTCTTCAGCTATCCCTCATATACCTCATAATAATCAGTCACCCATCAAATGGCCTTCGCATTTTAAGTCCAGTTTTGCACTTACTAAGACACAGTGCATGATGTCCTTGAATGGATGAATGTCCAAAACTCAGAGGAACAGTTGTTTAAGGGACAGAACGTACTCCTCACTAACGTACATCTCAAGTACACCTGCATTTACTGAGAGCAAACTCTGGGTTACCAGCCGATTTCACACTTTTTATGATGTATTCTTAGCATGAAATTGAGTAAACATCGCTGATAAAATGGACCTGTCATATGAGTAGACTAAAAGCCTCAGCTAAAAAGAAAATAGCAAATTCTTGTACTTGGAGCTGGACTTGGCATGCGTCATCCACCATGGGCCCTCAGTCAAGATGCACATATATTAAATAATGATTTATTTAAATTTTGACGTTAACTACGTCTCATACATTGCAAATAACATGCATAATAGCTTTTGCCGTTTAAGTAATAGTATTGAAAAGCTCAGCAAAGGATTAAGGCTGTCTTAAAAGGCTAAATTATGCACAAAAAGTTGTGAAGTGGTAATGACCTGGTGCGGCATATAAATTCTACAGTTGAACTCAGAGTGTGCTTACATTCATGTGTTTATTTCCGCAAACTTTGCACCTGAAGTTTTTCAGCCATCTTAATCATATTTTTTATTTCATCCATATTACTCTTTACCCCATTAATTATTCTTTCCTCCATATTTTTAACTTGCACCATGTCCTCTGCTAAAGCTTTTAATATTGCCATCATTTCCACCATTTCTGGTCCCTGATTCATTTCAATTCCACCTATCATTAATAAACACAATAGCAGCTGAAAAAATCAGCTCCCGATTAAGTCATCTCTATTTGAATAACTTTTTGTCACAATCTTCTTGCAATTAAATAGGCCGATTCGACCTTGATAAAATTCTATCA
Source organism: Tenodera sinensis (assembly GCA_030765045.1). Lineage (NCBI taxonomy): Eukaryota > Metazoa > Arthropoda > Insecta > Mantodea > Mantidae > Tenodera > Tenodera sinensis. Next base: position 49,818,440 of record CM060966.1, read on the forward strand.
GAGCACCCATCTCACGGAGCTTGTGCAAACACGTCTTACTCCTACCACCGCTCAAATGCAATTCCGAGTATGCAGATATGCTTTTGATCTATGGAGAAGTAAGAGCCAATGACAAGCAGCTCAACATATATACTGAGAGAGATATCCTAATAGACAGCAATACCATAAAATGGAAATAAAACAAGTACTAATTAAAATACCTAACAGCTTTAAAAGCAATAATTGTTCAGTCAATGTTATTTGTTAATATTGCACGGTAAAAAATTAGCACATATAGGGAACTCAAATCACCTCTACAACAGACGGATTATTACTTATGAGTTGTGCACTTGTTCAAACTGAGCTATCAAGAAACTTGAGAGATAAACATTCCCCTTAATAAGTAGCATTCACTGTTCCCAGTGCACATTTGCAGTGGTGCGAATGTCAGCTGTCTAATTACGATTATACCAAAGTTCGATGTTCTAACATCTATATTAGTACTAATTTCATTGAGTGTATAACCAAAGATATATTAAATACTTGGGTAAAACCTAGCATAGGGGCCAATGTTTTCATGTTAAAATGTAAAATGCAGATTGCATAAAACTGGAAAAAAAAAACAAGGGGCAGCTGACTCACTTGGTATAGCTCTTGATAAAGATAAAAGACTATATCCTAAAAGGCTACAATGTTTTATAATTAGAAGCAAACTTAAGAAATGTTGTGTACAATAAAATGTGTATCTATCATGTTGAACCATTTTTGTTTCAGTGTTGATAACAGTGATTACATGCGAAATGGTGATTTCCTTCCCACCCGGCTACAGGCACAGCAGGATGCTGTTAACCTTGTTTGTCATTCAAAGACAAGGTCTAATCCCGAAAATAATGTTGGACTTCTAACATTAGCAAAGTGAGTATATGAGCATAACCTCATACTTGTTTGCTTGTTTGTTAGGTCCCATTGTGAGCAAAGTTTGGGGATATTGAACACCTAATAAATTAGGGAACATGCAGCAAAAGTAGTAATATATATTCCTCACCAAGAATGCTCTTTTTTTCCTCCATCATTCATTATGTAAGAAAAATAAAAATTTATAGGCATATCAACAGTAACAAATAAGTGTTGTTGTTAGCTAATGCTGGATTTCTGACAGTGAAGTCATTAATCCTCTTGCTCTTCAAAATTTTTCACTGATGGATGGGGTGTTAGAAATCACCAGGCATATTTGAAGGTGGTCTCGGTCCATTTTCTCTTGGAGATCACACAGAGGACAGAGTGGTGAAGAATATATCCCAATTCTGTTTAAATGTTTTGCCAGACAATCATCTGTAATCAACCTGAAGGTTGCAACTGCCGTTTTTCGAGGATACTCAGGAATTATTGTTTGAATGTTTGGTAGTTCCCATCTTTTATTTTTTGATTTTTATAGTAATATTTTGCAATAATTTTTTTGAATTCAGAGTTGACTAATCTTTTAGCTGCATAAAATGGTAGATTAACTATAGATTTCTGTACACTGCCGGTAACAAATAAGTGTATATCACCATCATATGCAATCTGTCGTGTTCACCTGTTGAACGAGATATTAAAAAATTCCTCCATAGTATGTGGGGAGTGCAAAAACAACTAGATCTTTTTTGAAGGTTTTATGTTGATCAGGATTGCTTGATAGTTTTAGGTAATATTGAAGGTTATCACAGATTTTTATTTCAGAGTAGTAACATCCTTTTTGGAACAGTTTTAAGCTATTTGCTGATCTGTGCAGATTACCTGCATACTGAGGTCATGCACAGCAAGGTTTGTTGTGAAGATATAATTATCTGCAAGATAGCTCAAGAGAATACATATATTCACCAGGAAGAGTAAGAATATGTTGGGATTATGGGGCCCAATGACACAAATAATGCATGTCGTCATTTTTCTAATATATACCCTTGCTTGCTGTGTGTTGAATTATTCCAGAAGATAAATTCATAATAACCAAGAAGTGAAAATAGGCAAAATATGCTGTTGTTAAGGCATTTTGGTTAAGGGGAGGCATCAGTGAAATTTGGACAAAAATGACGAAAAATGCGATTTTTTGTTTTTTGCCTTAAAATTATGTCTGTACCTTGTACTTTCAGAATCTACCATCGTTTACTTCTCATCGGCATTTAAAAGGCCGTTATGCCATGATTTAAATGCCCATGTGCGGGTGGGCGTGGCTGCTGAAATGCATTCATTACCCCATTGCAGCAAAATGGTGTACAATTTTGAAGTTTAAATTGGGCGGTCTGATTCAGTTCTGGTGGATGTAAGCAGAGATATCTTGTGGGATTTTCTGCAAACATCCATGCCGGTGAAACAAACGAATGTTTCCTGTTTTAAAATATGTGTACCATGTGGTTGTATTTCTCTGAATTTTATTTAAGATTACACAGCTTGAAGAAGAGAGAAGTCATCTTTATTGTGGTGTACATTTAGATAAGTAGAGTTTAGAGTAAGAATAAGTATAATATAGAATAAGATAAGGCAGGGAATACTAAATAAGTGTCTTCTTGCTCTATCTAAGTGAAAATCTAAATTCTTTATTTAGCTGTTTGTAAACACACAAGCAGCTAATACTCTTCTCACTATTATAATTTATTGTAAAGTTGTAAAGATAGTACATTAAGTGGACCAGATTTTTATTAAATTATTATTAACTGGTATAAAAATATTGTAAAGTGGGTAAGTAAGAGCAAACAAAGAAATCTCTTGCAGCAAGAAAAAATATAATGCCTAGATGGCAAACTAGCAAATCTCAGGGGGAAACAAGCATAACTAGATCTACAGTAAATCTTGAAGGAGCAGGTTCAAGTAGTTAAAAAGTTGCAGTGACTTCAGCTATCAGTGAATTTAATGAGTTGTGAGGCTACTCTCTATGTAAAGGAAAGAGTCACAGCTAGTAATGAAAGTCCAGTAAGCAAAAGAATTTGTAATGTTAGGTAAAGGAAAGAGTCACAGCTAGTAATGAAAGTCCAGTAAGCAAAAGAATTTGTAATGTTAGGTAAAGGAAAGAGTCACAGCTAGTAATGAAAGTCCAGTAAGCAAAAGAATTAGTAATGCTAGTAATGAAAGTCCAGTAAGCAAAAGAATTAGTAATGTTAGGGATAAGGGAAGATTAAAGCAGAGTGCACTGAGTACATTAAATACATTCAAATCAGCAAAAAAACAGTTAAGAGTAGCAAGACTTAAAGAAGAAGAAGCTAAACAGTTAACTGAAGGACCTTCACATGGTCCAGGGGAATTCTAAAGCAGTAAATGTATGTTGTCATACACTTAAAACTTTAAAGTCATTTTTTTATGCTTTCTATTTTTTGACATTTTTCAATCTTCAAAATGCATCTTCTAATACAGTTCTTAATAGATTTCTTTTAAATTTTGCACAGATGTTCTTAGATAGTTGCTTCATAAAACTTGGTATTTTAAATTCTGTAGACGGAGTAGTTTAATTGTTATTGAATTTTTATTTTGAAAATTATTAATCATTTGAAAAAGAATGGACATTGAGGTATTCAATAATTTTTTTTTCCAAAACTGTTTGACATAGCCAAATAAAAATACCAGGTTTTGTAGACATAATCTAGGGAAACATATGGCCAGAGTTTAGTTTACTTAGAACAAATAATATTTTATAAGAAGCGTTTGCTATACTACCCTAAAATTGCAGCAAAAAAACCAATAAAAATTTTCTTTGCAAAAACTATCTTGCATAGAAAAGTGAAACTTGGTAAACCTTCTAGTCATGCTTTGGCACATATACATACAAATTTTCACATCATTGTGACAAAAATTGTGGATTTTTGTCATTTTCACAGATGCCTCCCCTTAAACAGATTTTTCCAAGTTGCTTAATGCAAAGCAAGCAGAGCTAAGCTTTGTAGCATGGTTTTTATTTGGTTTCTCCAGCTGGCCTCTTCATCTCTTTGGAGCCCAAAATGTGTGAGCTTAAAATAGTCTTACTATGCATTATAAAAAATATTTTTTATGAAAAAAAAAGAAGCATCTAACAGTTCCAATTAAATTAGAATAAAATTAATGCTATTTCCAACTTTCCATAGAAAATATATATTTTGTTTGTTAACGACACTGTCAATTGCCAGGATCATATCAGCACTACCGGTGTGATAGAATTTCATCCCACAGGAGTTCTTTTATATACCCATAAATCTACTGTCACTTTTAAGCAACTTAAAAACCATTGGTCTGGGCTGTGTTTGAACCCACAACCTTGGGATCAATAGTGTTTAACTAACTGAACCACTCAGATCCACAAGTTTGCATAAAGCAGAGTATCACGGTAATCTTTAAGTACAAAAAGTTTTCTGTTTAAAAAAAAATTAATTTTTTCCAAAATATTTGACACAGTTGAAATAGTCCTTAATCCATATGATACTCTTAAGTTTATCCCTGACCATCTTACGTTCATCTATAGGCTTAAGATTTGTAATTAAACAACATTTCTTAACAATGGCATCAGCTGAATGCTTAAAATTGCATTATTTGATCCACTTTGGTGTAAGTGCATGTTGTATAATTTAATTACTATTCAGCATTATCAGTATGTTCATAATTACTTTGCACGGCAAAATCCACATCATTGATTACCAACATGATTACAAACATAGCAACCCATATCATCATGGCTTTGTATGTGGTGTTTTCTAAGCAAGCTATTTAATTGCATTATTGTACACACCTGAAGCTATTAGAAGTGAAGCAATATAATCCACCAACATCACAAAGTATGTAGACACCAACAGCTTCACACTCTAAAATTGAGTTGTACACATTACTCAGCTAACATGTTTCAGCATGTAAACTGACCTTATACCTTTACCTTGAAAATGGCAGAAAGAAGCTGCTGAAACATGTTGGTTGTGTAATGTGTACAACTCAATTTTAGTTAAGTGAAGCTGTTGGTCTCTACATACTTTGTGATATTGGTGGGTTGCTCTATTATGTAAGAGCAATATGAATATTTTGGCCTTTTTTGTTAGAAGACAATTCTTTTGAGTATCTGAAAACCCTCTTGGCTGGTTTAAGTAGAATTGCTAAATGAACTAACTCTATAATTCCTTTTAAAATAAATAAGGTGACATTTTGCATTTTAAATGAATGCTAAAAAGTTAACTTCTTGAGTTTCAGAGTCGAAGTGTTAGCCACATTAACTTCAGATGTGGGGAGAATTCTTTCAAAGTTACATCAAGTTCAACCAGAGGGAACCATAAACCTGTTAACTGGTATTCGCATTGCACATGTAAGTTTTTCTCCTATGAAACTTTTATTAGTATTTTAACTTATGAATTATTCAACAAAATTATTGTAGGCTCAACCACAGAAATTAGTGACTACTTAATTTAAGAACAAAAACAGCACAAGTAAGAAAGTAACAAGAAAGTCAGCAGAACCACTATCCTAACACCCTTGGAAGACAAGAAGAAAATTAATATAGAACAATTTAACAGAAATGTCATATCAAGGGGTAAAATTTTAATTTATTTCAATATTTTGAATAAGGTTATTTGATTCCTCACACTCTCAGGTACATTCTTCAATAATAAAATACTCACAAATCACAAAAAAATAGAGTAAAGATCTTGGTAAATGCAAAGCAAAAGAAAATGCACAAAGATTATGTATTCTACACACACGTTACAAGGTAAATGTTGGAATTTACATCAGATCTTGTTTTTAAAATCAGACATTGGCTCTTCCTTGATTCTCTGCCATAAGTATCTTTAAACCAGCTTTTTTTGCCTTCTTTTATACATATTTCATATCAGTGACAGTCTGTTATGCTAAACATGGATAAAGTATTATGGAAAGTAAAATAAATTGAGGTTTAAAATTTCCTTCCAGATCCTGCATTAGCATCACATTACCAACAAAAAGGTATCCTGTGCATTTTCTTCTGAAGTCAGTGGATTTCCGGTAATAGTGCCATAACAGACTGACGTTCATGCCTTTGCTACTTTGTATAGCTCTCACTTAATAGACAGACCGTGGCGAGTGCACCAACAAGCCTCTAAGAGATCATAGCTGAAACCTTAGCAGAAAGACAACATGAATACAGACAGCATCTAAGACAACAAGATCCCTTTGAAGAATGTAAAAATAAAGAAAATGCTGCTAAGAGAGATAAAAGGGCTAAACTCACCAAGACAAAGAGCAAACAACTCATTAGGTCAAAGAACAGAATGTACAAACAGATTCAACGAACTAGGGACAAGATGCATGGAAAGCAGGAAGCAAGAGATAATGCCATTATTACGACATCTGCAACACAATTAGATCTGGGCAGCATTTTGGAAAGTGCAGAAAACGTATGAAGCACTTCCCAAGTCTCCACAGAAGAGATTACAGTTGATTGCTGGCCTGTCAGCAACAGAAGGATTAACTGTGGGCAAGCCAGGGAAAACAGCATCAGAGCATAGATATTCAGAAGTCGTTTAAGTTGCAATCCTGAAGTTCTATGAGGATGACTCAATATCATATCTGGTCCAGGAGAGATGCATTCAAAATTATCTGCATTGATGGTGAGATCAAAGAGGTCCAGATCAAATATTTGGTAGTTACAATAAAAGAGGCATGTGCTTTATTTATATAGAATAATGAAATGTATGTTAGCTTTTCTAAGTTTGAAGAGTTACGTCCTAAACTAAACTAAACTAAACTAAACCCCTAGCGCAATTGAAGGGCCAAGGCTTGCCACCCAGACACTGCGTCCCCCCACCTCTGCCCACCACAGGCGTCATTGCTGGGGTGCAGTACTGGAGGGTGGGACGTGGTCATCACCCCCGAGCCCTCCCGGCCAGTTATGCAGCCTTCTCGACCTGGGGCCACTACTTCTCCATCAGGTAGCTCCTCAATTAGTCCCCCCTGGGCCTAACAAGGCTGAGTGCCCCTGTGCCAGACCTCCCAGAGGGGATAAAATCCCCATGCTGTTACCGGGGATTGAACCCGGGTCCTCTTGCCAGAGGCAAGTGCACTACCAACTGCACTACAGAGGCAGTTAGAGTTACGTCCTGCTAATTTATATCTCCAGGGTAACATTCCACACATTCGTTTGTTTCTATGTAATGTTTCTATGTAACAAAACCAAACACATTAGTGTGCAGGAGATATCCCAGAGTGATGTGAGCTAATGCTGGATTACTGACAATGAAGTCATTAATCCTCTTGCTCTTCAATATTTTTCACTGATGGATGGGGCACTAGAATTGGCCGGGCATATTTGAAGGTGGTCTTGATCCATTTCCTCTTGCAGATCACATAGAGGACAGAGTGGTGAAGAATATATCCCAATCTGTTCAAATGTTTTGCCAGACAATCATGTCCTGTAATCAACCTGAAGGTTACAGCTGCCATTTTTCGAGGATACTCAGGAATTACTGTTTGAGCATTTGGTAGTTCCCATCTTTTGATTTTTCATAGTAATATTTTACTCGTACAATAATTTTATTTGAATTCAGAGTTGACTAATCTTTTAGCTGCATAAAATGGTAGATTAACTATAGATTCCTGTACACTGCTTGTACACTTTTTTGCAAGAAAATCAGCTTTGTCATTACCACTCAGTCCACAGTGAGCTGGTATCCATTGGAAGACTAGGTGTTTTTGAAGTGCTGTTAGGTGGATAAGAATTTTCCAACACTATAATTGTTTTGTTTTTTGGTGACAACTTAGAAGTAATTGCTATAATTTTTTTAAAATTTATTTATTATTTGAAGTCGCTTCAACATAATAGTCATGTCGCGACTAAACACTGAGGAAAAAAAAGGAGGAAGCAAATCATGAAGTTTACATTGAATTTAAACATTAACTTTGCATGCCTTGATGAACTTGATGATTTTCTTGTGGTATTGTTGATCACCCAAAGCTAGCTGCTATAATTGTCACCCTGGAATCTGAGAGAATAACTGCCTGATGAAAATATGAGATTCTATACAAAAGATTTTGAAGGGCTATTCGAATTGCTTCAATTTCTCCATCAAAGTTTGTAGTTCCATAACCTAAAGATTTATAATAGGAAAAGAGGTAGCACGCCCAGAGTGATATTGAAGCGAAAAAGTACCTTGAGAAATGGTTTGAGCATCTTTTGTCTATTCCAGCCACTCATAGTGTTCATTGTAGAAAAGTGATTGATGAATGTTATCAAGTATACTCAACTTTCATGTAAACAGTTGGTCAAGCTGATCCATGTGTTACTCAGTTTAGCACCAAAGCAGCATTAGCAGAATAGTACAGTGCCTGCTGCTTTGAGTGATCCTGCAATATGATTATGTGTATCATGTGACAAACTATGCTATGTGAATCAGCTCTCGTAATGTGTAAATCTAAAGTTACTTGATGCACTTGATTCGGAGGAATGTGCTTGTAGATGATTCAAAGACTTGATTATACTGTGAGAGAGATTTAATACAAACTGTGGTGTTAATTTTCAACAACTTACACTAAATACAAATATAAGTGAAGCTTAAACTCTAAATTTTTTTATATTTTTGATTTATAGGAAGTTTGCTCAGAAAGTATATATTACTAGTACCTGGGTGACTGAGCTTCGCTCGGCTTTTCTTTTCCTTTTTTTTTAATAATTTTTTTTGGGGTGGGGGTGAGATTACTTATTTAGATAAACTTGAAAAGCAAAATATTAATTAAATATAAATTTTCATCCTAATTGTTGGAGCTGCTTCTGTGACGAGACATTTAATATCTTGGCTTGTTTGTTGAAATTGGCCCATTAACAGAGAAATTATGGCCAAAATAAAATTGCAACTAATTGTGACTGTTACCTGTAGACTAGGTCAACTTTCTTTATGTTTGCTGAAAGCTCTTGATGATACCTTTAATATCCTGGCTTGTTTGTTGTAATTGACCCGTTAACATAGACATTATGGCCAAAATAAGGTTTAGACTAATTGTGACTGTCACGCTAAGCCTAAGATAGCTAAGTCAACTTTCTCTAGGTTTCCTGAAAGCTCTTGACGAGACCTTTAATACCCTGGCTTGTTTCTGTTACGCGTAAAATCACCTTTTTTTTCAGGAATGACATCTATATAGATAAACTTTATAAGCAAAACCCTATCTGAATACAAAATTTGATCAAAATCATTAGAGCCATTTCCAAGTTGCGCAGAATATATTTATATACAAGAATTGCTCATTTAAATATATAAGATAAGATTGTGACTGTGGCATATAGACTAATATAGCTAAGTCAACTTTCTTTAGGTTTTCTGAAAGCTCATGACGAGACCTTTAATATCCTGGCTTGTTTGTTGAAATTGGCCCATTAGCAGAGAAATTATGGCCAAAATAAGGTTTAGAGTAATTGTGACTGTTACGCGTAAAATCACGTTTTTTCAGGAATGACATCTATATAGATAAACTTAATAAGCAAAACCCTATCTGAATACAAAATTTGATCAAAATCATTTGAGCCGTTTCCAAATTACGCGGAATATATTTATATGCAAGAATTGCTCGTTTAAATATATGAGTTATCAAAACTTTGAACAATAGGTCTGATTATTACCGCTCATTTCATGGCACCAGTTTCCTGGTTACCACGTTTTATACACTGCTGGATTTCAAATGTATCAAGGCTATACTATGTTCATTAACACACCTGCCCCACAAGATTTGCTGTCTGCTTGGCACTTCTATATACATACACTGCTGAACTGCATGCCATCTTTAAAGACACAAGTTTCATCTGCTTCTTTTCCCTAGAATCCAGTGTCATGTGTTCTGATTACTAGTGCTCTACTTAGTTCATGCAATCTTTATATTTTCCACCCATGCACAGTGGGCCAGATGGCAGTCAAAATGGGACAAAAATATTTTTATGGAACGATTGACCTCAGTAACGGGTAAAATTAATATTAACAGCTATGAAATACATATCAGTGCATAAATGTAATATAGTTTGTTATTCAGTGATCTTATATCGAATAAATGGGTGCATTTTATGAGCTATCGTACTCCACATTAGGTCCGAATTCTGCTGTTCTTTGTCTGTGCTTGCTCCCTCTTCTTCCCCTTGCAAATCAGTTCTTTAGCTCAAATAAAGCAACTTTTGTGCTTCTTTACAGAGAGGAGTCTTTAGTTTTTCATACAGCTTAAAGGGTCCGATGACACTAGCAAATTGTCAGCTGATCACTCATTGCCTAATGGCGAGAACTTGTTCTTGTATGGTAGTCAGAATCTTTTAATATCCGTACCTCTTGTGTCTCCTCAGATAGTTGACCAATGAATATCATTGCTAAATTTATGATCTGAAATCCATGAATTAGCACTTTGCTGACACTAGCAGGAAGCCAGGGATATTTCTTTACAAAAAGTCGTGCAGTACCAAGTGTATTTACTTGTGAGTCAAATATGCTACAATTTATCTCTCTTTCAGAAGAAATCACTAAAGCATTTGTCTCATACTTGAATTTGATGTGGTTAGGCCTTCAGCATTTTGTTGAAGATGGTTGCATTTTGCCAATACACAGTTTTCGTACTCCCATTTGCTGAATAACTGTAGGTTATCCTGTTCAAAAAAGTTGGAATTGATTCCACACTTCAAATAATCTTTTGAAGTATATGGTCCAGCAGTCATTGTAAAATTTTCTTCAGCACTAATTTCTGTGATGTTAATGTATTCTTTGCTTGGGTAAACATGAGCTTAGACTCCCATACTTTATTATATGCTGGGTATAAATCGGCATTTCTGTTATTTGCTCCAAGCCTTAATACTGAATTTGACATCCATTATACCTAAGTGTTAATGCTTCATTGCTGTTTTTTTTATATATATTTTCAGAAGGATAGTTTTTAAATGGAGACAATAATTTGGTGGCATTGGTGGGACTGCTTAGTGCAGTTTCAAGTTATTTTGCTGCATCAGCTTTCTCAGACTTTTTTAGACTTAACTGAGGTGCAAAAGAAAGTTCCTTGGTACTAGTTCATTCTCGGGTATTCTGTGTTTTCCGTCTCTTGTTTTATATATATATTTTTTTTTTTTTAGGTCTGCCAAGGAGAGCAGAGGGAGTAGGTTTACTTGTATTTGGTTCATCGTAACATAACATGTCAAAATTCTTAAACAAAAACTTTGCTATAGTTCAAAATTTTTCTTATTCGCCTAGGATTTGTGTCATCATGAATTGAAGTTGACGCAAAATTACTCACTTTTTTTTTCTAATTGTAAACAAACCTCTTCATTATGGTAGCTGGAAGTATCTATTTACAAATTATAAAGTCATAAACAGACCTGTGTTTCGGTTATTAGCCACCAATACCCTGTGTAGGTCTCGATGTGTAAAGCACTGATCACCTTCAGTGTGAAGTTTGAGTGTGCCATTAGACAAAGTACGCTCTGCATTCTAAGTTGTTACAAGACTGCAAATGAAACTTGTTATGTAAGAGTATATGTTATGTAAGGTATACTTTTTCATTTGGCACATAAAACAACATGAGTCATAAAGGAAAAAAAGGTTAATCTATTAGAACATAAAAAATCTATTACATAATCTTTAATATTTACATCACATTTAACTCAGCATATCCTTTGTCAAGCTCTATAAAATGTTATACACTTATTAACCAGTTGAAACTCGTCACCTGAAGTTCTCATTCTTACAGTTGTATCACTGTTTAAACATTACCATAGCACTATAAACAAGGAAATGACATACTGCAGCTCTGCTTAATTTTGACTGAGTAATGGACTTAACAAAGCCACACTTCAGAGGTACCAAAAAGAGGGCTAAGAAATAGTTTATTGATAATTTTCTATGTTTTAACATCTCTACTTTCACCGCCAAGCTTCAAATTCCTAATTTTGAACATTTCATTTTTGGACTTCGTCCCGTTTTGACTACCATCTGGCCCATTGTGTACTGGTTAAGAAAATCCATGATCTATTGTGTTCTCTACATCTGACTTTTGAATATTCTTTACCTGGATTACTGGAAATCATAACATTGTAAGAAATGAGCAAGCACATCAGCCAGTGAAGGATGCAATTCTTTATCCCAATAAACATAAGCTTCTTATGTATGGATTTGAAGGGTTTTCTGCACAGGAAGACATTCTCACAGTGGCAAGAAGTTTACATATTCTGCAAACTTGAGGGTAAACACTATAGTGCTTCCCTAGCATTGTTCTTCTCATCCATTACGTCCTAAGTAGACTGTGTTTGCTTGGCTTCGTATTGCACACTGTTATTTCAGTTATGGCTACCTTCTCAATGCTGACCTACCACCATGCTATATCCATTGCAATGTGCCTTTAACAGTGAAGCATTTTCTCATCACTATTCCTCACTTTGCAAATGACTTGGTAAATTTAGTAATTTATTTACTATTTTAGGAGACAAGTCTTGCCTCTATTTACCAATTCCTGCAGTACATTAAATTAAGTGGCTTCCTTAAAAAAGTTTCATCTATGCTTATATTTTACTTTTTTTTTATAGAAGGATATATCTCCTGTGACATTGTCTTTTGGACTGTGTCAGAACTGTGTTGTATCCTTGTTTGCTTAGAGTAGTTCTTGTTTACTTTAATATTTAAGATTTGTTTTCAATTTTTGTATCTTTTGGTTTATTAATTCTGTTTATGTAATCCCAGTGTATCTATTTGTGATTATTTTGAATGTATTGCTTTTTGTACAGCTTTGAAAACAATGATTGAGTGCATTAGGAGAGCAGAATATCTTAAGTTCCACGTCATGTGGCAGTGTGGTTTATACAGGTCGATATTCCAACATGCTGTTGAGATTATTTATAGTCTCTGATCCATATGTTATTGTCTAGGGGACATTCCAATAGCCTGTGTTTTGATGACAACTCACATTTTTATACATACTCGAAAATACAAATGTGAGTGATGATTCAAGACACAGCCTATTTGAGTATCCAATGGATGATAACATATGGATCAGATGCTATAAATAAATTCAGCTGCATGTTGGAATATCAACTGTGAAAACTGCGCTGCCACACAATATGGAACTTAAAAATGTTCTGCTCTCCTAATGCACTCAATCATTTTTTCCATGGTTGTGCTAGAATGTGAATAAATGTGTAGCCACAGCATGTCACGATAAGCTTAGCAGTTGTGTCACTCAAATGCTATTACTAGTACTACTAATTCCATACTGTAATCTGGATATTTACAATAGTATCATTTTATTCAATTTTTGTTCTATGTGGACAGATGCTGTGTATTTTTATTTCTGATACTATATGTGCTGTAATTGTGACTTGTAAATGGAACTTAGTAATGTTGACTATGTTTTTGTTTTTAGCTTGCGTTGAAACATCGCCAAGGTAAAAACCATAAGATGCGTATTGTGGCTTTTGTTGGCAGTCCGGTTGACACAGATGAGAAGGAATTAGTGAAATTGGCTAAACGTCTGAAGAAAGAGAAGGTTAACGTTGATATTGTGAGCTTTGGAGAGGAGGTAGGTTCTTATTTTATTCTAGGTGCACACATTTAAATACTCAATGCAGTTTTTAATTATTATATTTTAATTACAGTCTTCCAACAATGAATTGCTGACAGCTTTCATAAATGCTCTTAATGGAAAGGATGGAGGAGGAAGCCATCTTGTGTCAGTTCCTCCATGTCCACATCTCTCAGATGCACTGATATCCTCTCCAGTCATTCAGGTAAGTAGTGTGTGTTTATACCAAGTTTCCTGTTACTTTACTCAATATGTCAACAAAAGCACATTGGTGGTGTTTTTTAATTAAATTGTTAAATGAGCTGAGCTTTGGGACTCTTTTACTATCTCTGGTCGTGGTACAGGGTGAAATAATGCGGACACAGGATATAACTTTACTATAACACTTTTATTTGTACCTTTCTCGTTGAATGTTACACGTATAACACTTTAATTAACTTTCGTTGCACATGAATCTACTTCCTTAATGATTTCTTCTCGTTATTAATTGTTTTAAATCACTTTTAGCATCCACATCTGCATGTATCACAAAACATGTCTTCTCTCTCCGGAGGCTATGACGCTAAGAAAAAAATCTAGCGTCCTCTTACACAATGCGTTTGTATTCATATGCGTATACGTCCATTTCCCACGGAGCACTCTATAAAATCATCCTGCACACTAAATAGTTCCTGTAATGTTAGGCAAGCGATCTCTATCTATCCTCCCTACACTTTTAATATTAAATATAAAATGATTCTTATAATTATACATATTAAATTTGAACATGTTACCTAACATTTATGACATTATTAAACAAATATTACTCGTAACAATGAGACAATGGTAATACACTTTCAGTACTCAACAAATCCTTACCAACATGAAAAATAAACTATATTTGCAATAAATATTTACTTAAATGCTTTCTTTTCGGAGTCTGACCACATATTCTGTCTCAACATACAGCCAATCTTCTCTTATTGGTTGCTGAATGCATATACAGTTAGAGACATAAGTAGAGATACTATTTGTTAAATGAATTAATCTATTTTTCTTTCCCTTGTTTATGGAGTTTTTCATCGACATGTAGCAACCACATTAATACATAGAGTAAAAAACAAATATTTCTTCTATCGGATCTACAGAGAGTTATTCTCCGCACCTTGTCTCTTCTAGCAGGTGTTCCACAACTGGGATGTACATCCTCCTGAACCAAAGGAACATCCCCTTAGCACGAGCCAATGCTTTTCTCTTAGTTCCAAGCTTCATGAAAACTCCCCAGTTGCAAGAGATATTCTTTCTGCCAGCACTTTCAAAAGTCATCAGCAAGTTTTTGCCTCAAATGTAAATCCACAAAGGAAATGTGATGGTGTCAAAAGGTCCAGACTTCCTTCTTCACCTTGGGATATAGGCCTGGAGTTCAGGGCTGCTTCAGTTGAGATGAGAATGGTGTTCATTCCTTCTTATGTTATTTGTGGTTGAACTAAAACCTTCCTCAAGCAGTGCTTAATGGTGCCAATCATTTTCTCCCACCAGCTACACACACCCCCCCCCCCCCCTCCTCAAGTGGGGCCTGGAGGAACAATGAGTTCCCAGTTGATGCATATGACACATAATAATAAGTTTTTCCGGGGAAGGCCGCGTCTTGGTTGTGTTGTTGTTGCCAACATTTCACCCTACTATGTAGAGCTTCTTCAGGGCTAATGCACCGCAGGAACAGTTCAGTATGACAAATGAAATGTATATCTGGAATTTTCTGGCTATAGCCCCTGTAGTTGTATTTACTCTGGACGACCTTTGCATAACTGGTAAACTGTTAGAGATAGACAAAATCTTGCTGTACAAAAAATGTAGATCTTGCTAAAATACACAATTTATGTGTAAGTAAATTTTCTTGTAGGGTGAACCATTTCAGAGATATTCCTTGTTATGTGTGTGAGTTTCGGAAAACTTAAGAACTTTAGCGAAATGCAACAACGTTGTTCATTTTTTTATATGTTAATCATGCAAAGAGAACGGAATGTCAAAGATCAAAAAGATTTGACTGTCGCACAAAGCCTGCTGTATTCTAATATCCCCCTTGCACCTACATAAGACAATGGGATGAGACAAGTAAATCCAAATGCAGTATAGTACATATTTAAAGGTGTACATCTGTTTAATAATTTCTCTGCAAGCACCAAAAAATTAATGAATATTTACAAATGTTGTTAGCTAATGCTGGATTTCTGACATTGAAGTTATTAATCATTACAAATGTGGTTCACTGTATTTTCATAAACAATTTAAATTAATGTTATTTTAGGGTGAAGATGGTATGGGTGGAGCTGGACTGGGAGGTTCAGGTTTTGAATTTGGAGTTGATCCCAATGAAGATCCAGAACTTGCTTTGGTAAGTTGAGAATCATGATATTTTCTCATTAAAACATTTCAGTGAATAAGTTTAAAAGATCAATAGCACAGAAACATCCATGGGTACTGACTAAGACTTTAACTGAAAAACACCATAAAACATCACACAGTATTATATATATGTAAATAAATAATTTTCTTTTGGATGAGGGGCCTTTTGTCATCAAGGACAATTTAAACATCTGGATTTCTGGTAAATTCACACACACAAACCCCTATGCCCAAGGCAGGACTCTAACCTGCGACCCTCTGCATGGCAGAGCAACAAGACATACAGTCCAGCAACCACAGCTTTGAGGGGCAGCACAGTATACATTGAAGAGTATTATATTAACCGTCAGGTCCTGCACCATATTTACTCAGCTGTAGAATGTAGCAGTATGTTTGAATGACTTCATGTTTCAAGAGTTGATATATTTGTTGAAATAGCTACAAAATGTTTAACGTGTGTTTTATTGTTATTTTTGTAATATAGTTATAGTAATGTTTATGTTTGTAACCTAGGATGAAGGCATGGAAAAAGATAAAGCCATGCTGTAAATATTCGTGACCTAGCTTAATGAAATACAGATAGGTGAATTTGTTGTTAGTAACTATGTTTAAATTTAACAATACAGAGAACATTGTCTCAAATTCAGGCAGGGATTACAAATCTGTATAGACGTAATTCGCATGAAGATGTAAGATGTGATTTAGGAAACATGTAACTTCATGTTGCTCTCTTTGCAACATCAAGATATTAGGCATTGCCAACAGAATCCAACGGCTTTCACTTTGCTGGAAATGCATGGTACACAACAGTACTGATTACATCAAAGGCCTTAAAACTTTGTATGTATGCTACGTATCTAGTTAAAAGAAATGGTTGCCACCATTAAAAAATCAACCTATCTATAAATGAAAGATCAACAAATTCAAAATACAGGTTTGTTTTAAAAAATGCTAAGAAGGCATATTTATAATTTCAAAGTGAAAATTTCTGAAGTGTAATACAAATGGAACTTGAATATAAATAATCTCTGATAAATAAATATGGTTAAATTCAAATAAATAAAAAATGTAAAATAAGATCAAGAATGTATGAGTAATGGAATTTGAACAGAAATTAAACATCTATGGTGCATCGAAAGAAAAGAATAAGCTGTTTCATTAATACTGATTATCAGCAGAAAGCATTAATAGTGATTCATGCTTTTCACTGCTAAACATTATATGCTACGTGAAAGGGAAGACAGAGTAATTCTTCACTGAGGAAATAAAAGTACCTCAATGATATGGGCAAATAAAAATACTTCAGTGACATAGTCAGAAAGCATTATTTCACAATATAACAAGAAAATATAGGAGGTTAATAGAATGATTAGTTCTCACTTCTTAGGAGTAAAGATTCACATTGAAGGATTCATTCATGAACTGTCATTGTAGGGTTCTTTTTGTCTATTTTCCTCTGCCCCCACTTATACAGTCTCTTTCAACTTCTATGGTTATATTGGGGGCTTTGACTTGAGAAACAATTGATGGTGCATTAACCTCATTTTGGTTTATTTTTATCTTAAATCAATTCAAACAGTAATACTGGACAAGAGTTCATACTCTTACATTAACAAAGAGAGGCTCAACTTTCCAAATTGTGATGCGAGAAGTTTTAGGTTATGAGGTAATGGATTTGTAGCCATTATTGGAAGTGAACTGTTAATCTCTAATAATTTTGTGTAGCAGAAAAACAAGGATCACATAATACACTTAAAGTACAGTTTAATTAGCTGTCAGTGAAACTGACCTAAATTGTAATGATTAATTTGTTGAATAATTGCAGAACATAATCTCACAACAGCCTTTTACTTCAGCCATTGGCTAACCTGGAAAAAACAATAACAGAAACTAAACCCACAGCCTTCTATGATATAATTTAAGGTATCACTGCATACAAGACTGAAAAGTCATCTGAGAGCTCAAGTAAAAGTGTGCAGAGGAGAGGAAATGATTGTGGTTAGAGAAAAATCCCTTCCCCAGCCAGGAATTAAATCTTGGACCTCTTGAGTTACCAATATAGAAAGCTGATGACACAGGCAATTTTTATCAACTTCATGTAGATTAGGCATGGGGACTATGTGCCCACGCAGGCTCTGTTGACTTTGCCACCTGTTCACTCCCTCCACATTTGCTGTTGTGTTGTGAACAGTGACAGTAATAGAGCTGAAAACACACTGCTTATAGTATCAGGCATTACAAATTCAACATGTTGCAGCATAAATAGGTTACATTGTAATTTTCGAGAAACTTGGGAGCATGAACATTTTGTTTTACGAAATGACAAAACCCAATGCCTTCATCTGCTCATTGATATTACACATATTAGGCACAATAAAGCCCACCTCGGTAGTAATGGTTAGTGTGTCTGCCTCACGTTCAAGAGGTTGCGAGTTCAAATCTTGCTTAGGGTAAGTTATCCGGGTATAAACTATATACTATAACTATATACTTATATATAAACTATATACTTATGAATGCTGTTCCAATATTATGGAGAATTTTCTCAAAGAATTCAAGATTTGGTTTTTAGATATTATATTATCAATGTAGAATGAAGTGTGTTTATTCACCGATCCCATGTCCTTCAGGGCTACTATAGCTTCCAATAATCTGAAATTAGAGCTTCTTGACGTATAAAACAGTACTCCAATTAAAATTGTGTGTAAAAACGATCTTGGACTATATGAATCATTGTCTGATGAAAACTTTCCCATGTTACGTGATTTTGCAGCACAAATGTCAGTATTTGCATCTACGTACATATACCTGCAAACAATTTTTTTTCAAAACTTGACCAGGTTAATAATAGTGCATGTACTCGTGTCAGTCAGTCATCTTTTGTCAGCTTTATGTCTCTGTACCTACAGCGTTGCATATACCTCATATAGATAACCCTGTCAGAAGACAATGCAGACATTCTACAATATTGTCGCCCATCGCATTATTGTCGGCACTACTGCAAAGGAGCCGAAGGGAAGAGACAGAGAATGGCCGCATTGTTGGGGTGCTTGCCGAAAGAGAGAAAGGGATAGAGACTTGAGGAATTTTCTGCTTTGTCTTTCACCGCAATAATAACTGAACTTTCCTGAAGTTTCCAGAATAGTGCCTGGGAGATATAAATAGCGGTAAAGTGTGAGAAGGGACAGTTTTTGTGTTACTAATTCGTGAATCGGTAAAGACTTTCTTGCTGTTGCAACGAGTGTACAAAGTTACTGTTTATGGAAATAAAAGTGTTTCTTTATCTCGACTACATCTGTCTTCTTTACTTTACATCCACCAAAGTCACACTGGTGTCAGAAGCGGGATACGACGATGGAGGCTACTTTGGTGAACTTTTTACAAGAGCTGAAAGCAGAGATGAAGACGGCAAATGACAACCTCGCTGCCGAGCTGAAAGAGATGAAGACGGAGCTATCGGCAAAAATTGACGAGCAACTCGCTGGCGTGAGGGAGGATGTGAAAGAGCTCGGTGGAAAGGTGGAACAGCTCGGTGGAAAGATGGAGGACCTCGGCCAACGCGTTGACGCCCTAGAGAATGTCGGGGAACGGGTTAGCGTTCTCGAAGACAGGGTCGACGGTAGCGCCAAGGAGCTAAATGCAATGGTGGAAGGGATGCTTAGTGAAAAGCTCAAGAACTACAAGGCCGAGGCTCCAGCATGCGACACAACATCGATGCGCGTCAAACCACCGAAGTACGATGGCACGTCAACGTTTGAGGTCTTCCGCCATCAATTCGACACAGTAGCCAAGCACAACAAATGGTCGCCAGAAGAAGAGGCCGCGCAGCTGATAGCCAGCCTCCAGGGACGAGCCGCAGAGGTGCTGAACGCAGTCCAGACAGCGGCGGCACCCAAGGACATCTGGGAGGCCCTGGAGAACCGGTTCGGAAACCACCGCTTAGCCGCAGCCTACCGCAGCCAACTGAAATCTAGGATGCAACTGCCAGTGGAGATGCTGCAGGAGTTCGCCCTGGCAATCGAACAGCTGGCCAGGAAAGCCTTGGTCGACCTCCCCTCCGAATTCGTATCCCGAGAAGCCGCCTATAACTTCGTCGACGGGGTATGTGATGCCGAGATACGTCAACGCCTGATGCTCGGCGACTACAAGACCATCCACGAGGCACTAACGGCCGCATTAAGGATGGAAGCGGCCAAAGTGACGGCTACCCCGACCTCGAAGACAAGGAGTGTCCGCTATGATGAAGACCGCAGACCAGTCCAGGAACGCCGACGAAGACCAGGTGGCGTGTGTTGGGGGTGTGGCCAGCCGGGACAACTGATGAGAGACTGCTGGCACCAATAAGAGCAACCGGAAAACGAATAATGGCCGGCGTGGCGAGGGGCACGTCGGCACCATCACCATCATCCCCTCGAGTGACACTGCGCGCCGCCAGCCGATGGATGGATGACAGCCTCATCGCGGACGGTTGGGTGAGAGGGAAGCCGTGCCGCATGCTTGTTGACACTGGAGCAGCCGTGACTGTCATCAGACCTGACGTAGCCAGGGGCTTGCCGTCAAGAAAACCGAGCCGACCGTACCAACTAGTGATGGCATCGGGTGACACCTTGCCTGTGGAGAGGGAGGCCCTGCTGCAGTTGACCTTGGGGCGAAGTGTCTTGCGTTTGTGGGTGTTCGTCGTGGAGGTGGCTGAGGAGGTGATACTGGGACTGGATGCCCTCAGGAGCCACGAGGCGACGGTCGACATCGGCAAGAAGGTTCTGTGGCTTAAGGGAGAGGAAGTAATGCTCCGGCACCCCGAAGAACGCCTTGGAATCTGCAGGGTCATTCTCAGGGAAGACGTAGTTGTCCCCGCGAGAAGCGAGATGGTAGTGACTGCGCGACTGGAAGGCCAGCGCAAGAAGAACATGCTGCTGGACCGGAAGACGCATGTGCACGGGCTCTGTGTAGCCGGGACATTGTTGCCGTGCCGAGAGGAGGTGCCGGTGAGACTACTCAACCAACAGACACCGATCACGATGTCCAGGCCGGGACGGAGTTGGGGGCGTGCGAGCCCATGGTCAGCGTAACACCAATAGACAAGACCCAGGTGCCGGTGCCGACGCAACACCTGGGGCCCCGGCTGGAAGGCTTACTGGAGAGGGCGGCCAACCACCTGACCGCTGAACAGAGAGAGAAGGTCCAACAACTGCTGAGAAGATATCAGCGTGTCTTCAGCCAAGGCAGCAGCGATTATGGCCGCACGGACCGAGTGCTTCACCACATCGACACCGGAGATGCCTGGCCTATTCGGCAACCACCTAGACGCGTTCCGTTGGCTAAACAAGCGGCGGTACGAGACATGCTGGAGGACATGAGAACCAAGGGAGTGATCGAAGAGTCCTTGGTGTTCCCCTGTAGTTCTGGTGAAGAAGAAGAATGGCGAGCTACGCTTCTGCGTAGATTACAGGAAGCTGAACGCTGTCACCAGGAAGGACTGCTTCCCCTTACCCCGGATTGACGACACCCTGGACACGCTTGCTGGTGCGGAGTGGTTCTCAACCCTGGACCTGAAATCGGGTTACTGGCAGGTGGCTCTAGACCCGAGAGACAAGGAGAAGACCGCATTCTCGACAGGCCAAGGACTTTGGCAGTTCACAGTTATGCCCTTTGGTCTCTGCAACGCACCAGCTACCTTCCAACGCCTCATGGAGTCAGTAATGAGAGGATTTACTTATGACGCCTGCCTGTTATACCTGGACGACATCATCATCGTGGGCAAGACATTCGAAGACCATCTTGACAAACTGAGCAAGGTGCTACAGAGACTGCAGGCGACGGGCTTGAAGCTGAACACCAAGAAGTGCCAGCTCTTCCGCAGGGAAGTCAACTACTTGGGCCACATAGTCTTCCCAACCGGAGTGGCCATGGATCCGGAGAAGACACAGGCCGTGAGAGATTGGCCTCGCCCAAAGGATAAGCGAGAACTGCGCAGTTTCCTTGGATTGTGCAGTTACTACCGCCGCTTCATAAAGGGTTTCTCCAGCATCGCCAAACCCCTCACTCGCCTGACGGAAGAACACCGACCTTATGTGTGGACGGAGGACGCCGAAGGCGCTTTCCGGCAGCTGAAGAGGACGCTCTGCAGTGCTCCTATTTTGGGATTCCCACAACCAGGCAACGCCTTCATTGTGGACACCGACGCCAGCGACCATTGCATTGGAGGCGTCCTATCCCAAGTCCAGAACGGCCACGAGCGGGTGATAGCCTACTACAGCAAGACGTTGTCCAAGGCAGAGAAGAACTACTGTGTCACCCGACGAGAGCTACTGGCGGTAGTGAAGACCTTGGAGCACTTCCACAAGTACCTGTACGGTCAGCCATTCCACCTGAGGACAGACCACTCCGCCCTAACCTGGCTACTTAGCTTTAGAAACCTGGAGGGCCAGACAGCCCGTTGGGTCCAGAGGTTGCAGGAGTACGACTTCACCTCCGAACATCGCAGAGGGAAGAGCCACGGCAACGCAGACGCCATGTCCCGAAGACCCTGCCAAGAAGAGTGCGGCCAATGCGCAAGAGTGGAAGAGAAGGAGCGTACCGCAGCTGTCAGAGTTGTCACGGCAGTGCCTGCAGATGGATGGGATAGCACGGGCCTGAGGAGGGAGCAGCTGGCGGACGCCGACTTGGGGCCACTCTTGAGAGAAGTGCAGGCAGGGACGAGACCAACCTGGGAGGACATTGCACCCAGAAGCGCTACATACAAGTCGTACTGGGCCCAATGGGACTCGTTGAAGACCAAAGAGGGCGTGCTGTTCCGGGTATGGGAATCACCTGATGGGAAGACCCAGAAAGAGCAGTTGGTACTTCCCCGAAGTAAGGTCCCGGAAGTCTTGGAGGAAGTGCACGCCGGTACCTCGGGTGGACACCTAGGAGCAAACCGGACAATCGACAAACTCCGACAGCGCTACTACTGTCTGAGGCTCCGAGCAGACGCTGAGAACTGGTGCCGTCAATGTCACGTGTGCGCGGCGAGTCGCGGCCCCCAGACTAGGAGCCGGGGTCGCATGCAGCAGTACAACGTCGGAGCACCCTTCGGAACGCATCGCCGTCGACATAGCTGGGCCATTCCCAGTGTCTGATCGAGGCAACAAGTACCTGATGGTAGCTGTGGACTACTTCACCAAGTGGCCGGAGGTGTATGCCATCCCGAACCAAGAGGCGAAGACGATTACAGACTGCCTCGTGGAACAGCTGTTTTGCCGTTTTGGGGTCCCGTTAGAGCTCCACAGCGACCAGGGCACCAATTTTGAGTCGCACCTAATGAAGGAGCCATTGGAAAGACTTGGGGTGAACAAGACCCGCACAACACCCCTACATGCACAGTCAGACGGCATGGTCGAGAGATACATCAAGACCCTAGAGGGGCACCTGAGGAAGGTCGTGGCCAGCCATCAGCGAGACTGGGACCTCAAGGTACCACTGTTCTTGCTGGCCTACTGTTCGTCGACACATGGCACCACCGGGATGACACCAGCAAGCCTAATGTTCCGCCGAGAGCTACGCCTCCCTTGTGACCTGGCTTTTGGGAGCCCCCCAGAAGCGAAACAGTCGGCAACCGAGTATGTGGAGAATCTAGTAGACCATCTCCACGACATGCACGAGATGGCTCGTCAGAACATCCAGATGGCGAGCGACCGTATGAAGACCCGGTACGACAGGCAAGCCAACAGCCGAGGATTCCAGCAAGGTGACATGGTCTGGTTGTACCGCCCTACCCGGACCAAGGGACGCTGCCCAAAACTTCAACAACCGTGGTAAGGACCGTACCGAGTGGTAAAGAGGATTAACGACGTAGCCTACCGCATCCAGAAGGTGCCCCGAGGAAAGATGTTAGTGGTACACCTGGATCGTCTGGCCCGTTACGATGGTGCTGTTCGGGACGACCAGCCTTGAGGAGGGAGCAGTGTCGCCCATCGCATTATTGTCGGCACTACCGCAAAGGAGCCAAAGGGAAGAGACAGAGAATGGCCACATTGTTGGGGTGCTTGCCGAAAGAGAGAAAGGGATAGAGACTTCTGGAATTTTCTGCTTTGTCTTTCACCGCAATAATAACTGAACTTTCCTGAAGTTTCCAGAATAGTGCCTGGGAGATATAAATAGCAGTAAAGTGTGAGAAGGGACAGTTTTTGTGTTACAAATTCGGAGCCGTGCTGTTGGTGAATCGGTAAAGACTTTCTTGCTGTATCAACGAGTGTACAAAGTTAGTGTTTACGGAAATAAAAGTGTTTCTTTATCTCGACTACATCTGTCTTCTTTACTTTACATCCACCAAAGTCACAATATGTAACTAACAAGAATGTAATTACCCTAAGTATATTACTGCATCAAGTATGGTTTATTCAAACATAGTTAATAGAACTACTATTTTACGTTGAATTTTGAATTAGGTATGATAGTCATATTCAGTACAGTGTCATGCCATCATTAGTTCTGTACACCCTTAGACACAGATAAACACAGGGCACCTCAACTTCCTCATGACGTCAACACTCACAGTCTGATCGCAAAAGGTGGAGTGGGTGAATTCTGTTATATTTTCCTCCCCTTAAGTCTCCTCATGGCTGATGTAGATCTTTTAACTTTGTTGATAGCTGCAAGTATCCTGTGCTGAGTACATTACATTAACATTAGTTAGAAAGGAAAATCAAGGTCAGTTATCTCACACCAGTATGCAGGTGGCAACAATAGGCACCTTTGAACACTGTTTCGTGTGCATTTTCTGGAAGCTTTCAACATGCAGGGACCTAATGAGAAGCTTCAAGGAACTTCTATTTCCAGAAAAGTCACCAGAAATTCTTGACTATATAAGAAGACTGTATTTAGTAGTTAATTTAAGGGCTTAGTGGAATAAAGGGCTATCCCTCATTTTGGTCAAACATGAACTAGTTGCATATTATGTAACCTGAGTCCATCTAGTGTTAGTTTATTGAACTATTAAGAGTGTAGGATAGCCCCTCTAACATATTGGAGAGCTAGATAGAAGTCTTTTGAAGAGCTTTCAGGTATTCTGACTGGAATATGGGGCTATCCCACTCCTGTTTGAAATCTTTGTCCTGATAGGTCAGCTGTATACCGCATTGGCCAATGGGAGACCAGCTTTCACATCTCATGGTTTAGAAACAAGATGGCTGATGCTGAAAGGTTTGTTGTGCTTGTAAGTGAAGAAAATGAGGAAAACAGAAACAAAAAGAGGAAAAGAGATGTAGAAAAATGGAAATATAACAGCAGGAAGTTAGCACGGAATAGTGGAAAAGAATATTCCACACGAAAAGGCAAAATTGTGCCTGCTAAAGCATTTACCAATTTCCAATGTTGCAAAACTGAATGGTGTGGTTATAAACACATTACAGAAGAAGAGAGTGACGCAGATTTTGGCATTATTGAAAACTTAAAACGACGTACCCAGTATGTGTATACACCTGAGGAGTGGGCAAATCTTATACGAAATGCAAGGAAGCAGAAGCCATTCTCTGTACTGGAAATGAAAAGAGAATATTTTGTTAGTCTGGCTCCATTAACAAAAAGAAACAAATCCCATTCTGGCGTAAATGTGGATTTCCGGAAAGCATCCATTCTAAGGTCCGAAGGTGGGCATAAAGTAGACATGTGTTTTGCAAACAGTCAATTAGGCCCTTAACCTCTTGAGCGATGGCCATTTAAACGTCCGCGAGCCGAGAACTGCTAGCATTTAAATTGTTAAATGCGCTTCGTATATACACAGCTGTATTTTGTGTAAATATTAAGTTATTTTAATTAAACAAAAACTGGTATAAAACTCGTTATTTGCAGTATAAATGTACGTCATCAGCAAAGTTGAGTTGTATTTACAAAACGTTGAAATGGCACAATTTTGTTTCACTGTGGTGAAAAGTCAACTTTGCTCTGTCGAACGCATCTAATATAAGTTCTCGGAAAGATACAGTAAAGGAACACCTGGCTTATGCGTCAGCATACTGTGTAATAAAGCGTTACTGCATGCGTGGTCTCTTGAGTCATCAGAATAGATCAACATTATAACTTTTGCTTACACGAGTTTCGTAACTGAGTAGAGTCCGTGTCTTTCTTTGTTGAAATACATAGTATTCTTTCCTGCTTGTAGCCGAAGGGAGAAATGGTATAAAAAGGTGTTTTTGCACCAACTGGATATAACCATATACAATTGTTTGGGGATTTGGACAGCTCTCTAAACCCACACAGGACAATGACCGACCTTGACTACCGACTATAAATAACTCGCAGCCTAATTGAACAATACCACGTTGGGGGTTGAAAATCCAAAATCCCTGCACCCCTCAGACTTCAAGGAAAACATTATCCTAAAAGGATACCACCAACAGCAAAGAAGTCCCGCCCATTTCGAAAGTGTTTCGTGTGCCGCAAGAAGGGAATTCGCGAATGTGGAGATGTACGTACCCTTGTGTGTTTATCCCTGTTTTGAGGTAAATCACTGCAGAACGAACATATTAAGGTAAGCCAATGAAGTATATAGACCTTACTAAAATGTTTCATAAAGGGAAAATTATAATAAGTTGAGTTGGATAAGGGATAAATAAGGGTTAAATGCTTAAACGCACAGGACGCCCATATCGCTCATCCGCCATTTTAAATGGACGTGATTTCACGTCGATATCCCTCAAGAGGTTACACTACCATCAGTTTTCAAAAAGGAAAAGGAAAACCACAGAAAATATCAAACACAGTCTTAGAACCAAAGTACCCTAATGGAAGGTCAATCAAAGAAGCAAAATATCGAGACATAACCTCATTGTTGAAGTTCATACCCTCTGTGTACCATGAATTTTATTTAAATTTGAGATCAAGACAGCATGTGTGAAGTGGGAAAGAACAATGAAGATGAAATCATTTGATTGTGATGTTTGGAAGTTGTGATTGTCACTTTTAATGTAGAATATTGTATGCCGTCTTCAAGTTAGGTAAATATTCTTTATGCTATAAACCAACATACTGTGTCCTACATTTGCAGAAAGTTAGTTCAAAACCTTCCTAATTTAGTACCAAAATTATTTAGTGGTTGGTAATTTTTTGTTTAAGTTATGGAAAATTTAATAAAGTACTAAATATCTCAGAAACACAATTTTGAGGGATACCCCCTTATTCCACTAAGCCCTTCAATTGTCAGAGTGAGTTGTGTCTAGGTGATCAGTGTTTGTGTTACGACAGCTGTGAGTTGTGATTCAGTTTTAGAGGGAATAAAGTGGCAAAAAAATATGTCATACTGGTGTCAGGTAAATCATTATGGAGGTAATGCTGAGAAACTTGGCTAGCATGGCGGAAATGAAATCTGCAATGGACAAAATGGGAAATGAAATAAAGACAGTGAATTCCGAAATGGAAGAAATGTAGGGTGAAATGAAACGTTAACTCCAGAATGGAGAAGATGAGAAGTGAAGTAACAACAGCAAACTCCATGATGGAAGAAGTGAAGATGGAAATAGAGGCATAAAGGAAGAAATAAAATCAAATGAAGCCCAGACTAGAGAAGATGGAGGTAAAGATTGAATCCGGGATGCAGAAGATAAAGATGGAGCTCACGACTAAAGTCAGGGCACCAAAGTATGAGAGCACGTGGATAATTTAAGACTTCTGCTGACATTTCTCCACTGTTGCTGCTCACAACCGATGGTCAACAGAAGAGGAAGCTGATAGCTTCCAGGGAGATAGGATAGAAATACTGAACGTGTATCCAACATCAGTGTCGTCCAGAGGCATCTGGGAGGCTCTGGAAAACTGCTTTGGAAACCATTATCTGGTCTCAGCCTATTGCAGCCAGTTCATCTCGAGACTGCAGCACACAGGGAGGACACTGGAGGAGCCATTGAACAACTGGGGAACAAGCCTACTCATTCATGACGAGGTGTTTGATGCAGAGATCTGCCAATATTTAATGCAACTACAAGACCATCCACAATGCGCTGAGGGCTGCACTGAGGATGGAGACGGCCAAAGTAAGAATTGCCACCATGTGGAAGTTTCAGACTATTTGGCACGTTGGGGATGGAGGATTAGCCCAAGGACATAGACAATCTCCTGGAGGTGTGTGTTAGAAATATGGCCAGCCAGGACACTAGTTAAGGACTGTCCATGCCAAGTTCAAGAGCAGGTGGTGCCAGCGGATGGACAGGATAACAAAGTATCTTCCTTTCTTATAAGTTTGAAAACAGTGTTGTTATAATAAATTTAATTCAAAAGGTGAGTCAATTAATAACACTAAAGAACACTTACATTTATAATTTTCTGGAACGCCTGAAGAAGGAGCCGTTAGTGGCCAAGGTAACAGCTACACTCATCGCAGAGAACATAAGTGCACATGATGGAGACAAGGGCCAGCTCAGGGAGGTCTGCAAAGACCCCCTATCAGAGTGTGTTGGGGATGTAGCCAACCAGAACACATGAAGGACTTCAGCAGCATATTCCATGAACAAGCAGTAGACGAGTAAGGAGTCCCGTGATATGGGGCATGGAGGAGCCGTTGGAGCCATCCTATCAAGTGATGCTGTTGCCTTCGATCAAAGAGTGGAGAACAACCTCATTGCTGATGGTAGGATACAGAAAAAGTTGTGCAGGCTACTGATGGACACGCATGCAGCCATGATCATGATCCAACCTAACATGGCTGAGGACTTGTCATCAAGGAAACCAAATGAGTCCAAGATAATAATGGCATTAGGCAACCCCTTGCCTGTGGAAGAGGTGGCCTGGCTGGAGTTGATATGACAGGGCCTTATAAGTCTGTAGGAGTTCATCATGAGCGTGGCTGAGGGTGTGATATTGGGCTTGGACATGCTCAGGAGCCACAAGATGATGGTCGACATTGTTTTAAGAGGGTCAGAGAGAGCGCTCTGAAGGCGGCGCCGTGGCCGAGCTGTTAGCGCACTCGCCTACCACCTAGGCAGCCTGGGTTCGATCCCAGGGACCCGCATGTGGTATTCGTGGTGGACGAAGCGGCGTCAGGGCTGGTTTTCTCTGGGTGCTCCGGTTTCCCCCGCCATCTCATTCCACCGGTGCTCCATCTTCATGTATCATCAGTGTCACCGCCTGCGGTGCCGTAGTAGTAAAAGCGGGCGTTAAACACTACAACAACAGTGCTCTGAAGCCTCAACAAAGCTCTTGGGTTCTGCATGGTGACCCTAGCAGAAGTAGCAGTTGGGCCCGCAAGGAGCAAGGTGGCTGCTAAGGTGTATCAGTAAAGTCAGCCATCATGGAACCCCTTGGTCCATCTTCACGTGCGCAGGATGGTCAGCACGCCTGCATGGAGGGTGACTGGAGGAAGACACATCATGACCAGCGAGCCTACAGTAAACATTCCAAGGAGGATGGCATACATCACCCTGCCCAAACTAAGGCACACTACCCAACAAAGCAAGGACTGTACCAATAGAGAAGAGGTTTGGCAATGTGGTTTACTGCGTCCAGAGACGGCCCCGAGAGAAGGTGCTGGTGGTATACTTGGATTATCTGGCTTGCTATAACAGTGCAAGTAAGGACAACCAGCTCTGAGGAAGGAGCAGTGTTGCTCGGCCATCAGCACAGGAGCATCAAAGTTAGCTATCTGACATCGCTACATGGCCAGCAACAATAGGCGGCTTAGAACAGTGTCATTGGACACATTTTCTGGAAGCTTTCGACATGCAAGGACAATTTACAAGAAGCTTCAAGAAACTTCTATTTCCAGAAAAGTTGCTGGTAATTCTTGACTACAAAGCGAGTTGGTACAGACCAAATAGTTACAGTCAGGGAGAACTAATCTGGCACTTGACAGATAGCTGATTCACTCAGCTAGCAAGGCTAGCCTTATCCCATCCAATTGTGTACCAAACACATTGTGCACTGATTAGTTGATTGGACGAGATAGGGCTAGCCTTGTTCCAGGTGAGTGAATCAGCTGTCAAATTACAGGTTAGGTCTCGCCAACTTTGTCAGAGTGAGTTGTGTCCAATTGAGCATTGTTTGCATTGCAATACAGCAGAACAGCTGTGAGTTACAAGGTCACAAATTGTGAATTGTGATTGTTTTAGAGGAAATAAAGTGACAAAAAATAACTGAACTTGTCATTTGTCACAATATACATCATACTGCAATTTTGCAAATACTTACCAGAAAAAGCATTCTTATAAAGTAGTCATATATCATTTTTTCACAAAACTTAAAAATTGGGAAGAATTTCACTCCTTTGATTTTTTTCCCCATTTTAGAACTTTGGGAAAAGTAATTTAGAATAATAGTTTTATGAGTTCTGAGTTATTCAGTCTTATTTTTTTATCATGATATTGTAGGCGCTACGTGTGTCAATGGAAGAACAGAGACAAAGACAGGAGGAAGAAGCAAGACGTGCACAAGCTGCCTCTGCCGCAGATAGCAGCACTCCAGCTCCAACACCAGTCAAGGAAGGTAAGTGTGTAAGATTTAAGCATTTATACTTCCATAGTCATTGCATTTTCACACTTAATGCTATCCTCTAAGCAAATAACTTGTGGTAGACTCGATCTTGTCTAAAATACATGTTTATTGGACAGTAAATGGGATATGGCCTATTCTGATGCAAGGCTTATCATGATCGAGCAGTGCATTCAGTGCATATGTCTTAGCTTTTTATGTATTCTTTTGGGAGTGAGGGGGGAACAAGCTAAAAATTTATAGCTTCAATGTTTTCTTTTTTTCCATTGAAAGATGGCGTATATCAGTCATAATTCACAGTAATTTGGCCATTAAAATTATATCTTTGATAAGAAAATTGCCAAGTTTGCCTTCTATTGTCTCAAGTTTTCACTTTATTCAGTCCATTTCATTTCTTCAAAGCTAAAAGTCGGATGCTGCAATTACAGTACTTTCTCTAACCACTGTAATTTATTTTCCTATCAAATGTGCACATTGTTCATAAAAAAAGTCTGATGTTACATTCACATGACCTTTCTACCCAATACTTCAATAAAAATGTTCTTACAAAAGTTTGTGACTTCTTCATATTAATCAAGATATATATAGCAATGCTTTCATTACACATTTTGTTGAACCTTATTATATTCTTCAGGAAGTTCAAGCAGTTGTTAAATATATAAAAGGGGATTACTTAATGGCAGGTTTGAAATTCCATTCTTTGCCTCATCATGAAAAATAAACAAATGGTAATTTAGCACTTAAAGGTTATAAAGTATTTGAAAATTCAAACCAACACCATGAATATTAATGTCCCTGAAAGTCTGACATAAATTTCAAGATACACTTGTCATAAATATATCTATTACAATATGCATATATATTAAATGTATGGTATAATGGCCGTCACAGAAGCACCAACCTAAGCACAGAAGTTCAAAAATGTTGGGAAAAAATATCTTCATTTCTCTACATAGTCTCCTTTCAGCTTGATACTTTTTCCCAGTGATGTTTGTAGCTTAGATATGGTGTTTATAGTGAGAACTGTCAAGCTCTGCAAAATAGCCATCAACTGCAGACTCCACCTTTTCATTATGAGCCCACCTCGATCGTGTGATGGTTAGCTTGTCTGCCTCATGTTCAAGAGGTCGCGAGCTCTAATCTCGCTTAGGGTAAGTTATCTGGGTAAGGTTTTTTCCAAGGTTTTTCCTTATCCTAAGAAGACGAATGTTGGGTAACTTAAAGCTCCATGGACCTCTGGCTCATTTGAGCATCATTTCACCCATTTAATTCATTCACCGTCCGATATGACGTAATGTTGGGAGGACGTTAATAAAAAAAAGTTTGAAAACAGAAAATAATCAGAGGGAGGGCTACATGTGGCACATAGGGAGCATGAGGAAGTAATTTGAATTAATAGTTGTTTGAGAGCGTAGGCTTTCATGGCCGGAGTCAATGTAACTAGAAGTTATTCCCAGGCTTATATGCCGTTGTCTGCTGGAGTTAGAGTTTCCAGACGTTTCATCCACAACCACAGCAGACATCTTCAGTGGCGTGGTCGTAGTCTCTTTGGTGAAGTTTACGTAGCATTTGAAGTGTTGACTGTCCAAGCTGCTGTATTTATACCCCAAGTGGCCTCTGCTGATTGATCCAGATGGTCTGCATAGTGGAGCCAGACAGTCTGTTTTTGTGGAGCTGTGTCTAAGGCTGTGGACTCAAAGGATTCCAAGAAGAAATTGGCCTCTACTGGGCTCAGAGGGCTCCCCATGGCAACACCATCTATCTGTTCATAGAAAGAATGGTTCCACTGAACCATATGGAGGTGGGAACAGGTGGAAGAGTGTAATAATGTCGTCTGAGAAAATGTACTTCAGCTGTGTGAGGGCTTCTTGTACTGGAACCATGGCGAAGAGTGAGACGACATCAAAGCTGATAAGGTCGTGTGGTTGTAGTGTGAGACTTTGTAGTTTCTGGATGAAATGTGTTGAGTCTTTAACGAAGGAGTCTGTCATGCTGATGTGTGGTTGTAGTAGGCAGGCTAGATGTTTGGCTATGGCATAAGTTGGAGATCTGATTCCACTAACAATGGGCCTCAGAGGCATATTGGCTTGTGGATTTTTGGTAAGCCGTAAAGTCTGTAAGGCGGAGCTTCTAATTTGATGATGCTGTCTTCTGCTGGCAGGGAAAATTCTTGATGTGAACCTTGGCTTTTCGCAGAATACAAGCTGTGGGATCTCGTTGAATTTTGCAGTATGTGTAACTCTCACCAGAAGAGACTCATAAATTGTGCTTCTCACATTTGCAAGCCACATTTGTTGCCACAAAAACTCTGTCACCTAGAACAAGCTTTATTATCTAATGGTTATTCAATTGCAGATGTTAAAAGATCCTGCCAGTCCAAAACCTGCCTCACAGAAAACAGACAAACCCAAGCACAAAGGCATAGTTTTCCTGCCATACTTCCAGAATGTCACCGATCGTATCCAACACATATTCGAGTGACACAGTGCCAAAACTGTCTTCAAGCCCACAAAACAACCAATCTACTGCATTCAGCTAAAGCACCTCGGGATCCCTCATCATCAGCCGGTGTGTACCATATTCCCTGTTCCTGCAGTTCGGTTTACATTGGAAGTGCACAGTGCAGCATCAACACCAGACTCATCGAACACAAAAGAAGTTGCCACCTGGGCCAAACAGATAAGTCCGCAGTTGCCCAACATGCCATTGAAGCAAAGGGCAAACACATAATTAAGTTCCAGGGAATGAGCATTCTGTCATCCATAACACACTACCATGCCCAGCTACAACGCAAAGCTATTGAAATTTATAAACATCCCCACAATTTCAATAAGAAGGAAGGGAGCAACACCTTGGATGAAGCCTGCCCCCTCCATCCTGCCATCTGAATCAATCAACGGAGGCCGCTCAGGCGATAAATACTGCAGCTCAGATAGTCAACACTTCAGACAGTACACAAACTTCTCCAAGGAGACTATGACCACACCACTGAAGATGTCCACCACAGTTGTGGATGAAATGTCTGGAAACTCTAACTCTAGCAGAACACAGCATAACAGCCCGGAAATAACTTCCAGTTATAATACTCACTTGTGAAAGAACAACCACTATCTAAACGTCAAGTTGGGTTCTTCTGGGAGAGTCCTCATACAAATAAGAATAATAGGAAAATTTTTTCTCAAAATGCCTCTTAATAGTATTGTATTAAAAAAACATATGCAATATTACCCCTCTTTTACACTTTTCAGGGGACTAGAGGAAATGTGGTATAAAATGGGAGAAAGTGTAAATTGGGGGAAATGGGCAACAACTCAACAATTTTGTAATATGTAATGGTTATAAAAGTATTGACTGGAATGTATTGCACTTTGTAAAACACTTATCTTTTCACCGCTTATTCAGATAGTAACATGACACATAGGTACCATTAATGTGTAACCAGTTTTATTACTTTGCTATTGATGAAAGGGTAGGATTTATTATAGTTAAACACACCACACATTAACACTAGAAGGACTGACATTGCCTTGCTACCTAAAAGGACCAACATCGGTCATTTTGACCGGTACCTTTTTCAATCAGTTTTCAACATTTTATTTATAATATAATTTAAATCAGGATATTTTATGCATGAAATAGTGCCTATATTTACATTTTAAAGGAGTTTACATAATATTTACTCATTAAACAGCATGAATCCATTACAATTTGAAATACACTGCTTACAAAACATGGGATCATATAAATTATATGCATACTGAGTTGTATCACTTTAACATTCTGAAGTAATTTGCAACACTGGTAACAATACAGTAGATTGCGATACACACAATGATCACCAAAAACAGCTCATTTTTGTATTTAGTCAAATCCACCGTCTTGTACAAATGGACTCCAGATTGGTGTGGCCGCTGCAGTCATCTGTCTTCAGTCTTTCATCGCGTGTATGTTTATCGTCAAATCTCAGGACCCTCATGATCTCAATAAATTTGTTCCTTCCCATAACACGAGAGAAAAATGGTGGTCCCCACACCTTTGACCACAGAAATTTCGAGGGGAAGTTCTTCCCTCCATATTGTCCATGGGCATACAATATGGGTATAGCTGCTTCAAGTTGGTCTAGCTCAAGAGTCCAAGAATTGTCCTGAAGGTCTTGATGGGCCCTCATCTCGGTGTACTTTTTTATATTCTGGAGAATGTTAGCATCCATCAATACTCGCCATGTGCTGGCATAGTTTCCACTCCCTATCAATTTTTTTGCGAAATCTGTAGGACCTGGCCTTTCTGTCACTACATTGTGACACCCACGTCTGCCAGGTATATTTCCTGGTTCAATTCTTGTCCAAATTGTATCATAAACAGCAGACTCGTTACTTCCCACAGCTGGAAAGTTTATTTCTTGTGGAGCTCAACATCCTTGATTGAATCTACTACCTCTCTCGCATGGGACAGGGTGATGTAGTTCTGCAACAGCACGGTCATTTGCCTGTTCCTGTACACGCTCTTCAATCATTGTATTATTACCAACGTCCGATTCCGACGATTCGCTTTTATTCGATTGATGAGGAATATATTCAACATCATCATTTCGGATAATTCATCATCACTAAATACGTTCTCTCCTTCTGACTCATCTGGTAAACTATGGAAATAATTCAACATTTCATCTTCTTGAAGATACTGACGGTGGTAATTATGTGACATGGCAATGATACAGTATGACCTCTATAATATTTTACCATTCACTATATTGACACAACTTCTATAACATGTCTGCTAACTTTTTCAAACTAAGCTTCCACAATGATTGTAAACCTTAGATTATTTTCAGACCACATTGTTATCATTGTTAGTTACGACACGTTTACTGTAGCGCAAAACATTATTAAACTGGGCTACAACAATGACCGAAAGCCTTGGATAACTTTCGAATACACTGTTACCACTATTTAGTTACGACATGTGCGAAGTAATCGCACCGGTGAAAATGACCGACTACAGTCCTTTAAGGTAAAAAGCATGTATAATTTTTTTAAAACCTGCTATAAAAACTTAAACATTTTAGGTAATCACCCTTGCTCTATTTCATTAAAAGTCACGAAATATTAAAGCAGTAATCACACAACCTCAATGTATATACCTTTTTAAAGAACATTAACCGGTCAAAATGACCAGTATGGTCCTTCTAGTGTTAAAAGTTTTGCATTTTGTCAGTAGTAGAACCAAAAGGTTTATTGTTTGCAATAATGGTAGGAAACTTAACTGTTGAACATGGATCACTTTATTTAGCTATTATACAGTGCAATCGAGAACACCTAACTCTTTTTGAAGTAGTCCAAAGTTGATTTTTGTTTTGATCTAATTTCCTCTATTTGGTTTTTAAGTTCATAAAGTTTTTCAAAGTTTTTTTCATCCCCTTCTACCAATAAAAGATATTTTCGCAGCACTTCCAAAGCTGCACTCGTCTCAGCACTTGTTGGCACCACACTGTCATTTTCATCTTCATCATTGCTGTCTGGAGTCCATTGCAGTATGCTGATTAACAAAATCTTCCAAGGACTTCTCCTTGGTGATTACCAGTACTTCATCAACTGCCAGGAAGTCCTCAACACTACAGTCTGGCTACAAAGAGTCTCATGTGGTCAAAAGAGAGTTAGTATCTTCTTCCTCTTCTTCAGGCTGCACATTTTCTGTTTTGAAGAACCCTCCTTTGTGTAGGCAGTTGGCAATTGTAGATTGCATGACGTCTTTCCATGCTTTTGCAATGAAGTGGAGGGCATCAAACACAAAAATTCTGAAGGCAGAAAAGGTCTTTACCAGCATCTATTGCATTCAGTATACGCTGCACCACACTCTTTCTGCAGGCTGATTTGAAGGAATGAATAATTCCTAGATCTAGGGGTTGCAGTTTACTGGTACAGCTTGCTGGCAGGGACTCCAACTGCACATTTCTCAAATACATGTCAACAGGATGAGCAGGACAGCAGTCAATGAAGAGTAGAATCTTCCTGTTCTGTGCACCCATTCTGGCATCAAGTGCAGAAAGCTTCTTCCGGAATATATCGGAGGTCATCCACGCCTTCTTATTGGCATCATATGACGTGGACAGGGAACGGACATTTTTGAAGCATCAAGGTTTTCTTTATTTACCAATTACAAATGGTTGAACCCTTTCAGAGCCATCTCCATTGACCTATGTGCCCAACATAACAGCAAGCCTCAATTTGCTGTGCTTACTGCCGGAATATATCAGAGGTCATCCACGCCTTCTTATTGGCATCATATGACGTGGACAGGGAACGGACATTTTTGAAGCATCGAGGTTTTCTTGATTTACCAATTACAAATGGTTGAAGCCTTTCAGAGCCAGCATTGACCTATGTGCCCAACATAACAGAAAGCCTCAATTTGCTGTGCTTACTACCATGACATTGTCTCCTTTAACCCTTTAACGCCGTGCATGTTCGTATGATCACGGTTTACCGCTTTCCATTTAACAACGTTCCAATGCGTCGTCTGCTTCTGTAGAGTATCGCTGGTGATTTATATCAGCTACAGAATGGTGTGGTATCCCTGTCTACTCATATTGTCGGCTTCTGTAAACAAACATTGTCGTTGCACAACTTTTAGTTATCGCTAGTGTTGTCACAGCTGCAAGATGTCGGTGCGCTTCAAGTAAGTTTCCTATTTTGTTTACAATTAGACTTTGATCATGTGATAAATACTCTTAAAGGTCTTCGGCATGATTAGTGTTCCTGTTATTATGAAACAGAACAATAGGTTACTGCATATATTTGGTCTAGACTCTTCTAAAGTGAAGCGTGATCATATGAACACGCTAGGCGCATATATATGCAGTATATGACTTAGTCCATTTTCACGGTTGTGTTACCTTACACGGCTTAGACGTTGTGTTGCCATAAGAAAACTTATTATTTAGGAAACTATAAACTTGGTATACAGAATATAACTTTCCATATGTTTTTAACAGGGATATAACTCTCCGGGAAGCCTTGGATATTTTAGAATCAGATGAACCAATAGGAGATGTTGACAGCATTTTTATAGAACCTCCAGATGCTAACGTCTACTCCGACGAAGATTCTGGTGAAGAGGATGGTGGTGGTGAGATTGATAATCTTACAGTTTCCAGCTTTCTAGCCAAGCAGAAATTGTCCTCACCAACAATGAGCATGTAGGTGGTGTAGTTGATGATGTCACTTCAGAAAACGCGCTTGCTCCACCACACAAGAAGAGCAAACATATGAAGAAAAGCTTCGTGTGGACTAAGGATGATAATAGAGTTTTGGTTGGTATATTCCCAGAAGCTGATTATTCATCATTATCTAACAAAACGCCCGTGGAATGTTTCGAACTCATGTTTGACGATGAAATAATTAAATTTATGATAGAAGAATCCAGGAAATATGCAATATTCAACAATTATGATGATCCTAAAATAACAGCAGAGGAACTTAAAATGTTCCTCGCTGTACTTATTTTATCTGGCTACAATAATGTCCCTAGTAAAAGGTCATATTGGGAAGCATCAGAAGATCTGCGGAATATGCTTGTTGCAAATGCCATTAGAAGAGATCGCTTTCTAGAAATTTGTCGATCTATTCACTGTACAGACAATACTCAACCTAACATGAACGACAAGATGTGGAAACTGCGACCACTTATGAATATGCTGAAGAAAAAATTCATCTCCCACTTCAGACCAGAGCAGAATATGGATTTTGATGAGTGTATGGTGGAGTATTTTGGAAAACATAGTTGCAAACAGTTTATTCGTGGAAAACCCATTCGTTTCGGCTATAAGGTCTGGTGTCTAAATATCCCCTCTGGTTACTTGATAAATTTTGATATTTATCAAGGAAAAAATCCTAACGGCAATGCAGAATATGAGGAACGCTTTGGAAAGTGTGCTGCACCGATGGTTGAGATGCTCAATGAACTACCAAATAACATGGTTCACTTGCCATCCTGTTTGTATTTTGACAATCTTTTTACTGGGATGGAACTACAGGCTCATTTGAAAGCGTGTGGATATGGCGCTACAGGGACAATTAGGGAAAATAGAATCCCGAAAAACTGTCCTATCGTCCCTTCAAAAGAAATTAAGAATCAGGTACGAGGTACATACGACATGGCAAAAAGCTCTGACGGTATAGGTATTGGAGAGACAACTCTGTAGTTACTATAGCTTCTACATGTCACGGAGTTGAGCCAACTGCTTCAGTATCCAGATATTCTCAGGCAGAAAAGCGGAAAGTACGAGTCAGTCGACCTGTTGTATTTCAGGCTTACAATGCAGGAATGGGCAGAACTGATAGAATGGACCAAAATGTCTCATACTACAGAATTGGGATCCGGGGAAAGAAGTGGTGGTGGTGGTCCCTGTTTACTTGGTTGGTAGATGTAGCGGTTCACAATTCCTGGTTACTTCTAAGAAAATCTGGAAATAACATATCTCATCTCAACTTTCGCCGGTACATTGTGCAGACATACCTGGAAAAGTACAAAACTGCACCATTAGGAAGAGGCCGACCCGCCACCTCTAGATACAGCATTCAACATTGTAGTGTTAGTGATGATATTCGTCTTGATGGGAAGAACCACCTTGTAGCTCCCTGCAATTGACGACGCTGCACTGGCAAAGATTGCACCAGCACTGTTCACACAGAGTGTATAAAATGCAACGTTGGACTCTGTATCCCATGTTTTGTCGAGTTTCACACCCTATAAAAGACTTGACTCTTGGACTTGCGACATAATTTTGTGCTCATGTGATCATATGTTATATGTCTGCATGCATTTAATATTTATAATTCACCTTTAAAGTGCACTACATTGTAATATATAATTGGCACTGTAACTTTGGCATTTGTTGTGAAGTATGGCCACCTAGGCCTAAAATGCTTACACTAGTGCCTAGCGTGATCATATGGACACGGCCCATTGTGACAAAATGGTTCACTATAATGACTCATTATTTTGTATTAGAGTTCCACAAAACTATGAGTTGCTGATAAAAAGTGAATAAAAAAATTAATATTATTTCGGCGTTAAAGGGTTAAATGCCAGTGTCTTGGGCAGAACGTTAAAAAGCAACCCAGTTTCATCTATGTTGAATACCTCTTTAGGACCATAATTCTTTAACAGTTCTGGAAGCTTTCCATTGATCCACTGCTCAGCAGTATCGTCATAGATAGAAGCAGACTTGCCATTCACAGTTTTGTATGTTACATTGTAACATTTCCTGAAATGGTCCAACAACCCATTCAACGCAGTAAAATCGTCTATTCCCAGCAGAGTTACCACATGAAGTGCCTTCTCCCGTAACAGCACTCCACTGATTGGAATATTCGCTGCTTTCGTCATTTGAACCAACTTCTCACTATTTCCTCGAGTTTGTCATATTTTGAATAACTAACGTACTTCCTC
This sequence comes from Tenodera sinensis, assembly GCA_030765045.1. NCBI lineage: Eukaryota > Metazoa > Arthropoda > Insecta > Mantodea > Mantidae > Tenodera > Tenodera sinensis. The sequence goes on from CM060966.1 coordinate 49,858,190, forward strand.
TTCTTTGCATGAGCTCCACATTCCAAAGCATTGCTGATGAATGTCTGTTTCTTATTATAGTGTTCAATGTCGAGACACTTATATTCAACTCCCATACTAGTCCAACATGTGTTCCACAAAAGGAGTCAGTTTTTTTCCAGAATTTTAAGTTTTTCTTCAATGGAAAAAGGCTTGCTCTCCCTTTCCTTCCCCATTTCTGTGACTGTTATAGAATGGAACTTAGAATTAAATTGCAACTGGTAACACAAGATAGCACAGATATTGGCATCTCCAGCATTACCACATCCACAGATATCAAGTAACTATGGACGATGGTCAAGACTAAGGTTCTTTGAATGTCATGACTTGGTCATGACCAATAATCGTATGGCCTCACGCCATATTGCTTTGTGTTAGAACTCAATGGGACATGGCGTAAACGTCGGGAAATTAAAATTTCTCTAACGTAAATGCTGGGATTCTAATACATTGTGAGTATAGGACCTTAAAAAATTGTTGTAAACGGGAAAACGTAAACGGCAGGGACATAAAAATGGGATAATACTGTATTTAACATATTTAATGATATATTTAACATGTTTATATGACAAATAAAATATATGAGTCATTCCACGTCAAATCGAACAAAATATGGCAAAAAATGACCTTGATCTCTCATATTTTCTTGATTTTTTTTTTTTTTTTTTTTTTTTTTTGTGTTTTGGAACAAAATATATTTCACCCGTGTTTCTTCGTTTTATATAAAAAAAATTATTTTGGCAGATATTAATTTTTGAAATGTCCCAAAAATCGCGCGCTCCTCACTCTTCGATCAATCATACCTCCGATTGTAATGAAGTAAATTACTTGATCTTTGGCTCAAATTAAAGATTAATCGCAGTATTTCGTGAGGTATTTATTAGAAAATTTTATTACTTATTATTAGTATTATATTTTATACGATTAAGGTTTTAAAGTTAGATAATAACATAAACTCGAGCATTTAAAAATCTGGAAAAAAAAAACTAAAAATACAATGAAGTTTATTCAATATTCTCAGAAAAAATCAGAATGGAGTCTCTAATAGTTCAGTTGTAATTTACTTGCAAATCAGTGCAGCGGTGACGGCTACTGTAACCTCACACAATTGCCACCTTCCATTACGGCGACTGTCAACTGCTTGAGGTTCCATGAACTTTACAACAATACAGTAAGGAGAACACTGCTAGCTGACACTATTATATGTACACTATTAGTATCTTCAAAATGTTTTTAAAATATGCATTTAAAACTGTTGGCGAATCCATAGCTTTTGTCTGTTTCATTAGCTCATATTATATAATTGTGCGAATGAAACCATGCACATGGGGAGGGAGGGAGAAGGTAGTGATGTCTGCATGACCTGAGACAGTCTTCCTAATTCAAAGGTGCTTTTTAGTGCAGCGTGCAGTTGATAAAGAGTGCGATAAAGAGTGAATATAGTGAATTTGTGAGACATTGATCATAGCGTAAATCAATTATGCCACCTGTCTAAATTAGGGACCAAAACATTACACAGTCTTTAGATATAAAGTTTTCCTTTGAATTAGGAAGGTGTACATTCTTCTTGATGTCTTGAATTTTGGAAAGAAAGCTCTCCTGAGTCTTTAGTGTATGTGTAAAATTTCTCTTGTGCCATGTATTGAATGGGAGTCTGATCAACTAACTAACTAACTAACTAACTAGGTTTCCAGAACATGAGTGGCTCCATATTTATACTGATGGATCATTTATATCAAACAAAGATGGAGCAGGTGCTGGAGTCACATGTCACCTCTTTTCCTATTACAAATCTTTAAGTTATGGAACTACTAACTTTGATGGAGAAATTGAAGCAATTCGAATGACCCTACAAAATCTTTTGTACAGAATTTCACATTTTCAGCAAGCAGTTATTCTCTCAGATTCCAGGGCAGCAATTATAGCAATTACTTCCAAGTTATCACCAAAAAACCAAACTATTATAGAATGTTGGAAGATGCTTAGCCATCTAACAGCACTTCAAAAACACCTAGTCTTCCAATGGATACCGGCTCACTGTGGACTGAGTGGTAATGAGAAAGCTGATTTTCTTGCAAAAAAGGGTACCAGCGGTGTACAGAAATCTATAGTTAATTTACCATTTTATGCAGCTAAAAGATTAGTCAACTCTGAATTCAAAAAACTTATTGCAAAATATTACTATGAAAAATCAAAGAATAAAAGATGGGAACTACCAAACATTCAAACAGTGATTCCTGAGTATCCTCGAAAAACAGCAGTTGCAACCTTCAGGTTGATTACAGGACATGATTGTCTGGCAAAACATTTAAACAGAATTGGGATATATTCTTCACCACTCTGTCCTCTATGTGATCTGCAAGAGGAAATGGATCGAGACCACCTTCAAATATGCCCGGCCACTTCTAGTGCCCCATCCATCAGTGAAAAATATTGGAGAGCAAGAGGATTAATGACTTCATTGTCAGAAATCCAGCATTAGCTAACAACAACATTACACAGTCAGAGTAGAGAAATTATTTCAAATGTATGGACGTACATGAAGGAAGAAGCTAAAAGCAAAGAACTGCTTACATCAGAAGATTTTTTCAAAAAAATTCAAAAGTTCAAAAGCACGTATCAGATACCACAGGAGTATCAGAAAAATTGTGGAGAGATTGTGGAGACATTTTTCTGTATGAACTGTACTGCCTTAGTAAGAAGTTATGTGAGTATCATAGCTGACGGGGCAATTCGCATACTGTCTGCAGTCACCTGGCTTGTTACTCGTCCGTGTGCGCTTGCAGGCCTCTAGAAAAAAAATTGTAGCAAATGCACTAATGCAAGCTCCATAGTTTTCAACATCTTATTTTATAGATAAAATGTCAGGGAATACGTGTGTATTTTTTTTAGATTTTTAACACATCGATTTAAATTCTATTTTTGGTTTTACAAAATATACCATCAAAGAAACAGTCCAAAATTTATGTGCAATAATGATTGATCGAAAGTTGTTAAAAGTGTTGTATTTAACCTTTCCAGTGCGCCAAACCCCAACTCTCAACTCTATATGGCCTTAGAGTAACAAGGGATTTTATATTACGGTGCACGCAGAAATTGCTTAATTTCTAATAGCCATAACTAAGCAAGTAATTTAAAAATACGGAAATAAAAAAAATACGGGTCTCCTTATTTGATGCCTATTATTCATAAAAAAAATTTTGAACCTCCTACAAAAAAGTCATGTTTTACGGGTGTTCGATTTGACGTGGATTGACCCATATATGTTTTAATGAAAATTGAGTCAGATTGAAACACTTAACATCACTTACATGTAATTAATCTTGACCCAGTTTCAAGAGCTTAACTTGCTCCCATCATCAGAATTAACCAACTAGTTCTTGTTGATGTTTGATGTGTGGTTGGTTGGGCTGACATCTAACAGTGGGCTGATGAACTTCCATAAAGGGTTTGATGGCGGCAAATCAAAGTTCACTATGCGCAGTTTGTCTTTTATCTCCCAGGTATTCAACTCTGCAGCGTGTTTTGTAGCTTTTAAAAGTTCCATGTTCAGCATAATGTTGTTGTTGTTGACTATCCAAAAAAGGTGCGCAACTACAGATTTATCCATCTGTTTGTATTTAATGCATCTCATGTGTTCTTTTAGTCTGGTTTCTAAGTTCCTCTTGGTTTTCTCTATGTAAATCTGGTCACAATCTGGGCAACTGATTTGATAGATTCCTGCCTTTTTGTTCTGTGGTACCTGGTCCTTCTGACTTGTACAGTAATTTCCCTATGCTGAAATTGTTTTGTGGGGCCAAGTTAATGTATTTTTTGAAGATGTAGAATTTGTAGTGCTTACTTGAATGGTAACTGAATTTTTTGAAAATCCATATTGCTTTTTTGTTGAGAGAGTTTAGTGATCTCTTTCAAGTGTTTCTGTTTTTGAATTGTGCTATTTCCTTGTCAGTGATTTGTTTGTGAATCCATTATTAATTTGCTGTGCTGGCTGTTTTTGTATTCTTTTTTGTAGGTATGCTCCTTCTGATAATGGGGTGAAAACCAATCTGTGAGATAAAATGTTTAGGACTGTAAGTTTGTGTGGAACTGGATTGAAGCTATTATTTTTTATGTAGTTTTCTGAGTGGGTAGGCTTTCTGTAGATACCAAAACTGATTTTATTTTGGCGTGTACCTAATTGTTTTTAAGTCACAGGAGGGTAAAGTATCTTTCTCTTCCATTTCCATGGTGAATTGTATGGCTCTGTTTTGTAAGTTGAGAAGTTTCAGGGAATCCTGGATAAAGTTGTTAGGTATTATTGCAAAAATATTGTCTACATAAACTTTGAACATGTGTGGAAAAGTGGTTATGTGTGTTTCCAATTTACTCATGAAGAAATCTGCCAGGAATGTTGATAGAGGATTGTCCATGGCTAAGTCTGAAGTTTGTTGATAGAATCTGTTAAAAGTGAAGCTAGTTTGTGTGATGCAAATTTCTGTGAGATTTATAAGGTCATCTATTTCATCTTGAGGTAAGATGTTTTGGATACGCCATTTCTTCAGTTGGACTAAAGTTCATCTGTTGGAATGCTAGGGAAGAGTGCTGTAACATCAAAGGATACAAGTTTGTCTTCTGGATTTAATTGTAAGTGTTCTATTTTATTCACTAAGTCCTGAGAATTCCTGATGCTTAGACTGTTGTACTTGGGTTGTGTTGTGAATTTCTGTGTAAGCCATTTTGCCAAATTGTATGTGGGTGAGTCAATATTGTTTACTATGGGTCTCATTTTATTGCCTGGTTTATGGACCCAATTTTCATTATAATCTAGATTCACGTCACTGTTACTAGCTTATTCAAAGATACATAAAACATATATGCCATAAATTTTCTAAAATAGTCTATGAAGTCCTTGCTTTCAAAAAGACTTTAAGTTTCTCTACTACCTTTAGTGAAGTAGAGGAAGTATTGTATTCCACCCAAAAATTTGATGTTGAGGTTTCACTGGAAATATGTTTTGAGGCCCCTGAATCCAAAAAAAAGCATATTTAGAAAAAGGTCTGTGTGTGTGTCTGTCAGTCTGTAGCCAGCATAACTCAAAAACAAAAAGTTGGTTAAAAACCAAAGTTGGTATTTAAGGCTAATGTCTTTCAAGGATGCCATACAAAGATTTTGAAGAAAATTCCTCCACCCTAAACTACCCTTTACATGGAAAACTTTTCAAAAACGTTGATCTTCTTGAAAATGGCTTTAACGATTTTGATTAAAATGCCATATGTTTGAGATATTCTTTATGACAAATGAAATGTATATCTTGAATTTTCTGGCTATAGCCCATGAAGTCCTATTTTCTCTGGATGACTTTTACATAACTGGTAAGAGATAGAGCAAATCTTACTATACAAAAAATGTAGATCTTGCTCAAACGCACAATTTATGTCTAAATAAATTTGTTTGTAGACTGAACCATTTTGGATATATTCCTTGTTCCTTGGAGAACTTATACTTCTGTCAAATTAAACATGGTTATTCATTTTTTTATATGTTAGCAGTGCAAAGAGAAAGAAATTTAGAAGCTTTAAAAGATATTTGACTCGCTCAAAGCCTATTATATTCCCATATTCCTCTTGCACCTACAAGGAAATAAGCAATAAGATAATTTGTGCAAATGTTTATTTCAACTAACACAAAGAAGATAGAGGAATACGAGTTTGTAAGAATGGTTAGTACAAGAGATGAGAAAGTCATGTGAGTGCAACACATCAGATTTTTTATTATCTGTATAGTAAACCATAAGAAATAGACAAAACTATCTTCACAAAAAATGTATATCTCATTAAAACACAAAATTTATTTCAAATAACCTTTTGTAAATCAGCCATTTCCAAGATATCCATTGTTATTGTTCTAAGTTTGTCACTAATTTTGTAAGTTCTTGTAAGTGGTCATCATTCAGTTATTTCTTGCAATGTCATGGAAAGACCATGGAATTTCAATATAGAGTGACACTTAGTGATATATAATACTTTTAAACATTTTACTATTGCTTTGGTTTTCGGTATCCACCTTGTACCAACACCGAAATGGGTCATGAAGCTATTTCTGCAAATATTTATCTTGATTAATATGAAGTAAAGAGAAAAATAAGCTTTTGTAAAACTATTTTACACACCTGAAGCCATTAACAGTGAAGCAATATAATCCACCAATATCACAATTAAATTATTGAAGTGAAGTTATTAATCTCTACATACTTTGTATGAAAAAAATATTGGTGTTTTGTAAAACTAATTTGTCGAAGCTATATATAAAATCATAAGTGCTAAGTTCCTATTTGGGCTTATCTTGTGGTTATGAGTTTTAGAGCCACTGTTAATGATCAATATTTTCAAAATTTTATTAGTATGTCAACCTCCCATATCTCCCTTTTCCTACAATGAAATGTGCAATGAAACCATTTCTGTGAACATTAATATTGATTACCTTGAGGAAGATAGAATTAAGAATACGTTGTAAAAGAATGACCGGAAAAAGTCATTTGTATGTAACTCTTATTTTTTATTTAGGGTATCTCAAAGTGACTATTTCCAATGAAATCTTTTCATTCACACATTTATACTTTCTCTACTGGTAAGTAGGGGAAGTATTGTTTTCCACCCAAAAATTCGATGTCGAGATTTCACCAGAAATATATGTTTTGAAGCCCCCTGAATCCAAAAAAAGCATTTTTAGAAAAAGGTCAGTCTGTCTGTCAGTCTATGGACAGCATAACTCAAAAACGAAAAGTCTGTTAAAAACCAAAGTTGGTATTTAAGTTTAATGTCTTTCAAGGATGCGACACGAAGATTTTAAGAAAATAGCCCCACTCTAAACTACCCTTTACATGGAAAATTTTTTGAAAATTTTTATTTTCCAGAAAATGGCTCTAACGATTTTGATTAAAATGTCATATTATTCCAAATGTTTAGTTCTTCCGGGCTTGTAGACCGTGGGGTTTTATTACAACTGTACAAATAAAAACCCCACCTACAACCGGCCAATCACTACCGTAGATGGCGCAACAATGCCCCGCCCACCCCCACCCATATAAATAAACATAACGGACATTAACGGTCATTTCTTCCACTACTTATCTACTTCCACATTCTAACTCTGACCAGTGCAGATGGAGGATCGTGTTACCCTGATGATGCCAAGCGCAGTACTTGGCAAAACGTTAGTATCTACCATGCCTTCTAGACCACGGCCTACAAGCCCGGAAGAACTAAACATTTGGAATAATCAAGACACCGGCCGTGAAAGCCTAAATACATATAAAATCTCATATGTTTGAGATATGTTTATGACAAATGAAATGTAGGGGAGAGTGGGCAAATTCTGCGCACTTAAGGTCAAGCAGCCATACTGACTAACAGAAATGTTATTAAGTTCCAGACTTTGTTTCACCTGTAACTTCATTAAATAAGCTCTTGAAATAGTGCAATTCCAAAGGCATCTTGCACTTTTGAAAGGGTGTTAGGTATTGAAAACTGAAAGTATACAATGCGCAGAATTAACCTACCTGGATGGGTAATTGTGCGCGCCGTATATGCTTGAAATGAACTTGAATATATGTGTCATAATTATCTTTAATGATAAACTAAATGCTACAGAATATTATATCAATTGTTAACTCCTATTACAGACTCAAATCAACTGTCCAGATGTTTCACTTAAACTGCTTTTTAGTTTGTTTTTGTTTTCTGAGGCAGAGATCACAGAAGTTATCTTCTGCTGAATCCCATGCGCTACATTCTTCGCGGGACCACCTGCCGTACTCTACACATCTGCACCACATCTCATTATCACGTCCAAACTCATCACACGTCATAGTTTACGTATTGGAGCGACATCATTTTCATTTTCATCATCACCACACAGTTGTTTTTCACTGAATTCATCGGCATCAGATTCGCTATCTGAGAAATCCAACTGTCGTTTACAGGACAGCAGCCGCTGGAATATTATGTCGATAATCTTCTTTCTGAGTCTCCTCCTCAACTACTTCAACTTGCAAATCCAAATTGTCAGAGGAAAGATAGAAGTTCGTTTCTGGTGCTACTAGTATTTAAATACACGAGGGACAATTCTGCGCGTCGCGCAAATTTGCCCGCCATAATAAGCGCAGAATTACCCGATACGGCATACATTCTTCCATCTAGCGTGGATACTTCAAAACATGCTTATTTCAAGCAGTTTTGTAGCCATATCAAGCATAAACAATTCTAATTTAATAGTAATAGATAGATGAGAACAATTACACCATACCCATGCCATGTCTACCTTGCTCTTTAATGCAAATCTGTTACAAGAAATATATGCCCGAAATGTTGCAGCTCACTGACTGCAGACGAATAGCTGTAATGGCGTCTTCCTCAACATACTAGTTAGTCAAACTGTTGAGCAGATGGCGACACCGGACAGAACTAGGAATTCAGAGCAGGACCAGAGAAACATAGCAGCGCAGAATTACCCTCCTGCGCAGAATTCGCCCACCTTCCCCTATATCTTGAATTTTCTGGCTATAGCCCCTGTAGTCGTATTTACTCTGGACGACTTTTGCATAACTGGTAAACCATTACATAGAGATAGACCAAATCATACTATACAAAAATGTAGATCTTGCTAAAATACACAATTTATGTCTAAATAAATTTTCTTGTAGGGTGAACCATTTCAGAGATATTCCTTGTTATGTGTGTGAGTTTTGGAAAACTTATAACTTTCGTGAAATGGATCATCGTTGTTCACTTTTTTATATGTTAAGTGTGCAAAGACAACAAAATCTCAAAGCTTTAAAACATTTGACTATCGCACAAAGCCTACTGTATTCTAACATTCCCCTTGCACCTACAAGGAAATTAGCAATAAGATAAGTTGTACAAATTTTTATCTTAACTAACACGAAGAAGATATATGTAGGAATAAGAGTTTGTAAGAATGGTTAGTACAAGGGTAGAGAAAGTCATGTGAGTGCAACACATCAGATTTTTATTTATCCGTTTAAAACATAGATGCTGTTGGATATGTAAAGTTACACAAAATAAATCAAATTTTTAGTTAGTTGGAGTACAGTACTTATTCTTCTTGCTATACATTATCTTATATTTGCCATTTTGGTAATGCTTCATTAGCTACGAGTAATAAATTAGGTACAGTATCTGTATTTCAGACTGTTTACATGTTTAATTGTTTTCTGTGTCAAATTGTTGCATGTTGTATAGAGGACGTTTTATTAACCATGTATATAATCTTTCTTCAAAAAATTGATCAGTCACGGTGGTCATTTTTGACGGAAGTAAATTGAAAAGTTTTATGCCTTCTACCTTATAATATTTTGAGGTCTTATGAATCTGCGATATGGCATATTGATTCTATTTCTATTAGGCGTGTTATGCTTATGTAAATCCCTCCTTACATCTAGATATCCAAATTCTCTTATTTGCACCAACACATCATAAATATATAAATTAACAGCAGTTGAAATTTATTTTACAAATAGAGGTTTACAACAGTGCTCTCCAAATTTCATATGTGCTTGGACACATTTAACTCATGTCTATGGAAGCACAGGTGCCATCACAGCCACCGTTAGGGTAGATACCTTCTTTTGAGAGGAAAAAGGGAAAGCACTGGTTAGGGAAATTATGCATACAGCTTTAGGTGTGCAAAAACACACTTCATGGGTATGTACTGGCAAGATACTCAGAAAGAAAGGTTTGTCTTGAAAGGCCGTCAGAAAAAAATACATCATGGGCTGGACAGGGCTGGTTTACAGTGTTTGAGTTCATTTGAAGTCCTCATTGTTATCTATTTTTGAATCCTTAATACTTGTTATTTGTAGACTACTGTCCCATAATACAATTCCATATCTAAATATAGATTGAAAGAATGACAAATTGAAGGACATTTTTTGGTACTGCTTTTTTTTAGGTTAGCTTAGAGAAATACCATACATGATAATTTATTACATACCAAATCAATATGTGGGTTTTCAGACAGCTAGCTGTTTATCAATTGCTATACCAAGAACTTTTACACTCTCACAGTCAGCATTTACACGTTTTAAATTAATGTTTTGTGACTTGCTGGTATTCATAAGGAAGCCATTGCTTCTAAATCAAGTTTAAGCTTGTGGTTTCATTTACAGACTGAGTCAGCAATTTTAAGTCTTTATTCACATTAAGGAAGGCTGTATCATCTGCAGAGACAATTGTATGGCAAGGATAATATTTTGATTATCTTCCTCTCTTAGAAGTTTGAAAACAGTGTTATATTCAATTTAAAAGGTGAGTCAATTAATAACACTAAACAACACTTACATTTATAATTTTCCGGAACGCGTTTCGGAGGTTAACTTTCCTCCATTATCAACCGGACAATAACTGGGTTTCCATGGCGCGGATGGCAATTCTTCTTCTGATATTTCTTCTGGTAATGGTTCAAGGAACTTGCTGAAAATATCTTTCTGGGGAATGTCAAAATTAAAAACTCGGTTTTTATTTTTTAAAATGAAGATTTGTTCCCATGTGAACAGCTCTTGTTTTCCAGTTATGTGTTTGAGGAGTTTCGGTTCTGGCTTTATGTCATGATTTTTTGTCCAAAAGTGAAAGTCAACTGCACATTTTTCTAATTGTTTACTCCTGATGTTCCTAATGTGTTCCTTGGATCTAATTTATAAATTGTAATGAAATATACATAGGAAAAACCAAAAGAAATTTAGAAATTAGATCCAAGGAACACTTTAGGAACATCAGGAGTAAACAGTTAGAAAAATCAGCAGTTGCCTTTCACTTTTGAACAAAAAAAAAATGACATAAGGCCAGAACCGAAACTCCTCAAACACATAACCAGAAAACAAGAGCTGTCCACATGGGAACAAATCTTCATTTTAAAAAATAAAAACGGAGTATTTAATTTCGACATTCCCCAGAAAGATACTTTCAGCAAGTTCCTTGAACCATTACCAGAAGAAGCATCACCATCTGCGCAATGGAAACCCAGTTATTGTCCGGTTGATAATGGAGGAAAGTTAACCTCCGAAACGCATTCCGGAAAATTATAAATGTAAATGTTGTTTAGTGTTATTAATCGACTCAACTTTTAAATTTAAAAAAATAATATTTTGATAATCATGTTTCATTAGAAAAAGTAGCAGGGGTAGGTAAGTTGTAGAGAAAGTAAAAGTATATCTCTCTCTCTCCCGCTCACTACCCTTTACATGGAAAATTTATTGGTATTTTTTTACTTTCTCAAAAATGACGCTTATTGAATTTCATTAAACTGTCATACGTTTATGGAAATTACATTATTAATGTGATGTGCATATTGAATTTTCTGAGAATTGCCTGTGAAGTTCTTTTATTTGTGAATGAATTGTATTAAATGGGTAAGCCAAGAAATAGACAAATGGATACTCCACAAAATAGATCATTCACAATGTATTATGTAAAACCTATTTTTTATAATATTAGCCATTTAGAAGATATTCCCTCCTTTTAGTTTGTTTTTCCAAGACTTCACAGTTTATGAAGTGCTCTCACTGTTCATTTGTTTCTGATGTCAAGTAAAGTGTACAGAAATTCAAAGGTAGCTTATAGTGTACTGAAGATTTAGCTATTGCTTCACCTCCTGTATGCCCTATACAGGGTGAAAGTGAAATAATCCGTCAGACTGAAGAGTAGATGTAAACAAACAAAAAATTCCAATAACTTTTTTTAATCAAATGTGCTGTTAATTAGATAATCCTGTTTAAAGGTGAGAATGTGTGGCAACGTAACACAACTTGTTGATGGGGTAACCACCTTCTACCGGTGCATCAGTGAACTATTCTAATGCTCTATAAAAACCATTTAAGTAATGTTGGCCATGTATCAAAAACTCAGATGTTTGGTCACAGTGCACCAGACACCAGAAAATTACACGAAAAGGTGAGGTTATTGCTGACTGCCCTGTATGAAAACTACCTCAAATCTTACATTTCCACATAATTACAATGATTTTATTTGGTACGTTTAAAGGCTTGAATATCTGGCCTATTCTATTTGAGAGGCTTATGCCATGATAAGATGATGACTTCATTTGGAATCAGATTCTTCTTTTAAACACCCTGCAAAATTGTATTTTTATCTTCCGACACCAGTTGCAGTAGTAGAGCCATTAGGAGGTCACAAGTAGGATAGAAACATATAAAAGAAAAGAAACTTGAAATATGCTCTAATCAGTCAGGAATACATAAATTCACTTGAAATGAAACTAAACTAGCTAAGTCCAAATCTACTTACTGCTTACTGTGCATGCATGCTGAGCAGAAGCGAGTTGACTTATTCAGTTTATTTACTGAATGACAGGGACTTAACACGATATTCATTTTCACAATAAATAGTAAGGTTGTTTCTAACCCTGACCCATGTGGTGAACACGTGTAATTTCAATATCGTCTGCAAGACGTGTCTATGAAGTATTGGTGCAGAAGTTTGGCAGCTAATGGCTCTACAAGTATTGAAGCAGAAAACCTTTACTGCTTCTCATTGATACACCAGTTTATAGCAAAATCATACACTGTTGTCGATGAAACTATTTGAATCGATAATACTCTGTCTCACTAACAATGTCTAGAAGCTTCTTTGAAACTACCTTTTTGCCGTTGATAGGAGCAATGAGGATTCTCTCTCTGAGTTTGCGTGGTTCGAAAGGATGAGACAGATCTTTCAATATAACAGCTTTTAATGCAGAATAAATTTTTAAACTTTTCTCCGTGGAGATATTGCCACCCAATATATGTATTCTCATAGAATTAATTCACTAATCAACACTATTTGCAGACACAAACTTTAAGACATTCGCTTTATGTCCATTAGTTTTTAAGCAATTTGATGTGATAACAAGATGCACATTTGTCCCATTTGACAGACTGACCACAGTGTCTGTTGGTCTAACGAAACGAACAAGCGATGCTCTGAAATACGTTGGTTTCACTATTCCTATCATGAGACTTTATTATTATTATTTTTAAATGCTTGACTTCCCTTTTTTGTAAATGATTAATCTTTTTAAAATACCTATAAATTTTGGTGTCAGTATGGAGGTTAAGTTACCTACATTGGATATTTATGTGGCAAACGTGCATTGAGCATTCCAAAGGTTATGTCACTCTTGCAGTATTAATGCTGTTATTCTGTATTGAATTTAACAGTATGATGCTAATAATTGTTAAACCTTTAGGAAAGTATAATTTATAATGTGAATTTACGCTCCCCTGCATTATGCTTAAAATTTATGTGCAATTGTTTATACATTTGGCCAACTAGTAGGTGTGCGATTCTCTTTAATTTTTAATATACTTGTTTTAAAACGGGACTAATGTGCTTCATGCAAGCACGTACCTACATTTAATTGCCAGTAAAAAAAGGAATTTGTATAACGTGATGCAGAAGATTTTGGAAGCACTATTGCCAGCAATTACTCCCAATAAGTTTTAACAAGAATCTTGTGAGCCGCAAAGAACTTGAGTTAGTGAAATTTGAAATACAAAGTTTCTGACAAGATTTGTGTGCGTGAATATCTACGAAAAATATCAAAATATTTCTAGAAATGTAAGTAAACAAATTTGACACTGGTGTTTGCACCCAATTGGTAGCTTTATAAACAAAAATGGCCATACATTAAATCACTAACATTTATTAGCAGTAATAAGTATGGAGTAACATTGGGATTAATTTGAAATAAGCATTAGATGAAGTATTCATTACTTGTAGTCAAGCACATCTTTTGCAGCTTTGACAAAAGAGCAATTGCATGCAATTAAGTAAACTTTCCACACAATGTACTTCAATATGGGAAGAAAGTAAATACCACTGATGCAGTGTTACTGGTTCTAACGGAATTAAGAAGGCAACAATTGTAGATCTTTTAAATTTAATTTACACAAAATTATCGAATCTATTGAAATATGCCAAAGGAAAAAGTTGTCTTTTATTCAGTTTTCTATGAATACAGAAGAACCTTTAATTGATAATAATTCAGCTAGATGATGATAATTTTTTTCTAGAGAACTATAAACTTTTCAGCTTTTTGGTATTGGGTTTTCTTGTTATTCACAGTAAGAAAAGTTTGCTGTTAAAGTCTGGTGGATTATTTTACTTCCATCCTGTATACAAGCATATATCAATGTGTAATGAAATCATTTCAGCAAACATTTATCTTGTTTAACACAAAGTATTTAGAAAAGTAAGTTTTTGTAAGTATTGTTTGTAGAAGAGAGATACAAATAAATGCTTATCAATAGAGAAGTTCATATGAGTTCTTGACTTGTGATTGCATCAGTTGACTGTTGTTTCCACTTATATGTAGCATGGAAGAATAATTGTAATTTCATATGGAGTAATTTAAAATCATTGCTACACATTTATTATTATGATTAAGGTTACCTGAATAAGAGAATCACTTTTTACATGAGTAGTGTAAGGGATATGTCAAATGGAAATGAACAGAGAAAGTTATGCATGTGCATGTCTTTATTTAATGTACACACCAGGGTTTCTATCTTTTAGGGGATAAAAATCTGATCAATTTATTCCTAGCTTTTTCTCAAATGTTTAATAACGTCCCATTTGAAAGCATTATTTGTGGATATCAACACATATCAGTGAAATTAGCAGTTTCAACAATTGTAATATTTTATCACATAAGGTAGAGAGAAATTGAAAATAAAAAAAAACATTGGTTTTTTGCTATAAACAAAGGATGTCTTTGAAAATATTGGTTTATATTGTTAGCTTCTCAACATCTATATTTGCTAACTTAAATGTGTTCTCATTTTGGGTTACAGGTCCAAATGAAGAAGCAATGTTAGAAAGAGCTTTAGCCATGTCACTGGAAGGGGGAGAAGAGGAACAAAGCACACAGTCTGTCCCTGACTTTGCTCATATGACTGAAGAGGAACAAATTGCATTTGCCATGCAAATGTCTATGCAGGATGCCCGTAAGTTACACAGACAACTAGAAATTAATCAAACCCTTTTTTATTGCACAATCATATTTCAGTGAAGGTTGTAGTGTTAAAAGACTAAAATAACTTAAAATAAATACCCAGTTTTTAAAATTAATGCTGTTTATTATGTCATCTTCAAAACCAATAGAATGTAAAATATTAAGAATAGTAGAATAGTAGTCTTCGATCCCAGTTACATGTTGTTGGCATTTAGTTATGTTTGCAGGGAGGTTTTGTGATGTAATACCACATTGGGTAGGGGCTGTACAGCCATGTTGTGTTACAAGCAGGTTATTAAAGCTGTGTGTCACCCTCCCCTTCCCTACCTCCTCTACTGTCAACAAACATGAAGTGCCAATGACATAGTAAAGCAGCTCTTAACGTAACATTGTTTACAACCGGAGCCAAAGCTGATGAGTGACTTGTGCACAAAATATTCAGGGTCATTCTATAATTTTACTCCAAGTACAGGGTCTTCGTTTGGACGTACAGCCAGTCTAACTGGAGTTTCCTTGCCACTGGGAAGCATGCTGTTTGCTGGGAATAGAATATTTGTAGCCCCTTAAATTCAAGTGCATAGATTTATCCAGCAAATTATAATTACAATAACTACTACCACTGTTACATTGTTACAGTATAGTAAGAAGGGAAAATATGGCATTCTGCCCAAAAATTCAAGGTTGAAATTTCACCAGAAGGCATGCGTGTGTGTGCACGTGCACTATTCACCTTATAAGTATGTATCGATGTATGAAAGTACCATATCATTTGTGGGTAGAGTATCTTTCAAAGTTTATAACCCCATGAAGCCTGTGAAGTTTGGATTGAAGGTGTATGTATGTATTAGTCTACAGCACAAATGGTTGTATATACTCCTTCAAGCTTTATTTGGGTAAGGAGGAAAATTCACAAGATGTGGCTCTGCTGAAGACTGTGCAGATGGTCAAGAACTTTTGTGCTACTTTGATAAGTGACCAGACCTCACCCCCTACCAGATATATTTATACTGATGCGTATTACATGTCACCACAGCTGGCAGATGAACTACTGAAGATGGGAATGGTGACTACAGGAACAGTTATAGCAACAAGAACTGGCATGTCTAATGAAATGAAAAAGCCACGGTCATCAAAATTGAGGAAAGGTGAAATAATGTCTTTCCGTCAGCAAGAAAAAAATGGCAATCACTTGGAAGGATAAAAGAACTGTGATTATGCTCTACTTTCCACAAAGGAAGCAAAGCTGAAATGATACCAGTTCAGTCCAAGTTTCCAAATCAGCCTCCTACTATGAAACCAGTGTGTGTAGTAGATTACACAAAACATATGGGAGGAGTTTACATTTCATTTCTTCATGTTAGTGTATGAGGAGAACAGTGAGATGGTACAAGAACATGTTTTTCTGGCTTCTAGAGGTATCAATTGTAAATTCGTACATTTTGTACAACATGGTCCAGAAACAAAACAGAAGAAAACCCATGCAACATATGAAGTTCAGAAGGTGCCTGGTTTATGAGAGGATGCTGTCACAAGGAAAAGTGTGTTCTCCTGGGCAAGGAAGATCATTTGGACCTCCAGAGCAAAGACTGAGTGGACTTTTCCATTCCATGAATAGAAAAGAATGGGGTCCAAAGGAAGATGTGTGTCTTGTGTAAGGTGTTAGGAAAGAAACAATATATTTTTGTGAAACGTGTGATCTGAAACCCTATTTACATCCAGATAATTTCTTTGGAGTGTACCAGACACAAAGAGACTTCATTGTTACCCAATAAGATGTCAGTGAAGTGATACTGCAGTATGCCCTGCAAATATGACAAAGTTTCAGTTCTTTTGGTACTTGAATATTTATATGCTTGGTTATACGTTTTCAACGATTTAGTAAACAAATAGTTTCATGTGTGTCTTATTTTGAATAATATTTATGTTGTAAAATACTTGAGAAAACTAGGAAAATAATTACACCCAGGAAGGGTTAATCACCTAATAGTCACTTCCTTTACTCCATACTTTTCCCATTTCATGGCCAATGAAAATAAAGTGAACAGCAGAAGAGATAGGACAGAAATAAGATTGTTGCTCAATATAATTGTTTTGTTTTTTTGCAGAGGACCAGGCTGGTTCTAAAGAACAGAAGAAGAAACAAGAGACGAAAGAAAAGGAAACCCCCATGGAAGTAGAAGGAGATGAAGATTACTCTGAAGTTATGAATGACCCAGAATTTTTGCAGAGTGTATTAGAAAACTTACCTGGTGTTGATCCTCAAAGTGAAGCCATCCGTCAGGCTGTTGGTAGTTTATCGAAGGATAAGAAAGAGAAAAAAGATGATAAAGATGACAAGAAGGATAAAGATGAGAAAAAAGCTAAAGATGACAAGAAAGATAAAGATGACAAGAAAGATAAAGATGATAAGAAAGACAAAGAAGTTAAAAAATGAAAAGGATCAGTAAATCTAATTTCTATTACATATGATTTCATATGCTTCAGAAATTTTTAAATTAGAAGATATATCTTCATTGTTTATTTCTTGTGTTGGGAACAATAGCTAACAAACATGCCTTATGATTTCACAATACAAAGAAATAAATGTGTCGTATTCTGATGTCTTGATTTTGCTTTATTATGTTATTGGGTGATTTCTTGTACTCTGTTTTTAATTGAACCCTAGCTGTTAACTGTTTTATTGTTCCCAGTGAAACTTACTGTGTTCTGTGAAGACAGCAATTTCAAGAATATATAAGCATTGCATATTCAATGGATGTATTATTTTTGCACCTAAAAATCTTATTTTCTTAATATTCTGCTGAGGTAAAGGTAACTTACATTCATGTAAGACTAAAATGAAAATATTAGGAAATTATTGTTGAAAAAGTAAGACTTGCTTCTCTTCTCAGTAAGTAGTGTTTACATACAGTTGTAATAGTAATTTTTTAGGTTTAATCAACATTGTGTTGAGAAAATTATAGAAATGCCAGCATACATTTTTTGTTACAAATTAATATTTAATATTCTGTTTAATTATATCCATTATAGAAGTAGTACAATTAATGTTTTGGAAAAGAATTGGCATAATGAACTTAAATTTATAAAATTCCTTGCCACTAAGAATTGCATTATATCAATAATCCAAAATAAGGATTATTTTCTTCTGGATTGCCAAAGGACTAATATTTTAGGCAACTTATTTTATTATTAGGGACCTATAAAAGTTGGTGTTATTTTTATGGAAGATAGTGTTAACCTTCCATATCAACATAATGTTCCTGGTATTAGACCTGCATTGTTCAAATAGTTAACATACCTTTGGAGCATGATGATAATATAATGGTAAACAGGTGAATTAGCAAAATTCAACACTTCAGCAATTCAACAATATATTGAGAGGTATTAGGAATGGGATGGGGTGATCTAACAGAACACAACTATTTTCACTCGAGATGTATTATTGTATTTCTGTATTAATTTTATTTATAGGCTATATCAAACTTAAAAATGTTGGCTTGGAAATGAAATTGCCATTATAGTTAAATTATATGGAATAATAAGAAAAATTGAAGCTATTAACAGTGAAGCAACAAGATTCTAAAGTAAGAACATACAACATTACTAAGATAAGTGAAATTTTTAGTTTCTAATTTGTTCTTACTTTAGTATATGGAATAATTTATTTTTTCTATTAAAATAAGAAGCATAAGAAACTCAAAAGTAACGTGCAAGAAATTTGTTTATGTAAAGTTAAAAATACAATAAATAAATTTGAACATAAAATAGAAATTAACTCCATAAAAGATTTGTTTAGAATATAATACTAATAAACTGCCAAATTTTGACTGCAAGCAGAAACTGCTGAAGGAGAGAAAAATGAATTATTTTGAGTTAATGTGAGCAGTTATTGCAATAAGCATACATGCAATATCATATGAACAGCATCATAGTAAAAAGATTTATTTTCTTATGGCAAAACAGGCAGAATTGAGATGAAAAACAAAAATGAATGGCAAATGGTACCTCTGTTAATAATGATTCAATGATTGACAATGAAGTCATTAGACTTCTTACACTGCAATATTTTTAATAGTCATCTTGTATATTGAGAACTAATGGACATTTTTGAGGATGATAATATCCATTTCTTCATTGACTAAATTGGCATCTAGAATCAAATAGCATTTTAACATCAAGACAAGCAAGACTTTGATAATTGTCTTCCTTTCTTAGAAGTTTGAAAACAGTGTTGTTATAATCCATTTTAATCTAAAAGGTGAGTCAATAACACTAAACAACACTTACATTTATAATTTTCCATTGTCCAGTTGATAATGGAGGAAAGTTAGCCTCTGAAATGCATTCCGAAAAATGATAAACGTAAGTGTTGTTTAGCATTATTAATTGACTCACCTTTTAAATTAAAAAGATTTTGATAGTTTCATTCAACTATTGCATCTCAGTTAAGATATAACAGATAGTTCTAATAAAAACAATGTTTTACCAATTTATATTGATCACACAAAACAAATTATTACCGAAACTTAAAAAAAATCTGATGTGTTGCACTCACATGACTTTCTCTACTCTTGTACTAACCATTCTTACAAACTCCTATTCCTTTATCTTCTTTGTGTTAGTTGAGATAAACATTTGCAAAAATTATCTTATTGCTTATTTCCTTGTAGGTGCAAGGGAAACTTGGGAATACAGTAGATATTGGGTGGGGGTCAAATCTTTTAAAGATTTCAAATTCTGTTTTGTTTGCACGGTTAACATATGCAAAATTGAATGTCGATGTTCCATTTGACAGAAGTGTAAGTTCTGCAAAACTCACACGAATAACAAGGCATATCTCCTAAATGATTCACTCTACAAAAAAATTTATTTAGACATATATTGTGTGTTTTGGCAAGATCTACATTTTTTGTACAGTAAGATTTGGTCTATCTCTTACGGTTTACCAGTTATGCAAAAGTCATCCAGATTAAATACAACTACAGGGGCTATAGCAAGAAAATTCAAGATATGTATTTCATTTCCCATAAAAATATCTCAAACATACAGCATTTTAATCACAATAGTTTGAGCCATCTTCAAGAAAATCAAGTTTTTTGAAAAATTTTCCAGGTAAAGGGTAGTTTAGAGTGAAGCAATTTTCTTCAAAATCTTCATGTTGCATCCTTGAAAGACATTAAACTTAAATACCAACTTTGGTTTTTAACCGACTTTTCGTTTTTGAGTTATGCTGTCCACAGACTGACAGACATACAGGCACACACATATGGACCTTTTTCTAGGATAAGTAGACTATTATACAGGTGGGTCAGAATAACACTGATAATTCTAAGGCATGATTAAAGGTTTCTACTCGAGTATTTTCTTATAGTGAATGTATGTCCGCAAACGTCTTGTTATCAAACTAGAGGGCATTAAAGTTTTTGAAACACCACATCGGGTTAGACAAAATTCCACCAAACATATCACTACACATGTTTGCAAGACATTAGGAGACTTTTGAAATAAAAGTAGCCACGCATTTTTAATTTTTAAAAAGTGCAATAATACATAACTCTGTTTTAAATCTTGGTTTAATTATATGGCACTAAAGCAATGCACTGAAGCAGGTCAAACTTCTTAACTAATCTACAATACATATTATCAATAATGTGTGCAAATACTACCATTAATGTTCAAATTTTCTCCATCATTAAAAGGTTTCAAACATAGTTAAAATAAAAATAAAACAAGAATTGAACAAGTGCATAACTGTTTATAAACAATGTTAAAACTTCCAACTTTGCACTTCAGAGCATAATTGATAGCATCATAGTAATAATTGCTGTCAAAAATATTTGGCTTATCTCTAATAGCATTAAATACTACAAAAAGCCTGGCCATTAATTCCTCTTCACTATTAACTGGCGTCTTGTTCACAAGTCAGAACATGTCTCCTAAAGAAGAAATTCAAAAGGGATTAGATCTGCTGAATGCACTTGCCATGATATTGGTACTCTTGTGCTGATCCAGTGATCAGGATATGTTACATTTAGAAATTCCCTTACATCACCGGAATAATGTGCAGGTGCCTCAAAGGCCTTGGAACAACATTAACTGGTGTATTGGTATAGAACCATCTTCCAGAAATTCTGGGAAAATTTGTTGTAAGAACTGTAGGTAAATGTGTCCTGTCAAATATGGAGGTAGTAAATATGGCCCTGTGAGTGCATCGTTTACAAAGCCGGCCCAAATGTTCACTACAAACCGGTGTTGGTAATTGTTACTCTAATAGATCTAGGATTATCCTGTGCCCAAATATGACCGTTAGGTGTGTTAAACATGCCCTCTTGCGTAAACACCTTGTCCATCCACAATATGGTTGTAGGAAATCTAGGTTGATCAGTGCATTTATGAAGAAACCACTGGACGAACTGTAGTTGGGGTGGAAAGTCATCTAGCCCCAGCGCTTAAACTCGGGTGAGGTGATGATTCAATTCCTGTTGGTGCAGAATCCTAGTAACCTGAGACTGGCTTGCATGCATGGCCTGTGCTATTCTCTTATGTTGTTGGCGGAGTATTAGTCCGTCCAAGAGCCTTCTCTTCTAGAGCTACTGTTCCTTTATTTCTTTGGAGTTGAAGCAATGCGCTTATTTTGGAAAGTTCTGTTTCTCGCAATTGCTGATGTACGGCAGTAGAGCTGCTGTGATGAAGAAATGTCTTTCTGGGTGAAGCTCAACATAAGGTTTCGTGCCTTTCTCGCATTCCCCCAAGCAGAACCATAATGCAATGCATCTTTGCTAGTTCTCTTAAGAAAATATACGCTGTATGTTTAATATGCTATAGTAAGCCCTTCTAGTAAACAGAGCACTTTAGTATATGCTGATAGCCGAGATTGATAACCAGAACCACAAAGTGCTGTATAATATGCGATGGAATCTCTTACCATTTAAGTAAGAAAATTGAGGTTTTAGGTTAATGATAAGATAATGTTAAAACAATACAAACGATATTCTAAATTGCAAAGAAAACAAAACATAAGCGATATTCCAATGCCAAAAGGAGGACAGGAGTAAATATTGTTCTGCTGCAATAAAGATACGAGGTATGAGTCCATGTGGTGTTTGTTTTGTGTTAGTAGCAGGTCATAACATCAGGTTATCGCGGAGTGATACAAGGGGCGGATCTAAGGCTGGATGGAGTATAGTGATTGAAGCCAAACCAACTAGTGTGCATTAGGCAGTCAGTGTCCATATGTGAACTGATCAGGGACCATCAGAGACTGTGCGCTAGAAGGTACCTAAGTTGCCAATGTACAAGGTGGAGCCCAAATGTAGAACATAAAAGATTGTCACAATTATTTATTTGCACAAAATCATCTGCAACAACACATTTCATTTTTCCACATAGTGTCCTTTAAGAAAACGCTTGCCAATGCTCAACCCATTTTCAAAACATTCTTTTGTAGGAGTCTTGGTATTTGTTTTAGAGACTAATACTTTGCAGAGTGTTTTTCAGGCTGTCAAACTGCCAGAAATCACAAGGAGAAAGATCAGGAGGATGTCTTAGGTATCTCAATTCCATTTTGCAGTAAGAATTCAGTCATAATCTGAGTCTTGTATGGTGGAGCATTTTTTTGGTGGAGGACCTCCACCAGTTAAGGTCAATTTTCCAGAATTGCAGGCAAAGCTGGTTCTTCAAAAGGTCTGTGTAACATTTCCCAATGATTTTCATGGTCTTTGAAAGAGGATCTGACACGCTATTTGATTACTCTGATGGTGCGAGAATGTTGAATACAGATGTTTCTACAGCTGCCCCAATTCTGAATTTTTTTGGGTTGACAAGTCTGCATGTTTCCATTGTTTCAATTGCCACTTTGTTTCAGGATTGAAGAGAGTAATCCATGTCTCATCCATAAGTCACCACCCTTTAAGATGTATCTGAGTAATGCCTTGCCAACATATCTTCAAAACAGGTCAACCAGATTTCTTTTTTGATTTTATCAATTCTTGGTACCAAACAAGCATTCACTTTCATCATTTTCAAGTCATCTTTAATGATCCTCACCACTGAACCATGGCTGAGACCTGTATTAGCACAGATTTCCTCTATGGACAGTTGGCAATCACTGAGAATGAGGTTGTTCACACATTCTGTGTTGTCAGTCATGCAAGATGAGCAAGAGCTGGCCTGAATGCAGCAAATCAGCACTGGACAGTTCCTGTTTTGAACTTTTGTCATCCACCTGCTCACATTGCTGTATCCCAATGCATCATCTCCACAAAGTGGGACAATCACAATGAATATCGACACAGTTTTCATCCTTTACACCAAAAAAATGCTGTTCTTGCAAAGGTTCCATAATAATAATAATCAGTACACAAGCAGCCGTAGCGTGTTTACCTCTGGCGTGGAGGACCCGGGTTTGATCCCTGGTACCGGCATGGGAATTTTTCCCCTGCTAGGAGGTCTGGCATAGGGTGTAGTCAGCCTCGTTAGGTCCCGGAGGGGCCAATTGAGGTGCTACTTGATGGAGAAGTAGCAGCCCCAGATCAAGAAGGCCACATAAGTGGCTCAAGGTACTGACCATATACCATCCTCCAGTACCACACCCCATCAATGATGCCTGTAGTGGGCAGAGATGGGGTACACAGCAGCTAAGCGGCAAGCCTTGGCCCTTCATGAGCTGTTGCACTGGGGGTTAGTTAATACACAAGCAGCCTCATAGGAAACCATCATTGAACCTTCATGTGCTCACTCTCGCAGATGAACCAATGGTTTACTCATAGTCCAAGGTTGTCACGTTCTTCCCCTAATGTCATCTGTTGCAGCAACAATGGTACAATCACAACAGAGCTGTATTCATTACTGTGCATTGCACCTCATTGAAGCATTTAGTGAGAGTTCTGTGGACAGCTTGATTAGTGTGTGAGTTCACAGTATATCTGTTTGAAGTGCTGACAAAATACAGTACAAAGTCATTCTTCATCATCTTCACTCCAAGGATTACACAATGCTGCCTGTTCCGGCTTCAAAACATGTCTGACCATCGTTTTCTTGGTCTTCCCGGGTGTCTTTTTCCAATAGGCCTATAGTTTAATGCTTTCTTTGGGTTAAAGTCATTCTTTCACTAAAAAAACTGAAAATTCTTGTTTATGAAAACTGTGAAAATCGTGCATTTGCATGAATACCACATAATTCATGCAAAAGTATGTATTATAGCAGGTCCATAACTATTACATGTTAGGTCAGGAGTATTACACAGTTAAATAATACATTATGAGCAAGAAGCAATGCTTACAATGGTACAGGGTGTTGGATGAAGCCTAAGACTTGCTATGTTGCAGTTTTGTGTTATGTTTATACATTAAATTTCAAAATGCAAGCCAATGTTTTTATATACGTTAATAGTGCAGTCTTCCAGAACCTCAGAAAGTGCATTTGGAAGGAACATAACCTTTATTTGATTCATAGTTTATATTTAGTTGATAGGAGTGAAGAAATTAACATGCTGGTTAATTTGGTTGGTATAATCTATATACATAGAGTAACTGCCATTTCAGTTATATTTTTAATTAATTTTGAATTAATAATTTTAAATTTATTTTGTGGAAAACACAGTGAAGTTATTTTAACATTATATGCAAAAATTGAGATGTTTATCATTGACTGCACCTTTTACACCAGAATTTACCTTGATATGTTTTGGAGATTGTTGTCTCCCTCGTCAGACTTATTTGACCTCCATTTCTTACCTTTCTGCTGTTTTTTGGTTTGCTATTATCATTCACTTTTACAACTTTCCCGAGTGGGTGTTACATTGAGGCAGTTGTTTATAAACTGAATGTATAGTGCCAGTTTCCTGTTTCTTTGTCTTAGTTTCATAAAAAATTTAATTTCTGCTTTGTTTTCTTGTTGCAATATATTAAAATTTGAATTCAAATGATACAGTCTCACTTGCAGTGCATCTGTCTTAAGTCATGTTCTCTAGATGTAAATCCTTTACATTCCTGGCAAACTGATATTCAACATTTTTATACCTGTTTGGTTAATGATGGAGACAGCAGTCTGTGAAACATGATAAGTTTGGTGTAGAAAGTAACTTTACAGTAATAAAAATCCCAATTTTTGCATATAAATGCTAATTCAGTTTAATTAATGTTGAATTAAAAACCTAGAGGTGATAGTTTGTACTGTATGTAGATTATTTTGTAATTAAAACAAGGCTCAACTGTAAAATTGATGAATATTGCATTCAAGAAATAGTAATTTCAAGGTTGAGCAGTAAGTCATGTAGGTTTTGTGCTGAGGTAGTATTTCATTGTGCCAAAGGTACCAAAGTTTTTATATTTCCATATACTTAACAAGTATACTGTGTATACCCCACCTATGTTGTTTTCATGTTAATAAGTTTACTTTAAGTTTTGCATAATTATTTTAATATTTAATTTCGAGAGCGAGGATTTTGTGCTCACTATCCTATTTTAATAACATGTCTGTTATGTTTATATTGAGTAATCTGTGGAGGCCACAGAATATTAGGACTACCTCCTCAATAATCTTCTGTTGGAATAGGGCATCATCCCCACACAGAAGTTGAGAAAACTGCCTCAATATCGTCCACTATATTCATCAAGAGAACTGGAAGACCACTGAAGCTGGAAATTCCGCCCCTCAAAGGTGGGAGTGTTCAAGGATTTCTATGTCCACCTCAGTGCAGTGAATAGTATATGTAGATACTGAGAGGGTAAAAAATGGCGAGCTGGTTGTGCAGTGTCCATGTCCTCAGCACTTGTTGCCATCTGCAACTATCATAGAAAGGTGACGATAAAACTATACACATTTTTAAAACTACTATTAAAGGCTTTAATTACCAACTTTATGAAAGGAGATGCAGAAACTGGCCATAGTTCACATAGAGAAATGCAGGCAATTTCCTGACGGATATTTCGTTTTAATTCTTCCAGGGTGTGTGGGTTTGTCTTGTACACTTTATGTTTTAAGATACCATAGAAATAGAAATTGCAGGGGGTTAAATCGGAGATCTAAGGGGACCACAAATCTCTACTAATAGTTCTGTCCTAAAACACACTTTCAATTGTTCTCATCGAAAGGTTGGCCTTGTGAGCCATTGCAGAGTCTTGAAAAAAAGGCAAAATCATGCTCCATGTCTTAATTCTCTAAAAAAAGGGGGCAAAATTGTATTCATATATGTACGGGCGTCAACTGTTGACTCGAAAAAAAATTGGCCCTATAACTTCAGAACCTAATATTGTTCATGAAGTACCCCTTTATGATGAAAAAATTGGTGTATGGTGCACGATTAGCGGAGAAAAGTTTCTCAGAGCTCAAATAAGTAATTTCTATCTCTGGGGTAATTAAAACATAAAGTGTACAAGACAAATCCACAAGCACTGGAAGAATCAAAACAAAATATCCACTAGGAATTTGCCAGCATTTCTTAAAGTGAACTACAGTAGAGTGGCATGTGACCGAATGGTTAGACCATTCATCTATCACCTAGGCGGCCCAGGTTCAATCCTAGGGACCCGCATGTGCTATTTGTGGTGGACGAAGCAGCATCTGTGTAGGTTTTCTCTGGGTTCTATGGTTTCCCCTACTGTTAATTTCACCAATTGCTCCACCATCACTTCTCCATTCATCAATATCACCTGCATTTCTTATCATCCTCTTCCTCACTATCGTACCTAGTGCTTGGCGGACCACCCACTTTCAAGTCTTCACTCTGTCCGGTCCATAGGTTCCTCTGCTCCATGACAGGTATGGACTCTAGGCACTGGCTTGTAAGTCCTAGGTGGTGTCTGTCCTCCACAAGGGGAAGGTAATCAGATGAAGAAGTACTATGGCGAGTGATGTATAGTTTCCTAAGGAGGTGCCAAAAACGTATGGACAACAGTGACCATAAATTTGGTAAGTAGTTTTAAAAATGATGTACAATTTCATCTGCACCTTTCTATGATAGCAGTGGACAGTAATGAGTGCTGAGGATGCGGACAGGCAAAACCCTGTGCAGCCCTTCGTAAGGTTTTTGCTCTCCTGTTATAATCTATGTCATGAACAAAGGCAGTGAATGACGGCTGTAAACAGAGGGAAGAGAAATGGTTGCAAGCATATGGTAGTGTGATGTAAACCAGGTCAACACATTACTTTGTTATTAAAGATTAACACAATCCATAACACCCAATTTACACTCTTCAGAGCCTGAATCCTAAAAGGGTCTTCTCAGTGGAGTCACTTTTAGCTCAGAATTGTCAAATTACACATTAACACGCAACTAGGTTCACATAAATACACTCTGAAACAGACAACCATTGGTTGGCTTGAAGCACACAACTATGACATTTGCATAGGAGGGAGCAGGTAGAGCGAGATAAAGCATGATCACCTTGATGCACTTGGTGGAATTGAAAACACTATAATTTGACACTTACTCATATAGTACAATTGTGTCCTAACCTAAGTCAGGTAGTGGTTACATGGACACCAGTGTCTGGTCCCTCATGTTACAACCCTGGAGGAAATAAATTGGGAATTAAGAGAAATTTTATGAAATAATATTTATTTACAAAGTAATACAAATTTTTTTTTATTTTTATATGCATGCAGAGTGTAGTAATTTATACATTGTGGTTTCCCTTTCCACTGCTCATCTTTTCTGCTCTTGAAGTCACAATGCAGATATTTACTCTAAAATGTAGTCCATAACTAAACACTAACAAAAGCATATATTTCACTATTTTAAAGTGTTCAATATACATATAAATATGAGTGTCAACTTCTACAGAACATGCAGAAGCAATATCTTTGGTGTAATGTAAGTGAAGTGTCCAGTCTTGCAGGCTCATACAGGTTCACTGAAACAAAGAATAGATGTGTTAATGGCCTATATAGCAAAATACACATAACTTTTTGCTTAAATGCAAAGTTTTAAGACATAATTCACCCTGTCTGTACCATGAATGTTTGAAAAGAGCAGGTTTTATTTACATATAATGGCTATATGCTGCAGCACTCTCATATTGGTAGGTTGATAGTAGTGTACATGTTTTGTTGACCCTCCTTGCATTTTGCATACCACAAAATGGTTGTAATGGAATAAGTTAGCAGCATGCAGTTGTTCCTCACACTGCTGTTACAGCAGCTTACTGCACATTGTCTAAACTGAGGAAGCAAGCACATTGCAAGGAAATGACTACAACTTCATCATGACAATGTGCTGCCTCATGTTGGCCAAATTCAACATTACCTGTGTACCGCGTCTGCCTTACAGCCTTGATCTTGCACCCTTTGAACTTTTGTTTTTATAGCCATAGTTAACAAAAATGATCTATCTGGCATAAATTGTGTGTTTTAACGAGATCTAATTTTTTGTCTGTCTCTTACGGTTCACCTGTTATGCAAAAGTCATCCAGAATGAAGGGGACTTCTGAAGACATTCCCAGAAAATTCAAGATATATCTGCATGTCATTTGTCATGGAAATATATTTCAATACGTAGGTATGTATTTTAATAAACATCGCTTTAGTCATTTTTGGGAAAATAAAAATTTTCTAAAAAATGTTCCACGTGTAGGGTAGTCTGGGTGGCCTTTTTCTAACAATGTGCTTTTTCGATTCAGAGGTCCTCAAAACATGTATTTCCAGTTAAATGTTGGCATCTAATTTTAGGGTGGAATGCAATACTTTCTCTACCTGCTATGAACATAGTAAAGAAAGTAAAAATAAAGCTGGTAAAAAGGCTCATAAACGTAAGCAATACTTAGATTTTAGAAACTAACAATAATTATTGTTTTGTTCACTTTGATAAGTGACAAGTATTGTATTCCACCCAAAATTTCGATATAGAGACTTCACTAAAAATAGTGATTTGAACTCCCCTAAACCAATAAAACGTCTGTATGTAACAGAGACACACAGAACAAGAGTTCGGATGATGCTTAAGTGCATCTCCCAAAACTGCAACATGAGCATTTTTGATATTTTGCAAAACTCAAAATACTCTTCTTCTTCTTTTTATTATTATTATTATTATTATTATTATTATTATTATTATTATTATTATTATTATTATTATTATTATTATTATTATTATTATTATTATTATTATTATTGTTACTTTGTTAGAAACACATTTTATAACTGGTTGGAGTTGCTGAGCAACAAATTTGTAGAACACTACCAATAGAGCCTCACGGTGGTAGTGATTCATCCGTATATTGTTGCCATCCTGCAGAGGAAGTAGGAAAGTCATGATGATGACTCATTTTATCACGTGAACTTTTTTGACAGTAACAGTAGGTAGGTATATTCCGGGAAAGATAAACTGCCTGTGGAGGTCATGTGTACCAAGGCTATCCACATCCAGTGCGCTTTGTTATGTAGGTATGTGGATGATCCGGAAGCGCCGTGTGTACTGCACCATAACGGAGGTTAGCACACTTGCAAACATACGGAGTCTGCAAATTTACTTTTCATGTTTCGTGAGCATGGTAAGTCTGAAAATATTGCTGCTCTGGAAATAGGGTAATCCGGGCTGCAGCGGTTTTATCACGTCATGCCAATGTTTCTCAATATGTACCTCAAACTTGAACAATCCTGTTGTAAACAAAGGGAGAGAGAAGCACTACTTATGGCAGAACCGAATGGGATGGCTCTGTGGCCCGCATTCTGGAGGTCACAGTTTCGATTCCCGTGGCCGCGCACTCTGACAAGGGGTTTTCCCATGTCACCTAGGCGCATGCTGGGAGTGCCTTCATCTCTTCTCCACGGCTTCCTCATTCCCTTCATTTCTCATTTCCTTTCATTGTCCTGCAGTGGTGGTTCCTGGGTGATCGCATACTCGCAACTGCACACCCACTAATATTTTCCGCATGCGAATGTGTATAGACATGCATATGAGAAAGTCGAATGAACTTATGAACTTGCTTGTTTAATTTTCCGGCGCCCTCTTTACCAAATGTCAGCTCATTCTGTCAACAAGCTGAGACGCATAAACCCGATTTTGCCACTGGCAAAGGTAGCTTTTAGGCGAGAGGTACGCAGGGAGCGGTGCAAAGCTTGCATTTAAGAGTACGGCGAGTTAAGGCAGCATAATCGACAAGGTCAACAAATGCGATTCTTACCGCGCAAGCGCACTACGCATGCGCCCCGGGGTTAGTTAGAACTATTTCCGAAATATTCTGTTGCGAATGTATCGCGCACTGGTCCGATCTAAACTAGACTATGGGTGTATTGTTTATTCGTCAGCACGACCATCTGTGCTGAGAAGATTGGACGCTGAACGATATAGGAAAAGCACACTTAGTCCTAAGCCAGCGGATTTTCGTTTCCAGGAACTTCTAAGGAAGCTTGGAGTTGAAATGCCAAAGATGTTTCCGAAGATGATGAGGGTGAGAGGCTCTGCCCCCCTTGGTTATCTGGCGCGCCCCATGTGTATCTTGGGATGACCGTACACCGGAAGCACACGATGCCTATTTCAAGTATCTGCACGTGTTTCTTAGAACTTTTGTCAGGCTGCCCTGACCGACGTTATATTTACACCAATGGATCAAAGAGCACCAACGGTGTTGGATGTGCTTATGTTTATGGAAACGAACCACATACATTCGGTTCTCCTAATAGCACTTCCATTTTTACTGCAGAGCTGTATGCAATTTACTGAACCGTTTTGTATGTACGCCGATGTAAATTAGGTGACTGCCTGATATTGAGTGATTCCCTGAGTGCACTTCAGAGCCTTTGTGAGCTGTACAACACCCATCCTATTGTACAACGTATCCAGAATGCCCTCCATGTTTTACACGCTTCTGGCGTTGACGTGGTGTGTGCATGGATGCCTGGGCACGTAGGTTTGCCGGGGAATGAAACGGCGGATTTGGCAGCAAAGACGGCAACTACAGAACCCAGTATTACCATCTCACGGGTTACTTCGGAAGACAAGGCTTGAAGTGCGGAGAGCGGTGCTGTCGTCCTGGCACGACGATTGGTCAGCTCTCCGCGGTAATAAGCTTAGAGAAGTGAAAGAACTTCCGATAAGCTGGGTAACTTCCTGTCGCACATCTCGCCGCGAGGAGGTTAGCTTGGCTCGGTTGCTAATTGGCCACTGCAATTTTTCGCATGGTTACCTATTTAAAAGGGACCCTGCCCCTCTATGTCTGCTGGGTGATAGCCTTTTGTCAGTCCGTCACGTGCTGCTAGAGTGTTCCTCTCTACCGCACCTTAGAGATTCTGTGCAGCTGCCTGACAGACTTGCAGAGCTCTTAGCGGACGACAAAACAGCGGTTGATATAAAGTTTTTAAGTTTTTAGCGGAGTGCAATATGCGTTTGAGAATTTGAAATTTTAGATATCTCTTTTTTATGCTTTTTGACATATCACCTTGTTTTATATCTGGCTATTGCCACTGCTTTTTATATTTACGTGTATATTTTCTTTGTTACTAGTAATTTTATTTTTGATTGAAGTTTATATCTGGCTTTTGCCATGAAATGCTTTGTAAGGGCGCTGATGACCATGCAGTTGAGCACACATCTCCTCCTCCGAGATTTTCCTTGTCTTTAGCTTTAATTTCCCAATACTTATACTTTTCTTAAACGGAAAATCGTTATTCGTTTGTTTATGACCTGTTCATGTAAAGAGAACGGAATTTCAAAGCTAGCACATAGTGACCAAGTCTTAAAATATTTGACTATTGCTTAAAGTCTAGTGTATCCCACTTTCCTCTTACTCGTACATATATACAAGAAAATTAGCAACTGTTTATCTGGATTAACATGAAGTAGATAGGAGAATAAGCACTTGAAAGAATAATTTGTACAAGAATAGAGAAAGTGACGTGATGCAACACATCAGATTTTTTGTTATCTTATGCAAAAGTCACAAAATTACCTACTATCGGGAGCTCTTAGGCATGAAGCCTATATGCTATATTATTATATATTCACTTTATGTGTTTATCGCGTCTATTATGTACTTTACTGGCATTGATTAAAAAAGTACTAATAACACGTATAACTGCAACAATGGACGAGCCAATTTATGTCATTTTAGTAGCGTTTAAACCTACAGAAAACACTATTATTATATTGCAAACTTTATGTAAATTACCACTGAATTCGCCTTTCTCATAGCTGAAAATTAATTTTGCTTACACGTGTGCTAATCATATGTATATTAAGTTTTACCTAAACAGAAAGAAACGGGTTCAATTTCGGATATACAGTAGGACCGTAGGTAATAGCCTTTAACCATTACCGAGTTTTAGTCAGTAAAATACACTTACTTCTTGAACCCGCTGTATGTTATTTCTCGTACCCAAAATAGACATTTTCAGACAACCCTGTGAAACCGTTTGAATTTTTATTATTTTATAGATGTATTCGCGTTTCATTACGGTACATTCTTCGTTAATATGGCGTTGTCAGTGACGAAGAAATAACAGCAGTTCGTAAGTCATGCAAGAACACAATGCACGGATGTGAATTCCTTAACTGGTTACGTGCCAAAGGCCGGCCGCAAGTGAGCTAGCTAATGGGGAACAAGCGAACAAGCCTTTCGCGTCGCCTTGGACGTCTCTCGCGAAGCTGGTTAATACTGGCTTCAAGTGAAGGTAAACCAAACCTAAGGTAACGCCAGCGCACTATCAAGTCTTCCTGTGGAATAACACACAGTTATTTGTCAAATTATCACAAACATGACAGGTGGCCTACTTTCTGTCCATTGTGACATTCCTTTACACAGACAGGGATGTTTGGATCTCGTCTCACTCCTGTGTGAATGTTGAAATGAGTCTTTAGCTAGCGTTTAATGACAAATATTTGCAGATCCACAGAGAAGCCAAATGATCTGTAATAATACCCCAAAAGGGCTTCATGTGACGACAATTTTGCGAGCGCGAAGCACGAGAAAAATTATCCCAAATATGAAAACCTCGAGTGGTATTTGTTTAAGGTATTCCGCGAAATAATTAATAATTTATTTAATACTATTCAATATTAATAGTGATTTAACTTACAATAACATTCATACATTTTAATTAATATTTATTTTCGCAGTTGGCACTACAACTAATCCAGTAGGCTGTGAGCAGAACAACAACAATTTTAGTGTTTTATCACTATGAGGAATTACACATATGATGAACATAAATGAACGAATTTGCGTTAGTAGGCTATTCATTAAAGGCAGGTGTGCTATATTTAAAATTCCAGTTGACTTCGTCTCTTCAATTAAACTATCAATATTCTCATCAGAATATTCGTGAAATCTTTTGTCTGTTATTTTTGAATGGCCCGCACACGGATACTTCAGATGTTCAGAAACGTAAGAAAAGGAGGAAGTGATATAACCAAAGCTATAATATCTCGATCAAATTAATTATTCACTCAAAATCTTGTGTAGCTTGGGCGGAACATCTGACTTCCTTAATCTCTTCCAACAGTCTTTCAAGTTCTGAAAATGTTACTTAACCCTTTGGCAGTGAAAGAATTCATCGGTCGGAATGGTCGAGTCAGTTTTACTTCTCTGCCACGTATATACATACGTAGTATGTAAAGAACTGTGTTTCATTCCACCCTAAAATTCGATACCTGATTTCAGTGGAAATACATTTTAAAACTCCCTGAATCCAAAAAAGGATCATTTTTATAAAAAAGCTTGTGTGTGTCCATGAACAGCATTACTTAAAGATGGTTAAATAACAAACTTGGTATTTAAATAAAGCACGAAGATGTATGTGACACAAAGATTTTAAAAAGAAATCCTCCACCCCGACTACCCTTTACATAGAACATTTTCAAAAAAATTCCAACAAATGTCTAACGATTTTGATTAAAGTGCCGTCTGTTTAAGATATTTTCATGCGAAAGGAAACGTATAGGTATCCTGAATTTTCTGAGAATGGCCTCTTCATTCTGGATTACTTTTTTTAGAGCTGGTAAATCACTTACCTACTAAAGAAAAAATGTAGGCATTTTTCTGTGGAATGACCCATTTCCAAAATATTCCTTGTTATTTGTATTCTCCAATACACTTCTCTCAAATGCGAAGCCATTACATGTCTTTTTTACGTCCTGGACATACAAAGAGAGTGGAATTTGGAAGTCATCATATAGCGGCCACTTCTTAAAAGACGTAACTTTCTCTTAAGCCTGCTGTATTCCCATAATCCTATTGTATCTATAAGGAAATACGGGGAGAGTTCATTAGCCAGGAATGCTAACGAACAGTCGCTAAGTTGACGATTCAGGCATATGGAAAACACGTATCAGTAACTTTGGAAGCATTGCATTTCGCTGAAGGTCATTTCCCTGGATATACGCAGTGCTTGGATCTGCAAGGGCGGTTCTTTAAATAGCCTGGCTTTTTCGACTCGCGGTTTCAATCTAGGAAGGTATTGTCCAAATCCACGTCGGTCAGCCGTCTAAAAACCTTTTCATAAATTTCTTACTAACAGGTGTGTCGTGATGCTTTTGTCAACACCGTCTGTCATCCTGGTAAGTATATACTTGGCAACTTACCGTGTCATTAGGGTACGTTATCTCACGTGAATAAGATCCCCTTGCGGTTTACCGGAAAAATGCGAGTGAGATGGAGAATTTAATGTCGTGTCGGTACGTTGCCATGGTAGCTTAGTGGACAGAGCAACCGATGGTGACGAAAGATCCGTAGTTCAAATCCCGAATATGGCATTGAATTTTTCAGTAGCAATCTACGACTACTACAGACAGAAAAATCTGATGTGTTGGACTCACATGACTTTCTCTACTCTTGTACTAACCATTCTTACAATGGTGTTAGAACAATATTAGAATACAGTACGCTTTGTGCGATAGTCAAATCTTTTAAAGCTTTGAGATTCCGTTCTCTTTGCACACTTAACATATAAAACAAATGAACAACGATGTTGCATTTCACGAAAGTTTTAAGTTTTCCGAAACTGACACACATAACAAGTAATATCTCCGAAATGGTTCTCTCTCTTTTTTTTTTTTTTTTTAAAAAAAAAAAAGCACATAAATTGTGTGCTTTAGCGAATTCTGCATTTTTTTGTGGAGTACAATTTTGTCTATCTCTTACGGTTTACGAGTTATTCAAAAGACAGCCAGAGTAAACAGGACTACATAGGCTATAGCCAGAAAATTCAAAATATACATTTCATTTGTCATAAAAATATCTCAAAAATATCTCAAAAATATGACATTTTAATCAAAATCGTTAGAGCCATTTTATAGAAAATCAAAATTTTCGAAAAATTTTCCATGTAAAGATTAGTTTAGGGTGCGGCTATTTTCTTCAAAATCTGCCTGTCGCATTCTTGAAAGACATTAAACTTAAATACCAACTTTGGTTTTTAACCAAATTTTCGTTTTTGAGTTATGCTGTCCACAGGTTGACAAACACACACACACGCGCGCGCGCGGACCTTTTTCTAAAAATGTTTTTTTTTGGGAGGGAGGATTCAGGGTGCCTCAAAACATATCGATTCATGTATCTCGACACCAAATTTTTGGGTGGAATGCAATACTTCCTCTACTTACCAGTAGAGAAAGTAAAAATGAGCAATAGCACAGCATAATCTCGACAAGGGTCAAGGGTCACAAAATGTTATATGATGAGGGTGGGGTTTCACACCAGAGTAACTTACATTACGACAGACTCGTAAAAGAGGCGAATGAAATTAAATTAGAGCAAAATAACTTTAATGGGAACAACGGCCTAAGACTGAGCTCAGCTTGGAC
Source organism: Tenodera sinensis (assembly GCA_030765045.1). NCBI lineage: Eukaryota > Metazoa > Arthropoda > Insecta > Mantodea > Mantidae > Tenodera > Tenodera sinensis. The sequence goes on from CM060966.1 coordinate 49,893,951, forward strand.
AGGAATGCTTAAAGGAAGGCCAGGATTTTGAGATTCTATTAAATATATTGTTTTGGGTTGAAGTAAATATTTTTGTGCACGAACTTTGTATTATGTTTGAATGAAATTAAGGGGAATTAATCAGTGAATTTATACAAATGATTTAAAATCTTATTTGGCAACTTTTTTGATGGCTTTAATTTTAATAATATTTATTATTTATTCAAGGGCGTTTATTTGTTATGCAGTTCCCGAAGAAGGTTATGACTTGAGATGACCATTTATTTATTAGTTATTCGGGCTTAGTATGGCCGAAACGTCAACAAATGCTATAGATATTACACGGCTGGTAACCCGAGAAGTGCTAATTAATAATCATTGCGGTGAAAGCTTCAAATCTTATATTAAAAACACAGTTGCCTGTTTTTGTCGTTAACACAATCCACAATTTGTAACCTTGCAACTCGCAGCTGTTCTGTACTATCGTAACCTTGACACAAATAGTGCTCAAGTTTTACTACTCTCCCTGTCTAATAGACAGCTGCTGCCAAGGTACACTCTCTAAATACTACTTCACACAACAAACAACTCCGACGCGACGATTAAATGTCTAAAACTGTCTCAAACTCTCTCAACACTGACTGTATACAACAACACACACTTGAAAACTAAATACAAAAACTGACTTCTCTCGCCGTCCTGAGTCGCTTATGTAGGCCAAGTGAAGGGCCGGCGAATTCTGTGGAAAATTCTCCGGCGAATTTTCTTGAAACTTCCCATAAACAAACCGGCAGTCGAAGTCTCTGTTTCAACCGCTCCACTGTCGTCGGGCCGCGTATTTACAAGCCGTGGTGTGAGGTAGTTAACACCGAATTTCTTTTAAGAGTGCCGGCTGCCCTCACAACAGTCAATGTAATATTAGTACACATAATATAGTGACCTATTTTATTCTGTTTAATGTCTAATACCCATCAGAACTCTTTCTTTCTCTCTATCTGTACGGCATAGGGTGTACAGCGGAGGGGAATATCATGTGCACTGCGACCTAAGGGAGACGTATTGTAGCTACCACCCCTCGGGAGGAAGAGATGTAATGGAGGAACCACATGAGACTACAGGCCACTAGAGAGGGCGAGGAATCACCAGGAAGTCCTCCAATATCCACGTGGAATACTCTTTCCTTGGTGCAAGCATCCGCGCCATGTGTCTGGCACTGCCACGCAAAACAAACCCATACTTCTATAGAAGTACACCTGAAACATGAGAAGGAGGGGAACGAAAGGAACTAAGGGAAAAGAAACCCTTGAAGATGGTTATCTAGCTACGGACCAGCAAAAACCACGAAGAACCGGTCAGGGGGCTTTAGACGGGAATCGAACTCGAGATTTACCGAATGCGAACCTCACAAGTTACCGCGAAACCATCTCCTTCCCTCCCTTCCTCCATCCCTCTCTCTCTCTCTCTCTCAGGTTACGATAGGTGAGCGGCGTTGAGCCCCTTTCAGAATCAGAAGTAAGCGTAAGACTTTGCACCCACGTTATTTAATTTACACATTCACGTAGTCACCCAAAGTGCTAAGTAACGCAAGAGTTTGTAACTTTATCCTTGCATGGCGCGCGCACGGAGGAAGATTTTCTGCTTTCTCGACACATTGTCATCTTCTGAACAAAATAACATCGCGACGTAAGATTTTTTGCCACCTATTGTACTGCCATGGAAAAAACTGATTGAGCGCATTAGGAGGCCAGAGTACTTCTAGGTCGGACGCCGTGTTGCAGCGTGTTTTACACAACTCTATAATCCAACATGCAGTTAAGTTCATTGATTGCTCTGTTCCAGCCTGTTTATGTGTCCGCATATGGAACAGAGACTATCAATAAACTCAGCTGAATGTTCGAAACGCTGAACCACGCTGCAACACGACGTTAAGACTTACAAATTCTGTTCTCCTAATGCGCTCAATCATTTTTTTCCATGGCAGTACAATCATGGGACTCTTCAATTTAGCAGTTATATGTCATTTTAAAAGCGGTGACAAGGCGCTGCTCTGTTTGATATTTCAACTTTTACTACGTTTAGCAAGTAGAGGAAGTACCTACTGTATTACACCCACACATTCGATATCGAGATTTCACTAGAAATATAATTATGTTTTGAGACCCCTGAATTAAAAAAAAAAAAAAAAAAAAAAAAAAAAAAAAAAAAAAAAAAAAAAAAAATTTTAGAAAAAGGTCCGCGCGCGTTTGTGGTGTGTGTGTGTGTCAATCTGTGTGTGTGTGTGTGTCTGTCAGTCTGTGGACAGCATAACTCAAAAACGAAAAGTCGGTTACAAACCAAAGTTAAGTTTATTAAGTTTAATATCTTTCAAGGATGCGACACGAAGATCTTGAAGAAAATAGTTCCACCGTAAACTACACTTTTTTTTTTTTTTTTTTTTTTTTTTTTTTTTTTTTTTTGTTGGTAGAGTGAACCATTTCGGAGATATTCTTTGTTATTTGTGTGAGTTTTGGAGAACTAGAACTTCTGTCAAATGAAAGATCTTTGTTCATTTTTAGTTTCTCTGCTACGATAGTAAAATAGAGGAAGTATTGTATTGCACCCAAAAATTCGATGTCAACATTTCACCGGAAATATAAGTTTTGAGGCCCCCTGAATAAAAAATGGCATTTTTAGAAAAAGGTCCACGCGCGCGCGCGTCTTTGTGTATGTTTGTCTGTGAACAGCATAACTCAAAAAGGAAAAGTCGGTTAAAAACCAAAGTTGTTATTTGAGTTAAATATCTTTGAAGGATGCGACACCCTAAACTACTCTTTACAAGAAAAATGTTTTGAAAAGTTTGATTTCCTCGAAAATGGGTCTAACGATTTTGATTAAAATGCCATATGCTTAAGATATTTTTATGGGAAACGAAATGTATATTTTGAATTTTCTGGTTATAGCCTATGTAGTCATGTTCACTTTTGATACTTCTGCATAACTGGTAAACCGTAAGAGATAGACCATATCTTAATAGTTAAAAAATTTAGATCTCGCAAATACAGACAATTTATGTTCCAAATGATTTTTTTTTTTTTTTTTTTTTTTTTTTTTTTTTTTTTGGGTGGAGTGAACCATTTACGGGTATTCATTGTTATTTTTGCAATACTTATACTTTTCTCAAATGGAACGTAGTTATTCACTTTTTTATATTTTAACCGTGAAAAGTGAAGGGCAAATATTGCATATTCAGTTTAAGTACATTTGTAGAAAATATTATTAAGTTTCGATTTAAGTGTTTGACCGGAAGTAATAAGAACTCCAGTTTGGGTGCTTTGCTTGCAGTCATAGGTCAATCAGTAATGCAAGGTGCTTGTTGAAGCTGCTTACTGCTGTTCAGTGGTGGAGAGACGTGGATCGAATCCTTGTAAGGCATATTTTTATTATCTATGTTTTACTTACATCTTAATTCACATTCAAGTTTGTGTGTGTGTGCGCGTGCGCGTGCTTGTGTGTGTGTGTGCGCGCGCGTGCGCGTGCTTGTGTGTGTGTGTGTGTGTGTGTTCCACATAAGTTTCTACATTGTTGCACCGTTCTGACCAAACTTCAAACTTTAACAGAAGGCTAAAATTGCTATCTAGCTTAGAATGTGAAATGCCACTCTATTTCACTTAATTTTATTAATGCCTACAAAAGTTCGCAAGCCTATATTGGCTGGCCCTGTAGCTCAATCGGAAGAGCATGTGTTTACTGCGCAAGGGGTTCCGGGTTCGATTCCCAGGGAATTTTTCTTTAACTAGGATTACTTCCCAACCTCTCTAAAGTCTGGAAACATGAACGGGAGTGTGAATACGTGTTGATCCAAAGTAACCCAAAGATCAAAACCACCGCTAAGCGAGTGAACACCATTGCTGTCGAGCAATTGTTCCAAAAGGTCGAACACAGGTCAAAAATCGCCTATATGGCCTTTTACGTTAAAGGCGGCATATAAATGGAACATAAAAAAGAAAAACTGCCTGTATATTTGCCAGCGATAATCGTAGAAGCTCACTAAGTAACAAAGGAAGGACGAATTCACAAAATATTATTTGTCTCCTTTATGGCATCGATCAATTGGACTTTCTTGTACTTTCTTCCAGTGGCTCTGTGTATGGTTACTGAGAATAAAGTTATATTGACATTATTTAAACTACTAATATTTCTTCCCAATGAGATGAGATCTAAGCGCATGCGACAACGTGGAAGTTTCAAAGCAGCATTGATGAGAAATCATAACAAACTGTGGTATTTCTGGTTATTCAACAATGCTTTGGCCTAATTTTTTCGGCATTTTGATTATATTTACGAGTCCGATGGGCGAGATAGTACCACGTTGTAGCGATCCTCTAATGTGAAAGCAGGAGTGCTTGTGCTCGGGTGAAATCAGTTTTAAATTAAATGAAAATAAGTCCATAGTCAATCATAACAAGCATCATGGAGGGAGAGCACGCTTTCATGTACCCAGGGCAAAGAAGAAGAATTCTAGCGAATTTCAGTCACTTGGGTTAGCAGAGAAGGAAGTGAGTGAGTGTGTCATGTTTAAGGGCCCGTCGACAACTTGGTCATGAGGGCCCCGGCACAGAAGGAAAATGGCGTGGTTTGTTGACATTGCAACATGATTCTCGTGTGAAAAAAAATTGGCTAAAAAGATAACGTGATAGTGTTATCGCCCTCAGAAGAGCTGAAATGTTATCCAAAACGTATTAAAGGTATTGTAATGACTTTAACGTACTATAGTTACTGTTGATTTCTCCGTCGGACTCGAAAAAATGTGTGACATCTTTTATTATTATTATTATTATTATTATTATTATTATTATTATTATTATTATTATTATTATTATTATTATTATTATTATTATTATTATTATTATTATTATTATTATTATTATTATTATTATTATTATTATTATTATTATTATTATTATTATTATTATTATTATTATTATTATTATTATTATTATTATTATTATTATTATTATTATTATTATTATTATTATTATTATTATTATTATTATTATTATTATTATTATTATTATTATTATTATTATTATTATTATTATTATTATTATTATTATTATTATTATTATTATTATTATTATTATTATTATTATTATTATTATTATTATTATTATTATTATTATTATTATTATTATTATTATTATTATTATTATTATTATTATTATTATTATTATTATTATTATTATTATTATTATTATTATTATTATTATTATTATTATTATTATTATTATTATTATTATTATTATTATTATTATTATTATTATTATTATTATTATTATTATTATTATTATTATTATTATTATTATTATTATTATTATTAAATTTTAAATATCTCTCTACAAATCGCATATATATTAAAGAATTTACTGCGGTTATTACACTATTGACGTTTACGTCAGCTTACAATGGATATAATGAAGTATTGTATCTTGTTGTTAGGTCTCGACAAAGAAGGTAATGAAAATGTTTCGTGCACAAGAAACGAAAATAGTTTAGAAATCAACAGGATTACATTCCTTTATGGTCATTCATGCAGTAACACCATGATATGTGAGAATGTCTCAAAGTATCCAAATCAAGTAAATGTAATACATTACGTATCATAGAAAAGCATTTAATAGTAAAAAGATTACATTGAGGGTTACAAAAATGCATTGTTATAACAACTGGATGCCAGTGCATAAAGTAATTAATGATACATTAAACAGAACACAATGCAGTTTAAATGTGATTCAACCGTTTGCACCTTGCAGCGTTGCCATTTTGTTTATTTCCAAGCACTATTCAATGTTGCCATGTACCCATTAACTCAGTCTCTAGAAGTGTATCTTTATCTTGATTCTCGATTCCTAATAAAAGAGCTTAGATGAATTAAATATGCTCGTTAATTTTCCCTTTCAGAAAATAAGCTTGCGTGAGGCGAGAATCAAACTACCAACACCTGACATTTTTTTAAAATTTTTACGGATAACGACGCAACGATCCCGGCTATTCCTTAGTTGAGTAGTTTGCGCTTTGTTCATATGATATTAAGCTTTATTCTGTCGCAACTTAGCAACAAATGTCAATGCAAAGCGAAAAAGTTCGTAGCATCCTGAGATGCTTTTGTTTGTAAACATTCGTTTACATATTTTATTTAGGAATGAAAAGAAAACACTATCTAGAACAAACATGGGTACCACAGTGTTCAGTGCAGAGTATAAGCTCCTTTAGTTGCTTTTATTGATAGACAAATGATGAAATCTTTATTACGATTAGGCTTACCGTTTCCCCCTTATACGGCGGCGCCGTGGCCGAGCGGTTAGCGCGCTCGCCTACCACCTAGGCGGCCCGAGTTCGATCCCACGGACCCGCATGTGGTATTTGTGGTGGACGAAGCGGCGTCAGGGCGGGTTTTCTCCGGGTGCTCCGGTTTCCCCCGCCATCTCATTCCACCGGTGCTCCATCTTCATTCCATGTGTCATCAGTGTCACCGCCTGCGGTGCCGTAGTAGTAAAAGCGGGCGTTAAACACTACAACAACAACAATTCCCCTTATGTGGGGTGACTAGATTGCTATATAGAGGACTTTGTGAAAAAGTGGGTCATTGGGCTAAAAAGGAGAACACTTGTATCTCGCCAATTAAATTAGAATAGAATTATGTTACAGATGTTTACTCAATTTAATGGAAGGACATCCTTCTTCTTTTACAAATACTTCTGTGGGGATGGGAGTTGAGGCCTTTTTAATAAATATCAAGTAAGTCAACACAAGAACACTGCCTAACATTGTACTACAAATGAGCAGATCCTTTAAAGATTCTATTTTAAATCTGTTGCTTTCATCTGTCCATTGTGATGATATAAGTGAAAATATTCTCTGGCATTATGTCCTGGTATAGAAAGGAAATATTCGTCTATTTTGAGAAGCTCTGAATGGCAGTCTACAGATTTGCTTTCTCTAAAATACTTACACCACTTCTCGTTGGAAGTCAGGTTCTCAAGCTCAGAATTGCCATTTACAAACTTTTTAAATTACAAGATGTATGTATCAAAATATTTGTCATCAATAATTTCTTTACTACCTAAATATTTGCACAATTCTCTACTTTATTGAAGTGAAGGCATTTTATATCAAACCACTTAAAACAACCAAATTCATCAAAGTTTTAAGACCATTTTTTCAAATACTGCACACATGAATCAATACACAGACGCACAGCTTCCTCCATAAACTGGTGGACTTCATTCATCAATCCTTCTGCCTGCCTCAGTATTTCTTTACCTTTCAAACACACAAGGGAACCTTGAAACCTGTTTTCAAATTCTTCAGCGTGGAAACCCCAGGGAAAAACAAAATACAAATTAACCTAAAAAGGAGGATATTTACCGATTTTCTAAAAGTCCGCCCGAACAGCGGACTAATCTATTAAAAAGAGGACTTATCGGATTAATGCGGACGTCTGGTCACCCTACCTTTATGGCCATTTGAGAATAATAACATTCGGATTCAAATTCATGTCACCGTGAGAAAAAGAAAATGAATTGCTAAAGAATAGTTTCATCATTATTATTAGAAGCACGTTAAGGCTCTTTCAATTGCTTTCTGTGCTCGGTTGGCTAGTGATTCATGAGTTGTAACAGTTTCGTTTTTACTGCGGGCCAGGGCTGACCCAGAGGTCACTGACAATAAACCCTGCCGACTGATTGCTGTAGCTCTGTTTCTCCCTACGCAATTCTCATTCTCTCTCTGTCTCTCTCTGTCCCTCTCTCTTTCTCTCTTCTCAACTGTATGTCGTGTGTAAGAAATACCAAAGAAAGTTATGTTGGTTTTCCTTGCATAAGCATTCCGTTATATTGGTTGGGTGATATTGATCTCTGAGATACTTCTCTAATCATGCCGAATTCTGACGACATATCCCGATTTTTTATAATTAGTTTAAACTCAACGTTAATTTCACAACAGTTGATTGCAATGAGAGCAATAATTAGAATAATCCCATTATTCACGGCCTAAACCCAAATTTAGATTGTGACGCAGCGACTGTGCCCAAAGTCATCGAGAGGTCGGCGTCGGGCAGTCGGAACTGTAAACAAGATAAGCCACGCATTCGCCCAGCGTAAATACGATAAGCGCTATCGCCAGAGAATTATAAACTTCTGGATGTGCCGTCATCTGGAACGATGTAAAAAGTTCATGTGGCTTTATAAGCGAGCGGCATTCGAGAGTGAGTCAGCCTGGCGGTGAGTCCGGCGAAGTGTGTCTTGTGGAGTGAGGAGGGAATCAGAGCATAAGCTTAAGGCGCGACGACAACCACTGTTCACTCCGAGCGAGTTGATGAAGAGCAACGAATACTGTTACTGCATGGAATTGGAGACGTTTTGTTTTTTAATATCATCGCTCCACTATAATAACGTCATAAACCAGCGGGAAACCAAAGTACACCACAACATATAGTGTATAAATATGTGGCTTATCAATGGGTTTTTAAGAAGCATGTTAATCCAGCATAGTTCGAAACTTCGAATGATATGAAATACTAAATAATATGAACAGCAGAACTGAAGGGTTATTATTCTCTCCCCCCCCCCCCTCCCCATTAAATTTACTGTCAACTTAATTGGTGTTGCTTATCCTCCATCTCAAACCATTGGATTCAACACTGATCCACTGATTAACAATACGTGTATATTTTAGCATAAGTTAACGAGGTTTTGTGTTCGACTCCTCAGCGAGTGAACGATCCGGAAGAACAGGCTACGAACATGTATATCGCTACAGCCTATGTCGCCTAACAAAGTGAACTTACTGAAAATTGACTCACCCTAGAAGCTGCATGACCTTGGCAATTGTGGGTGGGCTCGTGTGAATCAATGATTCTGTGAGCTTTACTGGGAGCGTTTTGCACCGGTAGAGTTTGTGATGCCAGGGAGGTCACAGATGAGATTCCGGACTAGGAAGCAGCTTGCCATATTTTTACCATCTTAAAATCCATTCCTGAAGGGTCTCCCAGTTGGAGAACCCTGGTGGGGACTCCCAGTTGGAGGACTTAGGTGTAAGGAGTCGTGCCGAGGGCAGAATGGCGCTGGGGTATGAAACAGTGTCGAGAACGATCCCTTCAGGGCACCGGGCGCAACCATGATGTCTGTAGCCTTGCATGCACAAATGGGGCTCTGTGCATGTTGACCTTTAATTCCTCAGTACTTGTGGGACTGAAATGGAATCAGAAAAACAAAACAAATCAAAACAAAAAAGGACAGGGACCAAATAGGATATCTGTCTCTAACTGAACCACAGGGAGCCAGCAATTCTGACACACATGGAACCTCGGCAAGGGAGCAAATACAAGCACATCTGACAAGGAGATGGGCCATGTGGTCTCAAATCTAAATAGAATGCACCTGGCAAGGAAGAAACTTTCAGGGGCAGCTAGAAAAAAGTACAAAAAATGAAGGAGGCAATGAGCAAGGCAGACGATAAGGGCTTAGTGCAATCAGGACTTACCATGCAAAAGCCAACTTCTCAAAGGCAAAGGTTTAAAGAAAGAGAAAGACCAATGTCAGAAACGCCACTTGCGGTCAAGCCAAACCCCAAAAAGCCCAGAGGCCCTGAGGCACCTGGGGTCATCTTTAGGGAGGCTTTGGCGTCATGTAAGATGGCAATAATAAAAGAAAAGTATCCTGATGCGAAACTTTCAGAAGAGGAAGTTCAGGAAATTTTGGATGAGATACTTAGGAAGGTAGATAGGATTCAGGAAGGTGAAACTGTACCACTCTTAAGGACTTATTCACTCCAGGATGGGGTCTCATATACTATTATGAGGATCAAAAGACCTTTGCCTGGCTGAGCACATCACTAGACGGACTGAAACTCAAAGAGTGAATGGTTCTTAAGGTGACTGAGGCAAAGAATTTGCGAAAACCAGTAAAAGTAATCTTTAGAACCAGGGCCATCAGGACCAAGGATCCTAAGGTACTTTTACGAATGATGAAAATACTGAACCCAGGACTGGAAGGTATTAGACAGAAATGCAGATGACGTCGAACGACTTATCCTGTTGATTGGCCAGTCATCTGCCGAAGTCATTAAGAAGGCGAATTATGCCGCTTACACCGGACTGGACAGGAGCTTATTTAAGATCCTGTTTGATCCAACTATAGAACTACGAAGAAAGCCGAGGGTATATAGGACACGAAGATGGACACTACAACACAAACGGAGAGAGGAGCTGAGGAGAACCAGTTCTTCGAAAGAGCCGTGAGCACTGGGGTTTCTCCAGAAGTCATGGAGACCCGGGGAACTGAGGATGCTGGCACAATAGGGGATCCAGAGGAGGCCGTGGAAGTCTGCAGTGCCAGGACTATGGATATGTAGTGAGAAAGTAATTATGAAGGAACTTTATATAGTACAGATTAATTTATAACACTGTAAGGCTGCTACGGCGGTCTTATGCAGGAAAATAGCAACAGATAATGTTGACAGCCCTTATTCAAGAACCCTGAGCATACAGGGGTAAAATAAGAGGAATTGACACAGGGGGCACTCTTATATAGCCCTTCAATATGGATAATACCAGGACTTGTATTTATGTAAAGAAATGGGTGAAAGCAATGCCTATATTAATATTTGGTTCTAGAGACATAACAACAGTCGAGATAGTTATAAGGGAGGAGGGGCACAAGAGGGCAGTCTTACTGACCTCAGCGCACCTTCCCTATGATGAAGGGGACACACCACCTATTATGGCGAGGGACCTGATCGAATATGGGCAACAGTCGAAACGGGAGCCGATCCTTGGATGTGATGCCAATGCACCCACATTATATGGGGGAGCACGGACATCAACAGAAGAGGAGAGCAGCTGTCGGACTACCTGGTAAGTTCAAAGTTGCATATATTAAGTAGAGGAAATGAACCAACCTTCATTAACTCTAGAAGAGAGGAGGTTACAGATATCACTCTGGGCACTCTGTAACAAGCATAGAGAAAGTACTGCAACGAAATGAAATTACATTAGGAGCTTTTCTGGACATTGAGGGAGCCTTTGATAAAACCTCAAACACAGCTATCATGATGGCTGTAAGTGAACGTGGGACACCGAAAACAATATGTTGCTGGATAAGCTCCATGTTCGAGCCTAGAATTAGAGCCTCAACTCTGTGTTCGGGGGCTGTTAATGTGTCAGCAGCGAGGGGCTGCCCTCAGGGGGGAGTGCTATCACCACTGCTATGGAACCTTGTTGTAGATGACCTGATAAAGGATCTGAACAAGAGCGGCTATTTCACCGTGTGGTATGCAGACGATTTAGCCATACTCATTAGAGGGACATTTCCAAGAGAAGTTTCAGAGGTGCTGCAAGAAGCTCTAAGAAAAGTAGACAGCTGGTGCAAGAGATGTGAGCTTGCTATAAATCCCAGAAAAATGACTATTGTACCATTCACACGAATTCGGTATCTCCATACCCTGTTGGGAGTACAATAGTACAGTTTGCTGATGAGGTTAAATATCTAGGGCTAATTTTGGACAAAGGTTTAACCTGGAGGCGACAGGTTGATAAATGCATAAATAAATTCTATAGGGCCTTATGGACATCTAGAAGCATTTATGACAAAACGTGGGGACTTCAACCCAAGATAATTTACTGGATCTATAAAACCATTGCTAGGCCCATTATTTCTTATGCTGCCTGTTTACGGTGGCCTAGAGTAAAATTATTGGCCTGTAGGACCCAGCTTTCTAAACTACAAAGAATGACCTGCATAAGCGTTACAGGGGCTTTTAGGACTACTCCTACAGCCGCTATAGAAGTTTTGTTAGATCTCCCTCATTTGCATCTGTAGATCGAGGCAGAAGCTAAGGTGGGATACTACAGACTCAAATGTAATGGCATGGAGAACTTAGATTCAACAGGCATTGGACACCTAAGCTTTCCTAAAGACAGACATCTGGATCAAGTTTTGTCTATGATTCCGGATCGGATGGCGACAAGGAAAGAAGGTAAACCAGCATTTGCTGTAGTCTATCCGGACCGCAGTGAATGGGGGAAAGGAAAAAATATAAGGAGACAACGTGGACCGGTATGGTTCACAGATGGATCCAAAATGGATAAAGAAACAGGGGCAGGCATTTATGGCTGTGGCAAGAAGTTATTCTGGAGCCTTAGCCAATATGCCACAGTCTTTCAAGCAGAAGTATTTGCCATTATGGCAAGTGCATGGGAAAGTATGAGTAAGGGTTTTGAAAGTAAACATATTACTATACTTTCAGATAGTCAAGCAGCCCTTAAGGCTCTTGGAGCGGAGGAGGTCAGATCAAGATTGGTCTGGGAATGCCGAAATACTCTAATAGAACTAAGACCAATTCAGTATTACTGATATGGGTGCCAGGACATAGAGGAATCTATGGCAATGAGAAGGCAGGTGAGCTCGCTAAAGCAGGACAATTAGCCCAATTTATTGGGCCAGAACCTAGACTAGGACTGTCATATGGATCTGTTCAGGGGTTCTAAGCAAAAACCATGAAGCGTATTGGTTGAAGGACATAGATACTCAAAGTCAACTATTAAAAATATTGACAAAGGCAGAACCAGAGAACTGCTAACAATGGATAAATTGAAACTTGGTTGGACCTGTTGACCTGTTGACTGGACATTGTCGACTAAAGGCGCATCTTTACAAGATTGGAATAAATGCAAATCCTACATGTAGGAGATGTGGCAAGGCAGATGAGACAGACACACACTTGGTGTGTGAATGTGAAGCACTGGCGAGGAAAAGAGTCAAACTCTTTGAGAAAGGATTCATATAACTGCATGAGCTTGAAAAAGTCTCCGTGAAACGACTTGCTACCTTTATTAAGGATATAGGTATTCTAGGAGACTGAGAAATGAAGAAGAGCATAGTAGATCAGCAAATGGTCGGGGTGCATATGGCATTTGATTGACTAGATTAGATTAGAGATTGAAAATTTATCTAGTTGTCCCCCAGCCCTTCTGTTGTTGGACAAAAGAGAAGGCTATGCCATACCTCCGCGCGCGTTTTGTTCGTATCTAATTTTGTTCATTTATATCTGATAGTGTCCCTAATTTTGCTAAATAAAGTTATTTTCGTAGGTCTTTGTTGCGCTTAACGAAGCTTAATGCAAATAGCAATTTGCTTTGTACAGCTATGGAAAAACTTATTGAGCGCATTAGGAGAGTTAGATATTTCCAAATCCGACGTCGTGTTACAGTGTTGATTACACAAGTCGGTATTTCCAACATGCAGCTGAATTCATTGATAGTCTCTGATCCATATGTTATCGTCTGTCAGACACACAAATAGTCTTGAATCACCACTCGCACTTTTATTTGCGAGTATGCATACAAATGTGAGTGGCGATTTAATGCAGAGCGTATTTGTGTCCGACAGACAATAACACATGGAGCAGAGACTATCAATGAACTGAGCTGCATGTTGGAAATATCGACTTCGGTAAATCGCGCTACAACACGACATGGGACTTAGACATATTCTGCTCCCCTAATGCGCCCAATCATTTTTTCCATGACTGTAGCTACTAATTCGGTGTAGACATTGTGACTTCGTTCAGTAATCAAAGTTTTTTATCACAGCAGGGAAGTGTAATAAAACGTTCACATACATAATTTAAATCAGATATATGCATTTATTTAAGATAAATTAATGTATATGTTCTGGATTTACCCTCTAAATGTTTAGTGTTGCCATTTGGCAACAAAGATGTTTAGTCAAAGTTTTAGAACATTCTGACAGTGTTTTGTTATTTTCATGCTTTATTGCCATTTAGCAATAAAATAAAGACATTTATAGCTATTTATATCATAAAGGCAAAAACCTATTTCAGTATTATTGTAGTTTCTTTTTTCTTTTTCAAAATTCCAAATCCATGCAACTGTAGTGTAATGTAACCCCGCCATTATCCACGCGTGTCATCTCACTGGTTATTTTGCATGGGCCATCCCCATCCTTTATTACAGCCACATTTGATTGCGGTCACTGGAATTAAACTCATTACGTCCAACTTAGAATGGACGACCAGTCCATTTCGTATGGCCTTTAACAATCGTGCCTATTTGAATTAATTATGTACTTCCTTTAAGGTGCCTATGACAGGGGCACTTAAACCAGTTCAGTAATAGAAGAAGAGTGGTATATGCAGCAAAATGATTCACGCAATAAAGGAATAATTTAATTGCGTCAATTAAAAGTACTTCACGTGAAACACGGCTTTTACATCTTACTAAAGATTTTATTTTACCTTTAAAGACCATTATAAAGAACCCCCCATAGGAAGTCTTTTTTTAAGTTCAAATGAAGCTATGCTATATGGGACGAGATTTAACTTGGCACCTACTTTTTAGAAAGAGAAACAAATAGGTATTCACCATCTCTTTCTAAGCCGCCCCTCTTTCATGGCGAGCCAGGCGGGGTAGACACACCAGTGGCGGGTAATCCTTCTTCATTGTCACACTGACAACCGATGCTTCACTTGCAAGAGTTGCAACACCACTCGTACCACCGCTGGTATTCAGGGCAGAAACGCACAGTCAAAGATAGTCCAGAAAGTACCAAGTTAAACCTCGTGCATTATAGAAAAGAAGTCGTGAGTTGTTAGGTCCGGTGAATAAGGTGGATGCAGCATCACCTCAATGCTAATTCTTGATTTGTTTCGTGAGTCTTCATGGCATTTAGCAACGCGTAATCCCGATGAACAATCCATCCCATTTGAATAGGATATGATCTTTTCTTGGCAATTTTCTTCCTTAATGGTCCGTCAATACTTCACAATAATAATCAGCAGTACGTTGCTTATGAGCCACGTGGTAGTGCATAATGTCCTACTTATTGAAAAAGACAAGATACACAATTTTTGCTGTACTTGTTTGAACCTTTAGATCTTAGACTTTCCTGTTTTATCTCTGGGTCATAATAATGAAATCAGGCTTCGTCGCGTGTGATAAATCTGTCCAAAAGGTGGTTCTCGCCGAAGCCTTCCTTTCATAGTTAACATGCAGAGAGATTTGAAAGTCTGTGATGCTGCAGATGTAATCATTCAAATGTGATGCGTTGTGTGAATGACAGTCCCTATTTTGCGTGAAACAATGTCTGTTTTATGGATGAGGAGACTGGTCCTTAGGGGGACCGCCGGGCTGAGCATTGTAATGGTGGTTTCAGGAGGCGTCTGATGCTTTCGTATGTACGGGAAACCATAGGTCCATCCAAACTTGCACCCACGTCATCCTTGGGGTCTCTCCCCTGATCCCTCCCTCCCAGGGATCGAGGTATAAGCACAAAGGACTCTACCGCGGTTGCGGAGTCCCTCCGTTATATGTACCGTTATCTTTGGAACTTGTTTTATAAGTCTAAGTGTTTACTTTTGGAATTTGTAAACCATAGCAGACATATCCTTTCTGGATGGAGACCGGAAGATCTGTGGCTCAAATCCCGGCTATGTCTTTGAATTTTTCAGTCTGATTCTACTGTTCTAAACACTTATTATTCAGAAGACGGACAACACACCCTTGACTCTCAAACGACACGAGAGAAGGATTCAAACAAAGCCATAGAAGACAGTCGCGTATCCTGGAAATTTTGCGAATGTATGTAACATGAAACAGAAATTATCCTACATTATGCACGAATAACCTCGATCTTTACTGTCCCAAGGAGATTTGTTCTTCCTGAGCAACAAACACGCCAGCAGAAGAGCTTATACAACGCATCACCAAACTATCTTTGTATAAAGTTTAGAGTTAAATGTACGCATCAAGTTCTTACTTTGTTCTCCGTCTTGAAGATTTTGAAATCGGGAGTAAGTCCCCCTTTCTTAACATGTGAAAAAGGGGAGGGTGAATTTGTCCCACCTACTTTTCAAGAAAGAGATTGAGTTTTTATTTATGGGCACTCTTTAACTGCTGTAGTTCTCAGCGTCGCATTCTATATTAAGCGTGAAGTACCGCTTAATTTTGCTCAGAGGCCTCTTTATCAGGCTTCAGGTTCTTTTTCATGCCGTAAATCTACGACTCGGGATTACCGGTTTTGTTTCCCTTCCGTAGAAAGCCAGATGTTTATGCCTCTCCGCCAAGTTTGAACCCGCGACCTCCAGAACCAGAGGCTAGCTTGTTATCCCTAGTCCACGGGGACGACCCCATCTACTTTTCGCCCAGTCATGATGCATTCGTGGCATTCACAAACAAACCTGTCTAATGCTTGGTTATCTAATTGAGTGAAGGGGAAATATTTCATGCACAAAACAAAGGACGGAGGTGGAGCAACAAGGCGACGTTCTTGGCACATAAGAGACACGGTTAGACATCGCAGTTCTAGCTTATCACATAATGACCATGATTGAAAAGGTCTATTAAATACGCTTAATATAACCTCACTATCGAATCACCCATAAATGGCAAAGTTCATTAAAATGCATCCAACAAACACTTTTCGCAATTTGCCACGTGGCGCATGCACTTCTCCGTATCTCAGAGTTGCTGTTATGTCGTCATGATGTGAGAATACCTCAGCACCTCGACCAGCACAAGCATGCCTTTCGCTATTCAGCTACTGTTAGTTCGCCAGCCCTAGGTGTAGGAGAGATGCATGCCACGTAGTGTACACAGTTGTAATCCGAGTTTTGTTAACTTCCACGCAAACGTTGCTGCTCATTTACGCTGCCAACTTACTTCGATGTTATTCGCGCAATCTTTACGCACTACTAATTTCTCTAAATTTCAGTTGTAAAATCGTACGAGTCTCTAGAGTTATGTCGGAAATAAAGAAAACATCTGGTGTGTTGCACTCACATTACTTTCTCTGCCTTTGTACTAACCATTCTTACGAACTCTTAGTCCTTTATCTTCATATTAGTCGACATTTGCAGAAATTACATATTTGCAAAGGGAATACGCAAATACGATAGACTTTGAGTGATAGTCAAATATTTTAAAGCTGGTTACTATATGAAGGCTTTGAAATTACATTCTCTTTGCACGGCTAAGATATAAAAAAGTGAATAACGATTTTCTATTTGAGAAAAGTTTAAGCATTGCAAATAACACAAATACCAAGGAATATCTCCGAAATGGTTCACTCCCCAAAAAAATTCTCTTGGACATGACTTGTTTGTTTTAACAAGATTTACATTTTTGTATAATAAGATTTGGTCTATCTCTTTCGGTTTACGAGTTACGCAAAAGTCATCAAGAGGAAACAGGACTACATAGGCTATAACCAGAAAATTCAAAATATACCTTTCATTTGTCATGAAAATATCTTAAACATATGGCATTTTAATCAAAATCGTTGGAACCATCTTGGAGAAAATAAAAGTTTTCGAAAAATTTTCGATATAAAGGATAGTTTAGCGTGAAGGAATTTTCTTCAAAATCTTTGTGACGCATCCTTGAAAGATATTAAACTTAAATACTAACTTTGGTTTTTAACCGACCTTTCGTTTTTGAGTTATGCTGTTCAAACATACGCGCGCCTGGACCTTCTTCTAAAAATGCTTTTATTTGGATTCAGAGTGCCTCAAAACATATATTTCCGGTGAAATATCGACATTGAATTTTTTAGTGGAATACAATACTTCCCCTATTGCATGAAATGAAAATAACATTTAAGTTCCACTATTTTGAGCGATTTCTTTGCTTTAATCTAGCGTGGCACTATTATCGTAAGCGCAACCAGAAGCACGAGTCCATCTTCAGATATCGCTGATACCTGTTTACTGATGTACTGATGCGCTGCACTCCTGCCAGGAACCAACAAACTGTAATAGACTCTTCTTTGGAACAGAATTCGTAGTTTTCTCTCTCCGTTGGTGGGTTATTGTTGGTTCCTCCGCCATTTAAATGGTGCTATTTAAATTACAGATGAACATTAGTCATTACATTGTTGTACACCATGCAGTGCATTTATTGCATGCATGGTGAATAGGCCGCATGCATGATGAAAGCACTTGGGTGGTTCTGGAAGGATCATTTTCAGTTCCTATGCTCACAGTTTTACGAGTTTCATTTTCAAGTTTCCTTACGTTAGGTTTAATTTTTACAGCAGCTTTCGTCACGAGGATATGAAATGAAGGCAATTTAAGAGAGAGAAAGAGAGAAGAGACAGTGACAGAGAGGAAGACAGAGAAAGACAAATGCTGTCAAAAATGACTCATGCTGTTAGAACAGAAGCCATAAAGGCAGGTTTTGTGTAGTTTGGATGCAGCCCGAATCCTGCCACGGACTATTAGAACCTGACCCCTTTCACTGTTGTTAAAGCGGCAAATGGCGGAATAATGCTCACTAAGATTTGTCCACCTCATTTACTACAACCAACATTGACCATTTCGTGTGCAGAAATAATATATTGCGGTATAAGAATAAGTGATTTTCACTGGAACGAGGAAAAGTTTGAAAAGACGAGACGCAGTCGAGTCTTCTCAATTTCCGAGTATTAGTAAAAATGCTCAACATACGTGTATTGCATACAATTGTTTGTGAGCTAATTAGTGATTTAATATGGCGCATGGATGAAATGTGGAACACCAACCCTGAGACATAACATTCATCTTTCCATAGGGTCTTCCTACATTTTTCCTTTTTTCCCACCTGTCCATTTCTCTATAAAATCTTAACCCCTAACATGCTGACCTGTCATGGCATGTAATACGTCCTCTGATTGGTGATCAGAGGATATGGTCGGTGAATTTATTTTGATAAGTCTCCCGGTCAGGTCGGTGAGACCCGTAAACCAACGACAGGTGTGGTCCTCCAGACATTCTGGGGGTTGTGAGAGAGTGATGTGACCGCCAAAACATAAAAATATGGTGCTCTCTAAAAAACGGTTACTATTACTGCTATTGCTCTCTTCTATATCATCAGTGAAAAATATTGGAGAGCAAGAGGATTAATGACTTCATTGTCAGAAATCCAGCATTAGCTAACAACAACATTTTTTCTTTAGGACAGCAACCAAACGATAGAACTTTGCAATGTTAATATCATGATATAAGTTTATCATACCTACTCTTTAACATGGAATATTCAGACCATAAGCTACTCGGAAATTTCAATACTTCACTTCCACTTACAAAATAGGCAAACAATGTTTTTCATTTATTCCTGTTTTCTTCTCATCCAACCAATTTTTAAAAATGCTATAGAGTGTTCTGTATCTCTCTTTAGATTTTTCAGGTTGAGAATTTCCTTCGATTTCATAATCAACAGTCATTCAAGTTAGCCGTCATGATTACTATGGGTAGTTATTGATTTGAGCACGGCCTAAATGGTAAAACTCAACAAGTAGCTGTGATTATATTTTATATGTGTATTAAAATATTAAGCTTAAGAGTGTGAAAATGCTAGCGGCCTAGGCCTTAAAAGTACGAAATATAGGAGAGTAGGTTAAGTTGGTAGATGTGAATATGGGATAATTAATTTACCTGCAATGTGAACATAACCGGAAAGGACATGAAATCGTACCATCTCCCAAAAATGAAATGAGTATGGTATGTAACTTCAAAATATTACACCTTCTTTAGATGCATTCCCTGTTTTTTGTTTCCATGGAAAGGATTAGATACAGAGCAAACTTGCATTTAAAACTTCAAGGCTTGTATTTGATCATTAAGTACAGAGTAGTTGTGTTTTGAATTAGAAGTCCGTTTAACCGGTCGAGGTGGCGCCGCGGTAGCGCGTACGACTCTCATTCGGAAGGTCCCGGCGACCTCCCACTCTGATCCATGCGTTTTTCATAGTTTCTCTGGGTAGGTAGGCAAATGGTGGGGTGATTGCTCTGCTACACGACTCTGCTGACTCTCACTTCCTTCTTTCTCATCTGTTTCAGGATTGTGGGACCAAGCGACAGTGTTCGGCGGGTTGCGGCTGGGCGGTGGATGTGCACTCTGCAAAGATTTCTTTTGGTTTAAACTTCCCAGCAAGGACACGCCTTTGGATCGGCCCCATCAGTGCAGGATCTCTGGGGGCTAGAGGATCGTGATTGGGTTCGGGTGGAGTCGGATGCATTCAAACGGTTACCATTAGGGACAGCCATTCATGTTTGCGCCCGTTGTCATCCTGATCTGGTTATTCTTTGTCTCTCCCCTCATACCTCCCTCCGAGGGGTCATGGTAGAAGCACAAAGGGCAGAGTGTCTGTGTGTGGTGGTCTCCCCGATTGTGTGGGTCCCTCCCTAGTATGTACCTTTACCTTTAATACTCCGTTTACATGTTAACTTAACTTGAGTAACAAGTGATTGCGTTGTACTCATTTGTTTAACTAGTTGTTTTTGACAACAGCAGTAATGCTATACAGGCCAGAGATGAAATATTAGTAAATGCATAACACTTGAGGTTGGCCGTACTGATTCCTGTAACATATCATAACTAGGCATCATTTAGAAATGGCTAATACCTACGTTGGTGTATATACTATTACAATAAGTAGATGAAACAATTTATATAACTAACAATAAATAAAGTGAATTATTAACAGAAATCATCTGAGTCACTTGATTCAACATGCAATTTTCATCTCAGCCTTTTATTTGAAAATCTAATGTTGAGGTTGTATTCTTGAGCTCCTAAAACGTTGTCCAATTTAATAAATAATGACTTTGAGAGATGTTTTGTATGTTTATCTATTCAAGGAATGTTAAATTTTGATGACGTTGAATACTTCTTATAAACCATGGAGCATTTCTAACTCCAAATTTATTCTGTATAACTTGTAGTCTAGGAATATTTAACTTGTATGCCATGTGGGAATCGCATAAGTCAGTAATGGTTGAATTAAACATTTATAAAGGAGAGTAGAGCAGTCCATTAACCTAGAAAGTACCTATTGTTATATTATGTGAAATGCGATCGTTCCATGTCAGTCTTGTGTCTAATAAAATGCCTATATACCACGTGAATCACCTGGTCCTATTTTTTCAAATCTATGCAACACGCAGATTATGTTACTTGAAAACATAGTTCCGTTTGTCATCCAGAATTTGTTTTGTAGCTATATTGTGTCAAATACAGATAATCGTTCTTGGGCCTATTCCGATAGCCATGACGAAAAGCTCGGTAAACACTAATAGGCTACCAAGAGCTAAAACATAAATATATTTGATAGCAGACTAGCAAGCAGCTTGATCTCAAATGTTTCAGGTGCAGGAGGTCAGTAGAGGCTTGTGGTTGTGTGGGCTTGACGTCAGTGTGCCGTCAACTAAACGGGTATTTCATAGGTTCAGACCTCCTTATAGCAGAGGCTTTGTTAATCAGTAATCATCACATTGAACCATAAATGAAAAAAGAATTACATAGTAACTACAAAAACATGATTACATTACTAACATTTGCTACATTTACAGTCACATGTAAGGACAAAGTGAGTTCAAAAGGTACTTAATTAATGAAGTGCTCCAACTGCATTTTCATCTGTTTAATGCAATTTATTTGTAACTTGTTTTGTAACACCATATCATTGGTCGGAAGAAGTGAAATGACTTTGACACATTACGGAGATTCGAACGCGTGTTCTCAGAACATCGCTCGACCATCACAACACCATAAGGATTAACCTTTTAAACTCCAAGGCTAGTTGAGGTATGCGGAAATTAGCCATCGCTTCAGAACTTTGTTGTTATGTTAGTGTAAGTTGAAGATTCTGGCGATGCTGTATCTTCATTAATAACATGACTCAAGCTATTACGTTTCTTATACAAACTAGTAACTGCTGTGATTTATACCAACATTGAGTTATTAAACTATTTAGTATTGACTGTATAAAGCCATTATGAATGCAGACGTGTCTTTTATTGGTCATAAGTCATAACCTACAACTAACCCTCGGCACATATCCGCCATCTTGTTTTAATTCGTTTTGAAAGTGGATCCATTGCGATAGGTGATCGTTCAAGAGGAGTTTCGGGAGGGTGTGTGCAGATAAAGTTTATAGATTGTGTAGAAACCTGGTGGAATCCTCAGTGTAAGAGTACGATGTTTTTGGAATGGATTTATACCACGAATATCTTTTGCCCCTTAAATCTTTATTAACTGAGATGTTAAACCGCTTATTGTCTATAAACATATGTGAAGGGTAGAGTGTACGGTCAATATAGACTCTAGGCGCACCTGTTGCATAAATTCGTAAACATTAGGGGTAGATGATTCACTTGTTACTTTACTGGGCGTTCGGATGGTCCAGCCTAGTTGTTTGTTCAGGAGAGGTAAACAGCAAGCATTTTGTAGGGCCTTAAAGAGAAAAATCTTTGCTTCTGTCTTGTGGATGTTGAAAGAAATACTCAAAAGTTCTAAGCTGTGCCGTGAGTAACGAAAGAGGAGTTTGAAGGCAGTTAATACATTATACCTACTCATGGATATCCTGTTTGGGCTGTAATCGTTGAAACCTGAGCATGTAGACGGAGGTTTCCTGGCTAAACATGGAGGTGACAGTGTGGCCGGGGTTTGTTCTGACGGGGCGTGGTCTTAAAGAGCCTCATTTACAGTTTTTAGTATCTCTTCTCAATTATTGTTCCGATATATGTACTTTCTTTTATTCTTGTAACAAACAATTTGCTTATTGATTTTAGCTGCTTTAATTCTGGCATTTAGCTAAATTAAAGCTTTCACTAAGGCCCTTTATTATAATCGTAGTTTGAGTGGTAGTTTAGTTAAAGCAAACCAAAAGTTTAACTACATGCGTTGTTTTAAAACCTTCTGGTTAAGTTAAACCGCAGTACAATGGTATTGGTATATCTGAAAACAGAAAAAAGACTATCGCCAATCCTATTCTTCTTACACCGTAATTAAATGTACACCTGCTAGTTTAGAAAAAAAAATTAAATGTTCTTATATAATAGGAATTCGCGACGAAAATAAGCGTAACCTTTTAACGTTAAATTTATATGGCAGGCTACCATTTACGATGAAAAGTAGTAGGCCAAAGGCGGGTCAAACGGATAGGCTAAGGGTTTTTTAAAATGAAGACCATACTAATTACTGCAGAACCATAAACTGTTTTTAATAGAAACACTGAGCATTTATTTAAAAGAAGTCTGAAAGAAGGTACAAGGACAGAAAAAAAGAATAGTTAAACCATGCTGCAATGTCATCAATTTTAGTCACTGTCATGACTCATCCAATTATGACACACGAAATATGGATCACTACATATTTAACGTGGTACCAGTTTGCAGAATTGAGGCACTGCACCCCGTTTTCCCCTTTCTTGTAACATGCTGGCATTCCTTGCAGAGATCCACTTCCACACAGACAAGCTTCTACTTAACGTTCCCGGCTTTTGCTGCTGCTGCCTTTTTCTTTTCAGCGCGGGCAGTTTTCCTAACGTTTAGATCATTTATAAACTCCGGGTTTGTTATAACCTCAGATTTTCTTGCTTCCTTTTGATTTCTGATTTACTTTTAATCTCCAGAGAAGTTGTTGGAGAGGACTTAGCTATCCGAAGGTTGCGGGGGCCCCGAAGGTTCCCAAAGGGAGCTTGGTTCTGAGATTCAAGAATCTCATTTTAACATTAAGTTCTCTACTTTCAAGTGAAAATCAACACGGAACTGAACTGAACTTCATTCCCATCTACAAATGTTTTAAAACTGGTATTGTATTAATTGGAGACGGAAAATATGCTGTTCTTTTGCCCCATCCCATTCGTGTCCGTCTGGCCCGCTGTGCGACCTTCATGTTCTTAACTGATAAACATAAGTACAGTGCACGGCCGTGAGCAAGCTGCACTCAGTGAGTATCAGTTGCCCAGACCTGATCAAAAGGTTTTAAGATTTAGTTTGCCAAGTTCATGTGAGAATTTATTCCACCTTAAGGACTGTGCTGTTAAGGTGCCGTAAAACAGGCTAATATGGGCCTCTTGGGTAAATTCGGCCGTTAGATAGTGGAGTTTGGCTTTTTATTGTCATCTGGAATATTAATATTGCAACGATGTCGTAATGTTTATCGTGCAGCCGATGGAGCGCATTAGTGTGAAGCTGTTTTCTATGCATCCTGGTGCGTAAAATAGACATCAATAGTAGCTGATATCATTCCGTCAATAAATGTTGCTCTTTGGAAGAGTGTAAACAAACTTATGCCTAGCTAAAGCTACAAAGTGTGGGTGATATCTGTTTCACGTAATCGATGATAAATATATGTTATTTAACACTGAAACAGATTAAACAACTACTCTTTCATTGAATTAGTTCTACGTTTATCAGTGCGAATTTTCAGGTAAGCTTCGGCCTTGCGAAAATACTTAAGAAAAATTCTAGATGCTGCTCTTGCAGCAACAACTATACTGAAATAGTCCCGAAATATACTTTTTATATCAGCACTTCTGAAAACGAACAAAATTAAACCAAACTAAATAAATATACATAGACAAACCCAATATAGAAGTAGTCTCACAGTACCAACTTATTTTACAGAATATTAACCAAAGAAAGCAAAATAAGAACTCTGAGGTGTCTTGGAGCCACACATTCATAGAACTCCTGAAATCTGCACGCATAGGAGAGAAAAAGAATAGAATAACGAAAGAGCAAGTGAATGTAAACTCTGGAAAGAGTGCGTCAGTGGGAAATGGAACCGGAAGAAACCCGTTCTATGTTAGAAGAAGCAGATGATTTGGCCCAAATTGAGCCCTTTTCTTTTACAGGTTCCAACACAAGTAGTTTAAAACATGTCCCACGGTTGTTGATGATACAATGCACGTGACTTCGTTCTTGAGCTGTTTTTGATTGAGAAGAATAAGAGATTCGATGCTGCAGAAATTCTGAATTCTGGGCACACATTAAATAAAGTGCTTGAGAAAAACTTCTGTGACACAATTCTTCTTTGTGTTTCCAGACAACTAGGATGTGTGCAACATGCAAAAGAATCAGTTTGTGAGGAAACTGCAACCATCCCTTCATATTAAACACGGAAGCTTTATTTTCAGAAATATTACAGGCAATTACGATATCTTTTAAAACAAATCATGGGTAGGTCTAAGAAATGACCAAACTGATAAATAAATTTATTTTAAAAACAATTTTAGCCTAAAATTATTTCCTTGCATGATGAAGCTTTAAATAAAATACAGTATTTAGTACTCAAATTTTAACGCAACCTTCGTTCCAAAACAAATAGAGCATTAAACAAAGCATTTCTAGTGGCCGAAGTAAACACAGGCAAGTACAACTGTTTTTCCACCATATTTTTGTAGACGAAGTTCACCTGTTTTCTAGGAAATTTCGATCACATTTCAATAGTTTATATAACAAACAATAATACACATAGCAATTATTTTCTGCGTGGCAAAGGTACAACAGTCATCAGGGAATCTTCTCTAATTTAATTAGAAATTTTAATCAACATATGCACACCAAAATTGGCAGGAACGTTTAAAAACGGCCGAAGTTAACCCGTCCTATGGAACCTATACACAAAATATCCCTTTTCAAGCGATTCTTTAACTCTGTTCCAAAGAAGATCTAAATAAAACTTAAGACAAGGGAAAAATTAACGTTCTGCTTGCATACCACTCTAGTAACGTTGTTATTAGCAAGAGAAAGTAACTTTAAGCTATTGTGTTTGCAGTAATAACTTACGTTAAGTTGCATAAACTTGATTCCAAATCAATCATTGATCCATTGAGCGTGTTTGGCCATGATGTAAAATTGGAAAGAAACTGAAGATTACTGAATGTTTATTTTTACTGTCTGTAACACTTTAGAGGGAGTATTAACGACATGTCCCATTCCACAGGAATACAACATGCCATTTATTAGATAATAAACCATTTACAAATCATTTTACAGAACCTTCTATTAAAACATTTACAATAATTTAACTATTCTTGGTTGAAATTGTTATTCTTTAATTACTCAATCAATATCTGTGTAGTTTATGAATTTCACAAACTTTAACAAAGTATTGTAAATATGTGTTTTTAAGGTCCTCTTTGGTTACAGGTCTTCTCTACTTCCTATTTTTCTAATAATGTCATTTCTTTGTTGGTTTGCTACGTTGCATGGGAAGATATGCCCTGATATTTGGTCTTCGTCTGCATTGCATGTTGGGCTATCTAATAAAGCAAATCTATGGTGGTGTGTTCTCAGCAATTCGTGGCCTGCGATCATTCTATGAACGCTTCTTATATGGGAGTTGTCATTTTAACCCACTTCTCACGGACGGAAACAACTCTGAGTTATTGCTCCTTTCCTTGATGCTTTCCACTGCTGTTTCCATGCGTCGAGTCCAGCTTCTTTCTCTCTAGTTATTAGAACCTTTTTATTTTATGATGCAGTATTTCATTATCATTATTAATGCCACGAGTGATTGTTAACTTATCTAGAGAAGTTTACTATCACGAGTTGGATTTTTAAGACTATTTCATGAATTAAAGGACGATATAGCATATGGAATATTATTTAACTGTATTGGAAGTACTAACCTCTTAAAAGAAACATGTAGCAGGTATACATACATCGGCGTCCATTGGCACGGCCTACAAAATTATCATGTCAATAGTTGTTAATTTCTGATTTTGTTCAATAAAATTTTTTTCGAAGTGTTTCCAAACATATTTTCTGTTGATTGTGTGTTCTGAGATTTCCCTCTTCGAATTATTTCATCTATTCCAGCATTAGATGGTTCACCGAAGCGCGAGTCAGCCATTTTTGACATTTGAATAACGATCTGCTTCGTCAAATTACGTAAGTTGTTTCGCATCTGTAGGACTGTGCCGCTATATTCTCTAACTTGATCATCGTAACACAAGAAAAGCAAATGAGATGGTAATTAAAATTCAGAGCAGGTGATAATGAAAACATAAATTTTTCGCAAACAAAGGCTGTCATTGGTTGAAATTTGAAACTATTCTGCACATGATTGATTGATGTCAACCAAGTTATGTAGTATGAGTGGAATAGTCTTCGACAGCAGCCTCCTTTGCTAGCCTGTCCATCATTTCATTTTCATATACTCCCGACTGTCCTTTAACTCAGCCGAAATGCAGTGTCCACTCTGATTTTTTCAAGTTGATGTTTTTAGTTTTGATTGATTCGAATAGCTGGCTGGATTTAAAGTTGTTTCTGAGTACATCTGGGGTTATCTTGCTATTAATGAACAACGCAACACACGTTTATCATCATACTTTCACTTCCCAGCTCATCTAGTTTTTGCAGTAGGTACCTACTTCTAGAATTGCAAGTTGCTCGGCCTGGTTATTTGAACATCGAGCATGCAGCTTCAACTTTAGCTCATGAGTCAATAGGTATGCCATTTATAAATATTTCTGCTGCGCCAACTTTGCTTCCCATTTTGCTGTCGTGTACATTATATGCTGTTGTTGTCTATTTCGTGTATTGGAGGAATTTCTTCTGGGTATCTTCTTAGTTCTAGTGGTGCAACAAATTCCTCATTGTTGACTCTGGTTGCCGGAGAAGTTCTTGCACTTCCGTATGTTTACTTGTAGAGGTTAGGTGCTACAGTAATGGTTAACATGCAGCGGATCAAACGCGGGTGAGGCGATGGAGGTATTCAGTGCCACGAGAAGCAACGTTGTCACGTTTTCTCCAAGTAAGCATTCGCACTCCACGCGTGATCATTTATTTCTTAGAAGACCAACGTTACGAGAAAAGACTGAGAGAAAAATAGGAGAGATGTTGCAACGCTATGTTTCACTCACGTGGACTTAACAGGTGTCTATTGTTTGTGATTTCTTTGATTTCATTGGCTGAAGTGACACGCTCATTGGTGCAATGTGGAACTTCAGCGACTTCCGAGAACACACAATGCATGCGGTGTGTGTTATCTGAGAAGCTTCTGATGATCAAAGGTAAAGCGCTAGAGTACCACGAAAACACCAAGTATTACACATGAAGTCTCATATGGGAGTGTGCGGTGAGCTTTTGCTATTTTAATATTCATTAATCTTTGTATTCTTGTGCTTTTCATAATTTCTTATATTTCCTTATACCTAGCTTCTATCCACATTGGTGAACCATACGTCAAAAGTAATTTGTTCCCAGTTATCTGGTTTAAATGGAACCGTTGTATACAACGACCAGTTTTTAAACGCCTGATTGTGACTGTTACTTTGTACCTATAACAAAGTGTTTAATGAAGACGTTTAAAAAAGTTGTCTTAGATTAATAAAATAAGCATTTGCAATAATAGCTTTTAGAGGCACTTATATAAAATTAAACGTCATTGGGTAAAGAAAGTCATGAGAATGTAACAAATCGTTCTTTTCCCTTGTCCTCGTTGACCTAACTTTAAATTGATGACGTTATCGCGGTCCACGCTGTACCAGGCTTCTACGCATTTTGTCACGATTAGCATAGAGGGGCGCGTAGGTCGAATTTCTCCTGACGCGTGGCGGTCAGGTTTCGGGTTCGGCACACTTTTTGGTAAGCGCCTTTGAGTTGATCTGATACTCTAGCAAAGGAAAATATATTTAATAACTTATTACTGTGATTGCTGGCGCTTGTGTAGCAGAAAGTACGTGTAGATAAAATTTCTCAATTTGAAACATTCCTAGACAAAATAAAACGTAATATTCCGCGTGGAAAATATATTCTTTGTCTTCAAATTAAGCAGTCCAACTTGTTTCAAACTCCTCTGAGAAATAAGTGGCCTTAGCGCTTTCTGGCTGCTTCCCAGAGACAAACCTTTTACTTTCTGTGCTGGTAAGTAGAGGAAGTATTGATGGGCCGTAGCCGGGAGGTGGGAGGGGGGGGGGGGTCAGCAGGTCGGGCAGCGCTCGTACTGGAAAAAAATTTGCCCGTATTTAGAGAATCCCCATTTGTCCTTTCCTGTTTTGAAGTTTCAGAAATAAATTTGAATAATAAATTAAGAACCAAAATAACTATGCATTGAAGACTATACTAATCACTGATGTAATAGTTATCCACCGTCTTATTCCGGTGTGCCGAATATCCAAACCTCTCGACAGTCCAAGGCCGCTCAGGAAGCCGCTAAAGCACAATCGAACACGCACCTACACATATATAGCATGATCCGCGGTATTTGGGAATCATCTGCTTACATATACGCGGTCGCTTCCCTCCCCACCTTTGTCAGCAATGAATTCCAACTTTGAAGAACGAGCTTCCGGATCGTAGTGCATTGTTTTTATTTTAAACCAAGTAATGGCGAGGAGAGTGAGTGCATGCGTTACGGACATAAGAGATTTCTTTGGCAAACGCAAAAGAGAGGAGCAGCAAGAAAACCAAGTTGTCTCAAGTAACACAGCCCACAACAATCAGAGGCCAATGGTGCAACGCGAGGTGACTAATTATTTAATACAGAGAGATCAGAGAGTCAATAAAGCAAGTTCATCTAATAGATTGCCCTAAACAAAGCAATAGGCGTAGTTTTCGCTCTGAATGGTAAAAGTGGTTTGCTTGATTGCAGTATGCTGTTCCCAAAGAAGCCGCATGTTGTTATACCCGCATGCAGTTTCAGCCTTATGGCACAAAAGAGAGAATCTATACTTGCAAAGGTTTCCGGAACTGTAAAAATGCCTTACATGCAGTTCCTAAACATCAAACGTCAGAAACTCGTTATCCGTGCCATGTCAATGTGGAGGAAACGTGAAACTCAAACAGAAACCCGTACTTCAGTGTCAACGTAAGTTAATGAAATCACACTCGAGAAACAAGTTACTGCGTTAAATCACAAGTGGAACAATACAGTTTTTCGCGGTCAATGAGCTGCCTCTGCGCGGCAATTATAATATTGAGAAGGGAACAGAAAGGATTCTATTTTTAGATGTTTTTGAATACACCTTGAAGAAGATAAAAACCTTCTGGAATGTTTAACGTACATACCTAAGAATGCAACATATACCTACTTCTCCTGACTATTATAATCACAGACTACACTCAGTAGTTGTTAAAACAGTATCTGAAATACCTGAAGGTAGACACTTTTATTTTACCAATGTGCTATGTTGCACGATTTAAGGCAAAATTGCATCCTTATATGAAGGCAGAACCATAGTGCGTCTTCTAGAACAGCGTTGGACTGGGCACCTAGCAATTACTGAAGTAATTCTGTCAAACTATGAAGAAGCAGGTACTCAGAGTGCTAAATGCCATAGGAAGAGAACACTTCAATGGAGAAGACTTAGCCAAAAGCATTGGTTTGAAGACTGTGATAATGTCACTTCAATTTCATTTTCTACAAGAAAATATATGGATTGCTGGAACCAGCTGATAATACACTCGTCTCAGAGTACAACCTTAAGTGACGCAATTGTTATTAAGTGTGTGAAACAAGAAATCAGTGTTTCAAAAAGAGAAAGGTTTTCTTCTGTGCTAAAGGAAGCTGAAAATCTAGGTACCTACCAGAAACTTCGTTTTCAGCTCCTGTACTAAACAAAAGACCCAAGAAGACAATTGAAAACACTGAATACATTCATTATAGTCTGTTGCCATCGCATTCCACAAGCAGTTCCGACCCACAACAGCTGAAGATCTTTAGCGCGATGGTTAGCGTGTCTGCCTTTCGTTCAAGAGGTCGCGAGTTCGAATCTCGCTTAGGGTAGGCTTTTTTCCGAGGTTTTCCCTTATCCTGAGAAGACGAATGTCGGGTAACTTAAAGCTCTATGAACCTCGGGCTCATTTGAGCATCATTTCACCCATTTCCTTCATTCACCGTCCGACATGACATTAGGTAGGAGAACGTTAGTTATAATAAAAAATAAATTTAAAAAATGAAGATCTTTAAACGAGACGGTGAATTTAGATGAACGCTTCAGCGAGAGTGAAAAGCTTTTACTGGCTATTGAAAGAGCAGACAACTCAACATTGAAACTCTTCAACCTCTTGAAAATGTAGATATAACTGTGACAAGCAAAGAAGAAGTGTCAGACGTACAGACTTATTTGTCCTCAAAACCTAATGAAAATAAAATGAACCTTTTATACAAAAACCGCGATGTGTTCAAAAAGACTTGTGCATTGTTTGCAACACTAGCAACGTTTGGATTCAGTACATCAACTTGTAAATCTACATTTTCTACCTTAAATGCTATAAATCGATCACAGAGACTATCCATAACTCATCAACGGTTGGCAAGTCTGGCTTTTCTTGCCTTTGGAAAACAGCAAACCTTTGGAAAACAGCAAACACAAGCCTTGGAGCTTGAAGAAGTTGTAAAGACATTTGGTGGAAAGGAAATCGCAGACTGCAATTTTATTATTCTGAACCAACATTGAGTTGATAACTAATTTTTGTTAATTGTTTCTTTAAGAATGGACGTTTTAATTAAAGCATTTATTTAACGCCCTCGAAACTTATGCTTCTTATAGTGTCCAGATCCAACTTCTATAATTTTATGAGTTTTAGTCACAATAATTACATTAAACTGTCATCTTACTTTTTTAATATGCCTAATTAATTTTATATTGTTTCTTTATGGCTGACTTTTAGTAAGTCTGTGATTTTTATTGATCCGGGAAAATCCGTTTTGAATAATTCAAATAAAACTGGTAAATTTTCTTTTGTAGTACAGGTCACATCCAAATATGAGTAATATGTGTTCCGTAGTATCTGGGCTTGCACAGGTGCATAACCACCATCACTTTTACCAAGTTTCTTTAACTAAAATGGAGTGTTAGCAATCTTTAACCTTATCGTAATATTATTCGCGAGTTTGGTCTGTTAATGTTTTGCTTTTTAAACCATGAAGTTCTTTCATTATTTCCATATAATTTGATGAATTTATGTATTCTGAATTACAATTGTGTATCTTTTTTTCTAACCACAGAGCATTTCCTGGAAGTTTTGAAGCTCATTGTTCATGGAAATAATAGTTATGACAATATGAAAAATAAATGTTACGTATGTCTACATAACTGTAGAAACTAAACAGGTATTTTCTCCACTACGTATAGTAAATTGGGCAAGTAATGTATTCCATCCAAAAATTCGATGTCGAGATTTCACCCGGAAATACATGTTTTGAGACCTGAATAAAAAAAAAAATCATTTTTATAAAAAGGTCCGCGCGCGCGTGTGTGAAACGAAAAGTCGGGTAAAAACCAAAGTTGGTATTTAAGTTTAATGTCTTTCAAGGATGCGTCACGAAGATTTTGAAGAAAATAGCCCCACCCTAAACTACCCTTTACATGGAAAATTTTTCGAAAGTTCTTATTTTCTTGAAAATGGCTCTAACGATTATGATTAAAATGTCATGTGTTCAAGATATTTGTGTGACAAATGAAATGTATATTTTGAATTTTCTGGCTATAGCCCCTGTAGTCGTATTTACTCTGGATGTCTTTTGAATAACTCGTAAACCGTAAGAGATACACAAAATCTTAGTATTAAAAAATGTAGATATCGCTGAAACACGCAATTACTTATTGCGGAGATATTCCTTGTTATTTGTGTCAGTTTCGGAAAATTTAAATCTTTCGTGAAATGGAACATCGTTGCTCAGTTTTTTATGTGTTATGCGTGCAAAGAGAACGGGATCTCTAAACTTTAAAAGACTTAACTATCGCTCAAAATCTAATGTATTCCCATAATCCCCCTTTGCACCAACAAGGAAATAAGCAATAAGGTAATTTGTACAAATGTTTATCTCAACTAACACGAAGATTATATAGGAATAAGGGTTTGTTAGAATGGTTAGTACAAGTGTAGAGAAGGTCATGTGAGTGCAACACATCAGATTTTTTTGTTTTGCGTCGGGTAAAAGATGCTTAAAGGCAATCTTTCATTTTATTTTTCTGGAATTCTATCTCTCATTTCCATTCGGTGTGAAAATTTCGTTTTAAGACAAATAATTGCTTTTTCAAAATCGAACAACACAGGTTTGAAAGCTGAAACAAAAAAGTAGTAATTTAAATCAACGTAAAAGTACGACACGGTGCCTATACGTATATTATAAGGGGAAAAAATCTGATGTGTTGCATTCGCTTGACTTTCTCTACTCTTGCACAAACCACTGTGACAAACTGTTACTCCTATATTATCTTCGTGTTAGTTGAGATAAACATTTACAGTATAATAAGTTTCCTGATCACAAATAATGAAAATTAATAAAATATAAAATACGGAGTCAGTAGGTACGAGTATAATATTTTCCTGAATAATCACAAATAACGTAAACAATTTCAGCCGGAGAGATTGGCTGAATTGTGTTCCTCTGCCCAAGAATCCGTTACGCATGCTGTACCGGTTAGTTAGTTAGTTAGCATGGCTGACGAGCTTTTGTAAGTAATCAAGTTCCTTCTAAAAAATCTCAGGTTACAGTTTTTAAAATATTTTCCAGAAATTCACAAAGACGATAATACACAATAATGTGTTACATTTCTGTTTCGCATCACCGCCATCAAATCCTCCCATCTTCCCACAAAATTAAAAGAATTCTTTGGAAATGTTTGTTGAGAGTTCATCGAAATTAAGAATCGAAAACATGTAAATTTGTGATTTCCTGTGTTATGCACGCAAAAAGCACTTGTGTGAGCAGGATTTCTCTACACTGACAGCAGTGGCGTAGCTAAGGCTTTTGGGGCTCCCCTGCAAATAAATGTTGGGGCCTACTTACTAAAAAAGTGGAGAGCTTCAAATAGTACATCGTATTTACTCACATAGAATAGCATGAAAGTGAAATAAACTCACCTAATAATGAACTCTTTTTGGAACAAACAAACTAGCGAATTGTTAAAATAACACTCCCTAATTACCAGCACTAATGGTTATTTTTCCTAAATAAACAATATACACTCGCTAAACGCATAATGCACATAGGTGGAACAAAATCGTTACCTGTCAATATTCTGTGTAACTCAGGTATTAACCAAGCAAACTTCTATTTGTGATACCTCAGATATCGTTCACAAGTAATAACACTGAACAACTGGTTAGAATAACACATTGATTTATGTTTATATCTTATAACCAAATTATAAGATAATCCAATTTATTGGCCAATCGGCTACATTTTCACATAGGAACTAGTCGTACTTACTATGCAGTTTGTTCAGCTTTTATAACAACCGTATTGAATAAAAAAACCATGCTTTAATTAGTTTCTCTATATGATGTGAGTGCTTTTGAGAGCATACACACTTGGAGGTAAGCTTGTTTCACACTTTTAAACAAGAAAGGGTAGGAAATGTTCGTATGGTACACTTCTGTTGTGAATGAACTGTATATGTTCCAACACTTCTTCCTAGCGATTTGCCATGGTTGAATTTAACATAAAATGTCATTTTAAGAACACTATTATAAGGGCAGTCTGCCCACCTCTCTGCGGAGCCGTTATTTACGCCACTGATTGACAGCAATCAAAATGAAACAAGAAACCGCTTGAATCCAGAATCACCATTGCTACAACATGCACTAACGAAGATTCAGCGCGAATAGCGCTGCTGGTGTCAGAAAACCAGCTCAGCAATATCATTAACAGGTCAGAAACATACACAAATTCATATACTTTTTGTGTATGCACTGACGCAGAAATTGTGTGTCAGGGAAATTAATAGGAAAATTCATGCTAGTATTTATTATGCCCATCAAAAACCTGTCAGTTTCTTATCAGACGAATATTGTATTTATATTTGTAAATTTTACTATCCAATTGGAAGCTATTCGGTAAAACCGAATATGGACAACAGCAATCATAAGTGAGAAAAAAGGCGAGAGAGAGAGAGAGAGAGAGAGAGAGAGAGAGAGAGAGAGAGACAATGTCTGTTGCCCAAGTAACCAAGTGAAATAAATACTATACTTCTTCGTTCATTTGCTCATTTTCATGCTGACGTCTACGATAAAGACATATTCAAGACGAATAGTGGAAGTACGTGTCTCGATGTCAGATAATATATTGGTAATCATTAATTAATAATTGGAATACCAAATATTGCGATAGCTAACGCGTAAAAAAACACTGTTACGCAACTCACATCCACGGACGCCATTTTGAATTCAACGGGTGGAAAAACTGTATAAGGAAACTCCAAGATCGGCAAATACCCGAATAGATCGGATGTTGATTATATATACCTACAAGTTTACAGAGTGAAATAAGTTGTTAATATAAGATATTTACGCTCAAATAAAACTAATTTTGGCGGAATCTGAAGTTTTTAAGAGAGCATTAGCCCGTACTACCTTTATCTGTTATCCATAGAATATGACCCTGAGGTAAATAGCCCATCACGACCCACCATAAATAAGAAACCGCCACTGTACTATCTTACGCAGTTCCTGTATTTATCTTACACATTTATAACATAATCCTCCTTTCTGTAGTATTTAATAAATGATAAAGTTTAAATCTATTTTAGATATGTTTATGTATAATTTGAATTAAGGGCGACTCTAGGGCTGGGCCTAGGACTTAGGCCTACAGGTACAGGCTAGAATGGAACGTTATCTTGGGGAGCACGCGAAGTAAAAAGGTTACTGTATCAATCCGCGGGTTCAAACCCGCCCAGAGCGATGGTTTTTAAGTGTGCTCCATGTCAGTAGATTTACTGCCATGTGAAAGAACAGAACTCCTACGGGACGAAATTCCAGTATACCTACAGGAGGCGCTCATATGACCCTGGCAATACTTTTCCAGAAATATCGTGCAGTTGCGGGTATCTGGCAAGAAAGTGATAAATGAATCGGCTCTTTTGCATTGCATAGCTCTACAAATCGGAGATAATGCTCAAAGATACAGGCATGGTATTTTACTGCCATGTATCTATGTAACGGTAGCCTCTACTGGCTCCGATTTATTCATTCCGTCTATTCCGGAAGCTCGGGACGGAAACATTGATTCCTGATTTGGGTTTAAGGGCACTCAACTTTTCGTTCATCAGCGAAAGAAAAAGAAAGTAAAAAAAGATCGATTCGCTGCGTGCTATCGAAATAAGATCCGAAGGTGATGGTTATGGTGGACGACGATATATGGCTGTATCACAGTGTTTTAAGTTTCAGACATTTTCACACGAGAGAAGATTTAAGTCGGGGTCTGATGCTCAAAACGTGCATTCTCATACTCAACTACCAATGTTGGTGAACATAATGCCAACAGCACGCGAGTGTTTAACGTTTAAAATACCCATAAACTGGTGACGTCATATACCTACCTATTTCAAACAGCTTACACAGAAGCACCAGTAAAATGTTGATATGTGCACTCACATGACTTTCTCTACTCCTCTTGTCCAAACTACCATGGCAACGCCTATTCCTCTGTCTACTTCATGTTGGTCGATATGAACGTTTGGTCATATCCTTATTACATATTTCCGTATAGGTACAGAGGGAATACAGCAGGCTTAAGTGACAGTCAAGTCTTTTAAGAGCTGTTCACTATGTTGTGGTTTTGACATTCCATTCTCATTGTACTTCCAGGACATAAAAGGATATAACGACTTGTTGTTTAAAAACCGTATAAGTACTGGAAAATTCAAACAAAAAGTGAGGAATATCTCTGAAATGGTTCTCTCCACAAAAATGTATTTGACATAAACTGTGTTCTTTAACGAAATCTAGATTTTTGTGAAATAACATTTTGTCTATCTCTTACAGTTTACCAGATATGCAAAAGTCATCAAGAACGAAGAGAATTTTAGCCTATTCCCAGAAAATTCAAGATTTACATTTCATTCATTATGAACATAAATTAAGCACAAGTTAAGTGGGTGAACCATTTCTGAGATATTCCTTGTTATTTGTGTGAGTTTTGTAGTATTTAAAACTTTTCTCAAATGGAAGGTCGTTATTCACTTCTTATCCCTTGGCCGTGCAAAGAGAACGGAAATTCGATGTTTTAAAAGACTTGACTGTTGTTCAGAGCCTACTGTATTCCCATATTCCCCTTGTAGCTACAACAAAGTCAGCTATAAGATAATTCCTGCAAATGTTTATCTCGACTAACATGAGCAAGATAGACCAATAAGAGTGTGTAAGAATGGGTTAGTACAAGAGTAGAGAAAGACATGTGAGTGCAACACATCAGATTTTGATTTATGCTGTTCATAGATACACACACGGACCTGTTTACTTTTTATTCAGAGGAGTTCAAAACGTGTATTTACAGTGAGACATAGGTATGGAATTTTGGGTGGAATGCAATACCTTCTCTACGTGCTATCACGTGGTAGGTAAAGAAAATAAAAATGAATAGAACCATTGATTATGATATGGAGTTCAGTGTTTTGCAAACTCCATCAGCTGCTTCGTAAGTGAGAACCGCAACATGAGTGTAAAAAGATTGCTGTAACCCTACAAGAACATCCTAGTGTTTAACAAGAAAAACGGACAGGCACCAAGGAAGAGATTTGAAGAGAAGTGAAGGAATCACAATGTTGAAGCGACATGCTCCATTGGGTAGGTATAACATTGCGATTTGGTGTTGACCACGTACATACTTGTAGACCAAGTGTTACTGACCTGTGTAGAGGTTGACAGGGGGGAATAGGCACCCACTCCCCCGTGTCAGTGACCTGAAAGAGCGCCGAGTATCGCGGTGCCTTCTCCGTCACTTCCTCGTAGCTGGGTGGGGCATCTACCTGCAAACAGATGCATAGGTAAAGCTTACCCCATTTATCACTCACAGCTTTTCCTACTCATCCAACGTTGTACAACTACATTAAATAATAATAATAATAATAATAATAATAATAATAATAATAATAATAATAATAATAATAATAATAATAATAATAATAATAATAATAATAATAATAATAATAATAATAATAATAATAATAATAATAATAATAATAATAATAATAATAATAATAATAATAATAATAATAATAATAATAATAATAATAATAATAATAATAATAATAACAATAACAATAACAATAATAATAGTAATAGTAATAATAATGTTTCCCCCCCCCCTAAAGAACTAGTGCATAGGATGGAATAAGTCTCGTTCTCCACCATTGAAAAAGGGGAGAAAAGGGCTTCGGATGCTTGCTGCAGCTCCGAGGGGCGAGACGGAGAAATGCAGATTTAAGCGCAGGAAAAAGCACATCAAGGCTTCGGAAACCAATGTCGCTATACTCACACGAGCGTCCCCGAAATGTGCAGTATGAGCACGACTGGTCGCATAGCAATAGCACATAGAGTTTAAAGCAAGAAGGACAGTCTTTTAATTGTGCAATTGCTGCGGTCCTCGGCCGCTGTATTAGTATGATAAATTAGTGATAAATTGATAATAAAACAGGGAAGGCCTACTGCAGCTCTGCCGCACTTGTAAAGTTGTAATTTGAGCAGAAGGAAAACAAAAATCCTTATAAAAGGTATTTCAATATAAAAGGATAATTATGCGTGGCTGACTGGTTCACGCGAATTCAATAAACTTTATTGCGGGCCTTACTTGTTGTTTGCAACTGAAAAAACACCCTGGAATAATACGGGTTTTGCAAATTTAGCGTATTTAATCACAGCTTTGGATAAACATAGGAGATCAATAATGCATATTAAATCTTTTACAGGAGTGAAAACTTTCGGCTCTCAACAGGTAGACCATTCATTGAATTATCAGAAAAAATTGCTGTCCGTTTGCATAAAGAAAATAGAAATGTATTGAATATATTGATAGATGCAGTGGTACTTCTTGCAAAACATCATGTTCTTTTAGAGGCCATGATGAAAGCGAGGAATCATTAAATAAAGGCAATTAAATAGAACTGCTACAACTTCTGTCTAATTATGATATGGCAGTGTATCAGCATTTAAAGACAGCTGCCGTTTTCAAAGGCTTCTCGGCTCTCATTCAGAACGACCTAATCGATGCGGTGGTCAGCGTTGTTAGAGATAAGATCAATCAGATTTTGATAATGCTACTCTTATTGCACTCATACTCGATGAAACAACTGATGTCACTAAAAAGTCAATTATCTACTATTCTACGCAATGTTGACGAAGGCAATTACAAAGAACGATTTCTACATTTCACTGATATAAATTCTGACCGAACAGCCAGTGGTTTATTTGAATGTGTAAGACTATAGATGAATTAGGATGTTCAGAAAAAAAATTGTTGCTCAAACTTTCGATGGTGCTGCAGTAATGACCGGGTGTGTTGATGGACTTCAGACTTTAATTAAAACCGAGCATTCTTCAGAGGCGTAACGTCAATGAATGTGAGAGATATATTACATGCCCTGTAATTTTCCTCAAATTGACTGCCAAATTGATGTTCATTATAATTTTGTTATACATAATCGTTTTAATGTCATTAAAAATCAAGCTTTCGTAAACATTTTGATTTGAATTCGCGCCGCTCTGCAGCATTATGTTTGGAAACAACAGCATCTGTCGTCAGCTGGAAGAGACTGGTGTGCGCCTGAGTCAAAGTATGTGGTATGTAAGAACACATTTCCTGTTAAAAATCGCGCTCACGTTATTGCATTTATAGTCGTGAATAGGGAATAATTCGCGGTTTTTTGTTTTGCATCTTGTATTTGTGCTCTTCAACTGTTGGCATTTTGGGCATGATTTGGAAACTTCGTTACTTATTATTAAAGCAAAATGTTGGTTAAGATTCGCGCGGATTATATGCGACGTAGGTATGTGACAGAGGCAATCACATCCAAGAGGTCACTATGAATCAGAGCTAGGGCGTAAACAAAACTGCGTTTCCTTGCCGTTCTTGAAACGAAAAACAAAATAAACTGTTATGTGATCGACAAACTGAATGTAAGAAGCTCCCAAACATTAGCATTTGTCTAAAAAGCAATATGTAATTAAAGCAGATCCTCAAAGCCCGCATTTAGTATTGCCACGGATATTAAAATACGTATAACGCATCAAACATTAAAACATATTAAACATCAAAGTTTATGAAAGCGAGTCCTGGCTGTGTCGTAGTACTTAAAACAAATATTTTGCTAACCTTTTCTTTTTTTTTTTTTCTCAAAAGAAGTGTTTAGATAGCGGTTATGAAAATTTAAATAAAATTTATAAGGCACCCATAAAACACAATAATTCTTGTAACCATATAATATGCAAAAAACAACTAGAAATGTTTGGGATACAGCCAGGAATAGAATGTTCACTGAATAATCAGTATAAGCTCCCAGTTAAAGAGCATAACAATGAAGTGAAAAAGAACAGAACTTTACTTTCTGATTTTGTGCAGCCTGTATGTTTTCTAGGAAAATAGGCATTTGCTTTTCATAGTCCCAACGAGAATAAAGGATCTTCAAGGCAATTATATAGAATATTTAAATGTATTAGCAATAAAATAAATAAATATTTTGTTGTTTAACGACGCTGCCAATTGCCAAGATCACATGAGGTCGCCGGTGTTCCGGAATTTCGTCCCACAGGAGTTCTTTTACACGCCAGTAAGTTTACTGACATGGAGCTGTCGTTTTTAAGCACATTTAAGAACCATCGGTCTGGGCCGGATTTGAACCCGCGACCTTGGGATCTGCAGACTAGCATCTAACCAACTGAGCCATCCAGACCGACAGAATTAGCAATATATGACGCCTCTCTAAAAGTGCACTTGGAAAGGTAGCGCCTGTTTTTCGTGCAACTTCGCCTGATACTCAGAATGGCCCAATTTCAAGTATGAGTGCCGTCATTACATGGAATTAAGAAAGACATTTCTGATGCCTATTGTGGTATTAGATAAGACTCATGACATTAATAGTGAAGAACAACTCTGTACCTACAGTTCTTACATAAATGCTGATGGAGATGTTGAACAGAGGTTTATTTGATTTACAGATGTAAGTTATGACAGAAAAGTAGCTCCTTTTTTGAATCATGCTCAGTATTATCGACTATTTCTTTCAGAAAAGATAAAAGAATTGAAGGGTAATTCTGTTTAAATTGGGTCATATTTTAACGAATTTTACAATATTCCTTGGATTGCATACCCGAGTCTGATGTCACGCTATGCCACTGGTTATACTCACACACTTAATCTAATACTTTCCCAATCTGTGAATTTTATTTAGAAACCAGGCAATTCTTTTTTTTTTTCCCTTAATGGTTTATGCGCTTTTTTCTCACACTCCTTTTCACGTACAGATCTTCTTAAAATCGTTACTGACCATAAAATGCTAAGTGTCGCACCTATATGATGGAATTTTGGGTAAGCAGAGCTCGCGACTTATCAGTTTCTTTACTTCAATGGAGGAGGAACCTGGAGACTGGTCTGGTGAAGATGTCAACATGCCTTTAAGGTTTGTGCGATTTCTCTCAAGGACTCAAATCAACTGTTTCTTGACTCTGTTCAGTAAAGTGTTTGCTTTTTCAGATATTCTTTTTGAAATTCTACAAAACAAGAGCAAGATATCTATTACTGTGCGGAAAAAGTAAACGGATTTGTTATCACATTGCAAAATATTAGCAACACAGGATTTGAGGGATTATGGACAGAAACTGTGAGCGTTGCTAATGAAGAGGATCAAGAAAGGCCTAGAAAGAGAAATTGTCGTGAAGATGAAACCTATTCTCCGTACTTAAGGGTTTTCTGTGACATCCTGGACATATTAATAACTCAATCTAAATTAACATTTGAATCACAGAAACGGGTGAAATTTCTAGATTCCAAACATTTTACGAGTGACCATTAAAATTTTCTAACAAATGTATTATGTGAACTAAGCGAACCATGTTTCCTATTTCGATATACTGTCTTTATAAAATGAACTGAAACATGGGCGTCGCGAACGGGGGGGGGGGGGGGGGGGGGGCAAAGGGAGCCGCGGCCGGGGGGGTTGCTGAACTTAATGTGCAATCAATTATTGACTATTAAACAATTATTTTAATTTAGGACAATTGTTATTTAGCACAAATCAATACGGTTAACTGCAACAAATACAAATTTCGACAATAAAATGAATTAATAATATCTGATTGCAAACTTCCAACATGTGCCCCCCCCCCCTGGAAAAAAGTCTGCCGACGCTCATGAACTGAAAGTGTTATATTCACTTCAAGAATTTTCGAACAAGGGTGTTTAAACTATTGCAAATTATATGAAACCAAATGGACTTGATGTTGTATACAGTGAAGTTTATAAACTATGTGAACTGATTTTAACATTTCCTTCCACTACTGCAAGGAGTTTTCCAGCCTTGAAACGAATAACATATTTACAGGCAACACAAAAATTAATTCGTATGAGTAACCTGGTTCTTCTATTGTTGGAAAAAGAGATACTTCTTTCACTGAGAAAGCCCAATGAGGAATTGCGTTTTGATAGCGTGACAACGTAGTTTACATGTAAACAAAAACGACTGGAATTATTCATGTATACATAAAAAAGTATGATAAAGTTGTTCATTTTACCTTTATAGTTGTATTAAAGTAATAATTATTATTACTATTTTATTACTATTATTATTATTATTGAAACCGAAATTATAATGTCAATATATATTTGATAATGGAAAGAAAAAAAAGGATATTCTAGTCAATAGTTAAGGGGAAAACGTAATAAAGCTGAATATGTTAAAGTCTCAAGAATGGAAGCCTAGGCAGATTTAAATGAGTGATAAGGTTACAATTGTTATTTGTACTAAGCCATAGTGATTCCGCGGGCTGATTCCTATCTTAGCATGACGTGCTCTAAAGTTAGCCAATGGAAATCGCTTCCTTCGTGTTGCTCGCGCAAAAAAACAAATGCAACGCAACACACACTCGTCTTGAATCGAGTCGAGATAACGCACGTGCAACTTGGGAGTTGTACGTAAGCTAGCACGTATACATAATTCGGCGGTTGCTAAAGGGTGACAAAGTTAAAGTGTTATAACGTTGTAGTTGAAGTTAAAAAGTTACATTCTATTTAAATATCGTCGGCAGTTCTCTACAAATCTGGAAATTTACAAATAAAGTGATATGTTGGTTAATTCTTCGTTTGGTTCCATTCCTACCATAACTCACGCATACCCTGTAGATTAGAACCTCTTGCTAGAGCTAGAGATCTTATAGGTCTTAAAGGCGACGTCTTCGACAGAGAGGAACATTTTGCGTCATTATTATTATTATCATCATCATCATCATCATCATCATCATCATCATCATCATAGTGGTTGTTGTTTTTATTATGAATGATAATAGATTTCAAATGACAAGCCGTATACCGGAACATCGCAATTTATTTTTGCATGTAGTGTAGTGCATTGTATCTACCTTTGAACTGAGTCCAATAGACGCCAATATGTGGAACAGAGAGCATCAATAAATTCAGCTACTTGGAAATGTCGATTTGTGTAACACAACGTCGGACTTAGAAATATTCTGCTCTGCTAATGCGCTCAATCATTTTTTTCCATGGCAGTACAAAAATACAATATTCAGAGATAGTAAAATTGGCGTCGTTACAAAATGTGACATTTAATATTGAAATTAGCGATCATCAGATTTTATTTCAAAAAGAAGCCATTACAATTTGGATAAATATTTCATGTTAAATAACTTACTTTCGTGTGCAATCATAAATACGATAAATAGAACTAAACTAACCGGTCTTTAAAAATAATTACAATTTGTATAAAAGCTTCGTATTAGATAATTTACTTTACGAGTTTTTCCATGTAAAGCGCAGTTTGAAATGGGGGACATTCGTGTCGCATTCTCAACTACCAAGTATGGTATCTAACTGACTTTTCGTTTTTGAGTAGGCACACACGCGCGCGGGGCATACACACACGCACGTACGCACACACACACACACACACACACACACACACACACACACACACACACACACACGGACCTTTTTCTAAAAGATGGGCTTCCAGTAAAATCTCAATATCGAATGTTTGGGTGGAATGCACTGTTTCTCCTATTTACAATACGTAGTAGTAGATAAAGTAAAAATCAAAAGGTAGTAATGTACACCGTGGACAAGAAATAAATAAATTAAATAAAAAATAATAAAAAAATGAGTCATGTCTGAAACGACAGTGCCTTGATTGATGATATGGGTTAGTGATATTAAGATTTGGAACTTGTGAGAGCTTGTTGCTGCCGCTACACAACTATATCACGGATGGTGTAAACAAGGCGCTGTGCCTTATGAATTTGACGCTCCACACATGACTCATTTTTTGTCCCCTGGTGTCTTATGCGCGCAATAGATTTCAGAACCTTACTGCCGTATTCCAGGGAGTTGCTACGTGACTTGAGGGATGAATTGCAGCTTATTACCTATATGGTATCCTCATTTCCTGTAGTGACGTGGGGTTGTGGACATTCCATGTTACTTTCTATTATAAACAAGCAAGTCGACTCTTGCACAACTTATATTTACCTCTAGTATTGCTTAAATAAAACAGTATTTCTAAATAAAACATAGCACATACAAATTAATTTTAAACATCTGGAGTGTAGTCATTAGTAATGAATCATTTCCTGAAACAGAAACATGTAAATATACA
Organism: Tenodera sinensis; assembly: GCA_030765045.1. NCBI lineage: Eukaryota > Metazoa > Arthropoda > Insecta > Mantodea > Mantidae > Tenodera > Tenodera sinensis. The sequence continues at coordinate 49,938,301 of CM060966.1, forward strand.
TATTTTTAGGAATGGCACCTCGACACTATCAATACTTCGATACCCTCGATACTCGATAATATCGAAGTACGTCTAGTGCTTTGAGATAAACTTTCGGTACTTTTTTCGTTACTTTAACTTTTTCAGCATTGAAATTAGCTGTGTTTAACTTTATGGTAGATAAAGAATGAAAGGAATCGAGACTTCAAGTTATTCCTCGCACGAATCCCCAAAGGAGTTGCGTATCCTGTGAAATTGCATACACTCTTGTCTAAATGAAATATGAAAAATAATGCAGATAGGAGTAAAGGTTCTCATGTAACATGCAGCGTTAACTGAGTTGTGAAACAAGCTAATTTAACTATCACACTAACTCGCGTTTCTGCAATAGTCTGACTTGATGACTTACTTATTTACCTGCTTTGGTGACCAAAATTTGTGAATCCAGCAGAAGCACGCCAAGACGTGAGATAATACAGCACATGGAAATATTTGCTTCTTTGCCTCCACCTGTCAATTTGTGTTTACGCAAGTCAAACTCGGGTAACGAGTTTTACATTGTTACACGTCGTTTTACCGATGTATAAAGGTGATATTGAATAAAACATAAATGAAATGTGGACCTATTTTGAAATAGACCACTTATAATAACAGAGCAGTATGTAAAATACGAAGGAAAACACTTCCACGCAATAATAAATCACACAACACAACAAATGTAATGAATTATTTTACATTCATACACTGAGTGAAGCTGACAGAAGCCCTATTGAAAAAAGCAATGTGCGAGTTTGGTTTCGCTGTAAGAATATGATGCTGCGATATTTGAAAACGATGAACAAAAACAAAAATCTGATGAGTTGCACTCACATACTTTCTCTACCCTCGTATTAACTATTCTTACAAACTCCTATTCTTCTATCTTCTTCGTGTTAGTTGAGATAAATATTTGCAGAAATTATCTTATTGCTCGTTTTCTTGTACGTGAAACGGGAATATGACAGTCAGATATTTCAAAGCTTTCAAATTCCGTGCTCTTTGCACAGTTAACATATAAACAAATGAGTAGCGATGTTCCATTTGACAGAAGTATAAGTTCTCCAAAACTTACACAAATAACGAAGAATATCTCCGAAATGGTTCACTCTAAAAAAAATATTCGGACATAAATTGCGATGTTTCAGCTATATTTTTTGTATAGTAAGATTTTGTGTATCTCTTTCGGTTTACGAGTTATTTAAAAGTCATCCAAAGTAAATACGACTACATAGGCTGTAGCCAGAAAATTCAATATATATATTTCATTTGTCATACAAATATCTTAAACATCTGGCATTTTAATTGTACTGGTTAGAGCCATTTTAAAGAAAATAAACATTTTCGAAAAATTTTCACGTAAAGGGTAGCTTAGGCTGAGGCTATTTTCTTCAAAATCTTCGTATCACATCCTTGAAGGACAATAAACTTGAATAGCAACTTTGGTTTTTAACCGACTTTTCGTTTTTGAGTTATGCTATCCACAGACTGACAGACACACACACACACACGCGCTGTTTTTTTTCTCCTAAAAATGCTTTTTTTTATTCAGAGGGTCTCAAAACATATACTTCCAGTGAAATCTCGACCTCGAATTTTTGGGTGAAATACAATACTTCCTCTACTTACCAGTAGAGAAAGTAAAAACTGGTCACACGCGTTTATGCACAGAAAACTGCTAATAAGAACATTATTCAGTGAACTAGCTATCGCCTTTACAGGGTTTCATAAATAATATCGGTACCTAGTATCTAGAAATAGCATTATCATTACATCATTAATATTTTTATAATAGTATGTTGTTCAGTATCACATTACTACATATTTTCAACGTTACCCGTGTTTCTGGCCATGCATAGCTTAACTTAATAATATTATTATTATTATTCTTATTATTATTATTATTATTATTATTATTATTATTATTATTATAATGATGATGATAATGATAATGATAATAATAATAATAATAATAATAATAATAATAATAATAATAATAATAATAATAATAATAATAATAATAATAATAATAATAATAATAATAATAATAATAATAATAATAATAATAATAATAATAATAATAATAATAATAATAATAATAATAATAATAATAATAATAATAATAATAATAATAATAATAATAATAATAATAATAATAATAATAATAATAATAATAATAATACCTAATAAACTTTCGAAACACGGTATCATCAATTTTCTCCTGTAGGCGTGAGAAGAGATTGAATAATTCTCCTAGGAGCGATCCCAGACCTGCAGGGTGATGGTTGCTCGGCGGGGCCTGGCGCCGGAATGAAACGATTTCAGCACTTGTTAGGCACTTCCGTGCGTCTCTGTGGCCGTCTAGCTGCGACCCTATGGCACCCTGTGGGTACCCCCCCCCCTTACTTCATCCCTGCCCCCTGGGGTATGGTAGCCACAATAGATCTGTGTTGATCGCGGTGCGCGAGGTGTCGCCCTCGTGTTTACCCTGTACCCTGTATAAACATTCATTATTGTTGACACAAAACAATATTACATATTATTACTTTATGCAAAAATGTACATCTTCACGGTATTTAAGGGATATGAATAAATTTTGAATGCAATCGACAGGTAGGTATATCTAGGAACTGAGTCCACACCGAGCGAAGTAGTGTCATGGTAACACGTGCGACTCACATTCAGGAGGCTCCAAGTTCGATACCCGGTGACCGCCTTCTCTGATCCATGGGTTTTTTGTGATTTCCCCGGGTCGGTGTGCGAATGCTGCTATCACAGCTTCCCTGTAGCCATAATTTCCTTCACTATCATCTGTTTCACGGTTGCAGGAGCAGCAGACGGTGTTCCGTGAGCTGTAGCTGGGCCCTATCAGGGGAGATCGCAGAGATGGTCTTGTGAGTGGTCTCCGGCGTCGTCGCGCTGGAAACGTTAGGGACCCCATCCATGCTTGCGCCCATCGTCATCCGGATTTGGTCGCCCTTCGAATCTGTCCCCTCGTCACTCGGTTCCAGAGGTCACGGTAGAAGCAGAAAGGGGCGGATGACCTGCCCTGGGGTGCTATGCCCCGGTTGTTCGGACCTGTCCGAGGTACGTACCTTTACCATTACCTGCACCTACTTATTTGATCCTTTTGGCTTTACCACGGAACCCCTACCTACTGGCAAGATCTGGCTCAACAGACCAAGAAGAAACCAGAGGTGCTGACTTGCCCAAACATGCTAAAGCGCTAATTAGGCCAGTGTGGAACAGCTCCTGGCTACATTATGTAAGCGTGGTATTCTTCCAGAAGCAAACTACTTGGTACTTGATTTGCATTCCCATCACCAGTCAAACTGCGTAGTCTGCAACCTAATTATAAGAAGGTGCGGTTCCACCTTGTTTCCATTTTGGTTACTGGATAAGTAAATTACAGTGTAGGCGGTTAATTTGTAACAACACAAGGCAGTGAACTACCACAGTAAGAGGTTGGCAATTATGGTTCAAAAAAAGAGAAAATGAAATAATATAATCTGCTTGCATCAAATTAAAATAAGAAGCTTCGCCTCGAAAATTCTGTGATCGTTCTTAGAAAGCAACATCCTGAAATGTAACGGGGTAAAGCAAATCTGATGTGTAATAATCATACGACTTTCTCAACAGATCATTTACTGCATATCTACGAGGACTGTCCCAGAAGTACCCGACCTAAGAAAAAAACCACAACAATTTTGAAAAAAAAAAAAAATCTCTATTTCTCTACGCAGTCTCCTTTCAGCTTTATGCTCAATAACTTCAGAACCGTTGAGCTCTGCAAAATAGCCATCAACTGCAGACTCCACCTCTTCATTGTTGGCAAATCTTTTAATCCCAAGCCTATTCTTCAAATTTCCAACTTAAGCTGTATAAGGTCCATACTTTATACCATAATCGTTCGTTTGAAACAACGGCTATTTATACGTCAGGTTCACGTAATACTGGGACAGCCCTTGTATTATTGAATAGATGCAAACGAGGCCCTATTTTTATTCTCTTTACCACGTAGTGTACATATTAGGTAGAGAAGGTATTGCATTCCATCCAAAAATTCGATACCGATATTTCAATGGAAATACACATTTTGAGGTGTGAATAAAAATAGCATTTTTTAGAAAAAGATTCGTTTCTGTGTGTCGTGTGTGAATAGCACAACTCAAATCAAAAAGTTGGTTGAACACCAAACTTCATATTCAAGTTCAGCGTCTCTCAAGAATGCGACACGAAGATGTACAAGAAAATTCACAATCCCAAACTACGCTTTTTATCGAAAAATTTTGATTTCCTTAAAATAGGCTGTAATCATTTGTTTAAAATGGCAAATGTTCAATATACTTTATGACAGCTTAAATATACTGGGTGTCCCAAAAAAACACCGACAGCGCTTAGTATGTTGCGCGGGACGGCAAACTGATGGGTTTTCGAATAGGAACTCCTGTCCGGAAATGTGCGGTTTGGACGCTGGAGAGCGTGGAAGTTTGACAACGAACGGTTGTAGCAGTTTGCTAACATTCGTTTTGGTATTTTAATACGGAAGGTATGCAACCCTATAGCCTTCTGTATACTGGAATGAACGATCTCAGCATAAAAATATTCCTGCACATGCGTTAAATTCCTCCATAGAGTCTCTAGTGCGCATCCTACTGCGTTACTTAAGTAGTTTCCAGTACAGTAACGTTTTTAAGAGCAGTGTTACATGTACCAGCACACAGCTGCTGAAATAGCCGACTTGAGCACTAGCACACTGATGTAAATGTGCGGAATCACCTCAGCGTCGCATATTCAAATCGATGCATTGCTAGAGGAGGGTCAGTTCTATGACCAACACAATCGCCAGATCTGACTATTTTCTGTAGAGTTGTTTGAAGAGTATGGTGTATGACGCTCCCGTAACGACAGCGGAGGACCTTATGGCTCGAGTCTTAAACACAACCACACATATACCATGTGCATGAGGCTCACCACCGCCTTTATGCAATGACGTAGGAGGTACATGGTTCTAAGCTCGTTTGTAATGTAGACAGCTAGATGTTGGGTTTATTGATGAAATGTGAACGTACACCCATCTCACGTTTCAATGCGCTACAGCGCCCAAACCGTGCATTTCCGGACAGGCGTTCCTATCTCAAAACTGATCAGTTTGCCGTCCCGCACAACATACTAGGCGTTGTCGGAGTTTTTTGGGGACATCTGCATATCCATAATTTTGTGGGAATAGCCTCTGAAGTCCTCTTCATTCTGGATGACTTTTGCATGTCTAGTAAACCGCAAGACAAAATCTTGCTAAAAAATAAGATCTCGTTAAAGCAGACAGTTTATGTCAAATCAGTTTTTACATATATGTTCTTTCTGGTTTAAATTTTACAACGCATATTTTTATTAATTGGAAGTTGCTGTTCTCCTTTTATATAGTCTTGACCATCCAAAGAGAATGGAATGTCTAAGTCATCAAATAGCGACCAGCTCTTAAAAGATTTGACTATCACTTAAGCCTAATGTATTCTATTTCCATTGTTCCTATAAGCAAATATGTCATAAAGTATTTCTACAAAAGTTTATCTCGATTAATATGACTTAGAAGAAAAAGAGTTTTTAAGAACTGTCTGTACAAGAGTGAGTATAGAAAGTCCTGTGAGTGTGCGCATCAGATTTTTTAAAGATGATCCAATGAAGTGAATTCCACTCATGCTATTAACGGTCATTCTACCGTATCATCTTTTATTCCGTTTAATGGCTTACATGCTTAGCTACACAACAGGTATTGCATTTTCCTTCAGATTAATTTGTTTACCACTTAACAGGAATAGATCAGCTGTAATAATTTCACAATACTCTTACTTAACAAATTTACAAGTGGTCATGATTGGTTGAAATTGAAGCAAGTCTTGGACTAGAAACGTTCAATGCCAAAAATCTGGCAGTACATGAAAAAAAATATGCATTGAATTTAATTTATTTGTTTCCGGGTGATACCGAAATTTAGATTTCCAATCGAATGGGCTTGATAAAGACACGTTTTAATTTAATTGCCGGATGTGAGATTTGCGATAAGTGTTAAGTAATAACATACATAGATAATAGAGCAGGAAGTGTTGTAAGGTGGGCAAGATATGAGTAAATAATAGTCGTTAAATTTGTAGGATAAACACATTATTGGTTTGAAATTAACGAGTCATGACGTCATACTACATAGTTTAAATACACGTTTGAAAGTCAAGTCTACCAACCTTAAAAGTCGCGCGATATATTTAATAAAATATAAAGTAAACATCGTTTAATCCTAAAAAGGTAATTATATATTCGAAATTCATAAAAGAACATGTTATAATAGAAAGGGACATTTCTAAATTGCGGGAAAAGGAAATAGCATTTTGGATACGAGGCTTTCTTGGATGACGTCATGACATTCAAAATTGAAGTGAACGGTTTTCTTAGCGTGGGTAAGCGAGAAAGCGTCTGGTCACTTCCCAGACCAGTACTGCAGGTTGTGCTGTGCGGACGTGAGTGCGATTCCTCTACATATACAATCGGCATTGCTCCCGCATGTATCTAAGATGCAATAAATAGTATGCAAAGGTTTCTTGGGTTGTCTATCACACACCTACGCAGACCCGAGATAAAATAAAGAGATCTCAAGCTGAGCTAGCGGGAAAGAACCAAATCAACGGGCGACAACGAGAACCGAACAACGACTACAGCTTCAAATGGCGATCCAACCACGAGGACACAACGACTTCCCGCCTCAAATGGCAACCCAACGTGTGGCGTCGAAAGAATGGACCAACCCCAAGACGACCAAGCCAGCATCGAGCCAGCAGACAAGAAGGTGCCCAGCGTGTCAACATCTGTGAAACGTGTAGTGAACAAGTTTAAGTGCAGTTTAAAAAAAAAAAATAATAGTGAAACAGTGAAAATTATTAAATATTGGTGAGTAGAAAAACACATGTAAATAGCTTAGAAATGGAAGACAGTGATAGCGATTTTCTAGGTTTTGAGAGTCCGGAAATTGAGAAAAGTGTAGTTAGGATGGAAGAATATAGTCAGAATGTAATTGGTAGCAGAATATGCCAAGAAGTAGAAGATCAGAACGTTAGAGAAACACCTAGAGGTAGTTCAGAAATGTTTAGTAGTAATTCAGAAAGGCCAGCAATTATGTCAGAAATAGAGAATATGTTTCAAAAGATAATGAAAAAGATGAGTACAGAGTTAAGTCAAAAGATAGATGAAAATAGTAAAGAATTAAGAACAGTGAAAAAGATGAATACAGAGTTAAGTCAAAAGATGAGTACAGAGTTAAGTCAAAAGATAGATGAAACTAGTATAGAGTTAGGACAGAAATTAGAGAAGGGACAACAGGAATTGGGAATGCAATTGGAGAATCAGAAGAGAGCTTTAGAAACCTTTAGGGAAGAAGTTAGGGAGGAAATTAATAAAGTCAGTAGTGAAGTAAAAGAAAATAGAGAACAGGTTAAGGGAGAATTAGAGACAATAAGGCAAGAAGTAAAGAATTCTGAAAAGAAATTAGGTCAACAAGTGAGTGAAAAATTAGATAAAGAAAGGGAAAAAGTAACATATAGATTAGACAAACAAAGGGAAGAAATTAGAGAAGAGTTACAGGGGTGTAAAGTTAGAATAGAAAGATCTGATGTAGAAAGTGAAAGGCAGGCTAGAAATTTGGAGGATGTTACAGACCAAATAAAAGGGGTAGTAACAGAAATTACTCAGGTAAAAGAGGCCTTAGAAAATTTGAAATTAAATGAAAATGCATGTAATCACAACAATCTTAATAATGAAGCTGCAAGAAACGAGGCAATACCAGGAGTATCAGCTGACATTTCAATGCAAAATATGGGTAACAGTAATTCCCATTCTGATCTCGGAAATAGTGCAGGGACAGGTGACAATTCAAATTTACATTGGCCTAACCATGTCTTAAATGAAATGACACCTCCAGTTTTTGAAAATGAAGATTCAGATGATCCTAAAGCCTTTTTAGAAGGGTTACAAGAGTACTTCACGGTGAAACGTATACCAGAGGAGTACAAGATGGTGATAGTAAGAAAATGCCTAAAGGGTAATGCTGCTAATTGGCTAGGCCTTTCTATGGGTAACAATAATGATTACAGGACCTTTAGGAACATCTTTTTAACCAGATATTGGGGAGCTAGTAGGCAGGCTAATATTAGAGTTGAATTAAGCAATGGAAAGTTTAATCCTAGATCGGAGGAATCGATGGTCAACTATTTTATGAGAATAGCGAGAAAATCGAAGATGTTGGATCCTCCCTTAGATGAAAAAGACCTAATAAATATAGTTACTCCACATTTTCCGGAAACGCTTCAACACTACCTAATCATAGCCCGACCCGATAGCATTGCAGCTATGATCGAATTATTATCAGCCTTAGAAGTCAATAAGCCAAAACATGCATTTGGAAATAAATATGAAGAAAAAGAAACTGTAAATTCTTTCGGGCAAGGGGCACAGTATTATCAGAATAGAAGTGAGATTAGGGAAAGATATAAAGGACCAGTACCAAGGATGGAATCATTCCGGTGGGAAAATCAAGGTAGATATAACCAGGAAGGGCATCACCAAAATAGAAATGGTAATCAAAGGGGAAGAAATATAAGGGTGAATTATATGAATACAAATAGATTTGATCGAGGTAGACGGGGACGTTATTTTGGACATAGTAGAAATTCAAATGATGGGTATTGGACAAACGGAGATAATGAGTTTAGACCGAGGTCACCAAGACAGGGAGAAAGGTATTCTAATGGACGAAATTCCCCCGAAAATGCTGAAATGGTTGAGGCCATTAACACGGTCAAAAACATGGTAGGAAGTAACCCCGATTTAATGCAGGAAAACAGAAGTAACAATTCGGGAAATAGTACAGGAGCAATACCTAAAAATCAGGGAAACGCCAGACCCGGTCAAACGCGCCTTCAGTGAGAACTGGGTATCCTAGTAATGACTGTGATAAGTACTCGGAAATAAATAGTCCTGGAAGGCAAATGATGATACAAAAGAAAAGAGAATGGAAAAATAGAATCGACGAAAACGAAAAAGTAGGAGATCCACCTAAAATCAAAATTGGAGTAAATGGAAAACAATACAATGCAATTATAGATACGGGATCAAATAGCACAGTATGCTCACAAAATTTTTATGATAATTTACAAAGTAGTGGTTTTAAAGTAATGTCTTTACCAGTTAATGGGATATATTGCTCGCTAGCTGTGGGAAAACGAAAAGCAATGATAAATATTGAAATAAATGGGAGAATACTAGGAATTTTATTTCTGATTGTAGGAAGACTTGTGACAGATATTATAATAGGTTGTGATTGTCTTTATGCCTGGGAAGCTGTGGTGAATTTTAAAAACATGATTCTAGAAATGAAAGTTGAAGATGAGACCATTATAGTGCCATTTGTGGAAGATAGTAGTTCAGAAACTATTGTAAGAGAAAAAGAGGAAGAAGAAATCCAAGGGGATACATTCTTTGTAGAATATGTTAAAGTAGGAGCTATGGAATTAACTGAAGTAAATGTCAAAGAGTACAGTGTCGATAATAAAGAAAAATGCAGAATGTGAATTGCTATATACTACAAAGAGCTTAAAAATATATTGTATCTAGAGCTCACAATAACAGCTTCAAAAAGATTGTTAAAATGTTCATCTCCGCATGGAGAGAAAACAGAATATTTACTTTGTAAACATTTGTTAAAATATTTAGATGTATAGATAGTTATCACAGCAAGACAAAGAAAGAACTTGTCTGAAGAGTGTAATGGATTTATATAAATATATGTACATTTTAGTGCTTAAAGGATCTAGTACAGATATGTGTTATAATAACAAAAGTGAAAATTCACAGTGCAAGTGATAGTGAGAGCGAAGTGAGCAAACATGAACTAAAAGAAGGAAGTATAAAGAAAGACTCTTGAAATTTAACCTTTATATAAAAGCTTCACAGAAGAAACCATAACATATTGTAATTAGTATTTAAGGATTAATATTTAGTCAAGTGTACAATTGTTTGTCATGTTAAAAAGATTAATGAGAAGATATGTTAATAACCAATTTCAAAACAGTGTAATTGAAAATTGTATATAATGGGAGTGTTGCCGATTATTCAAAATACAGGAGTAATTTTTAATTTTTCTTTCGGGCAAGACATTTACATTATTTTATTATGAAATAATAAAATAACATAAATGGGGGCATTTGATACCGAAATTTAGATTTCCAATCGAATGGGCTTGATAAAGACACGTTTTAATTTAATTGCCGGATGTGAGATTTGCGATAAGTGTTAAGTAATAACATACATAGATAATAGAGCAGGAAGTGTTGTAAGGTGGGCAAGATATGAGTAAATAATAGTCGTTAAATTTGTAGGATAAACACATTATTGGTTTGAAATTAACGAGTCATGACGTCATACTACATAGTTTAAATACACGTTTGAAAGTCAAGTCTACCAACCTTAAAAGTCGCGCGATATATTTAATAAAATATAAAGTAAACATCGTTTAATCCTAAAAAGGTAATTATATATTCGAAATTCATAAAAGAACATGTTATAATAGAAAGGGACATTTCTAAATTGCGGGAAAAGGAAATAGCATTTTGGATACGAGGCTTTCTTGGATGACGTCATGACATTCAAAATTGAAGTGAACGGTTTTCTTAGCGTGGGTAAGCGAGAAAGCGTCTGGTCACTGCCCAGACCAGTACGGCAGGTTGTGCTGTGCGGACGTGAGTGCGATTCCTCTACATATACAATCGGCATTGCTCCCGCATGTATCTAAGATGCAATAAATAGTATGCAAAGGTTTCTTGGGTTGTCTATCACACACCTACGCAGACCCGAGATAAAATAAAGAGATCTCAAGCTGAGCTAGCGGGAAAGAACCAAATCAACGGGCGACAACGAGAACCGAACAACGACTACAGCTTCAAATGGCGATCCAACCACGAGGACACAACGACTTCCCGCCTCAAAAAATTTACAAGTGGTCATGATTGGTTGAAATTGAAGCAAGTCTTGGACTAGAAACGTTCAATGCCAAAAATCTGGCAGTACATGAAAAAAAATATGCATTGAATTTAATTTATTTGTTTCCGGGTTACAATTTAAAGCCGAATTTAATTCTATAGCGCGATTGTATCGCATAGCTTATTTTACAATGAGAGATGTTTTGTATGAATACGAGCTTTAGTAGATAAGCTTTGTTATACCTTAAGAGATGGCCTTATAGTCTTTATGGAACAAGTGTGTATTAATTTAGATGATAGTGCTAATTATGTTAACACACAGGCGAAAGAGAGAGCACTACTTCTCGCGGGTAACATAAAGTTTAACTGTCAGTTTCAGTGTCATTTACTTCTTTATTTTCTATATAATTCTCATTCCTGTCATTATTTTATAGATAACATTTCCAAGGCAAAGCCTCCAACGAATTTAGTTGTTTTTATTGTTCCATTTATATCCCGCCTTTAACTGCGAAGGTCATGTCGGCGACCCTTCCTGTGGAACATACGTATAGTCTGTCGGCAATGGTGGTACTCGTTTAACACTGTTAACACTGGCTTCATCATCTTTTTTAGGAATTTTTAAACTTTAAATTCACACTCACACACACACACACACACACACACACACACACACACACACACACACACACACACACACACACATGCACACAGACACACACATGCACACAGACCCTCATTCTGCTTCCTGACTCTAGGACGGTTAAGGAATATTCTTGGCCGGAGAAACATTTCTAACCCCCCGTGCGGGGAATGAAACCCGGGACAGCAGGCAGGTGCTCTACCGCCTGAGCTACGAGGCCAGCCCCTACGAATTTAAGATTGGTGTTGAAAACATAAATATACATGATATAAATGCACTCAAGATATAACGATTCGTACGCCATTGTCCAAGCCCCTGATATGACTGCAGAACTTAAGGAGGTCTTAAAAATGAACCCATTTTAAAAATCGTGTGTGCGCACGCACATCACTTTCTCTACTCACTCTTGTACAAACTATTCTTAAAGTCGTTGATTCTTCTATATAATTCTTGTTAATCCATGTAAATATTTGCAGAAATTATTTTACTACATATTTCCTTAAATGCACGATGGAAATAGGAGAGTACAGTAGGCTTAAGCGATAGCCAGATCTTCCTTGGATGCCCAGGACATTAAAAAACGAATATGGTAAGGATGGAACAAACGGGCACAAGGGTATACGTGTTTATTTTGATCTGAGTGTTCCTTCCTTTTTTCTTTATTTTTCTTTAATAACTTCCTATTTAGTTTTTAGAACTGTATTCTACAGGGAAATATCTTCAATAATAAAATTGTTTCGCATAGTTTGCTACTTATATAATCCCAGTTTGCCGCCCAAGAGCTAAACAAAGCAGAATACGGCACCCAGAGTCTGCCCAAGCACTTTGCTACTCTATAGACCATTTCTTGTAACCTTGCCCCACTGATAGGTATTTTCTATTTTAAAATTAGGCTGACATAGGAACCAAGAATAGCGCAATACTCACCGTGTCTAGCTATCCTTCCTGCGTCACATCCTTTGTTGGTTGGAGTAGAGCTCGTTACTCCTAATTCCAGTAGGAATTGATTCATATCCAGCTTTAGCAAATCAGAGACTGCGGAATATCTTGACGTGAGGTAAATCAGAGCTAGGAGTTGGTTTTGTTTTAATGCTAGAAACCCCTTAGTTGCGATGTGAATCTAACTTTAAATTATGTTTCCTTTCAATTTCCCATAATTGGGTAATGTATACCTTCGATTAATGTCAAACAAGCCCTGTGCAATGCAAGAATAGGGGATGAAAGCTATATAAATAGTCATGATAAATGCAGGTGATTGCGTCATCCTGAGAGCTCGATTTATACCTAACGATCTTCCCATCTATTTATTGATACGAATTTTCATACATTCCAGTTGTGTTAACTCCGTTACGTAATATATTTAATGCACACAGTTATTTTAATGCAAATATGACAATTATCTTAGAATATATTAAGATGGATGATAATTTTACATAAGAAACTGTTTTGCATCGTAGAAGATCTATTGCATGGTAGCAGGTAATCAGAGGTGTCGTCACGTAACTGTTAGGAGATAGATGCAGGCAGGGCAAAGTTAAATGGAACAGGACTTATATAGTCTTGATATGACTTAGGTCAACAATGAGTTGTAGAAGATTTCGCCGATACATACATGCATACGTACGTATTTTTTCTGTCCTGTTCACATTATTACATTCGATCAAAATTGCGCAAACCATACATATTTATTACATGACAACGATCATACTTGTTTGTACTTGCTTTTAAATACGAATAACATACAGACAGATTCAACTAACACAAATGCTGATGGGGAAAAGAAAACAAGAGACGAAAACAAACGTTTTTCAGTTAAGAACTGAATGAAGCTCGTTTCAGTTCTAATTGAAGTATGAGTCGAAGCGGCGCCTGGGCGAGCTTTCTCCGGCTCTTATGATTCCTCTGCCGTTCATTCCACCAACCGTTTCTGGTTTCGAAAATCGCATTCACCGACCGCGAGCGATGCTAACCACGTCCGACCCTCCACTCATGACGCCCGTTTCAGGAGAGGTTGAGGCGCGACGATTGGGCAGTAGGCCTTGATCCTGCATGGGCTGTTGTGCCGCCGAATTTATTTTATCACTTATCGGATCACTAAAAACCCCTTCCTACGTATTTTTTAAGTATTTAATTTGTAATGAAATTTTTTCTATTTATTACTGTGTCATATTTCTGCAGTACCTATACCATGATGGTAACTTACATTCATTCACTTACAGGATTCTAAATCTTCATGTTTACTGAAACAGAAACAAAAGCCTACCTTCGTGAATCTTGTAGATGCCTGATGTCGACGTTGGTCTATAAGACGAGCTAACAACAATGTAGGTCCTATGACGAGCATAGTAGTACCCACAGTTATCAGGATGGCTGATGAAGGGTTTATGCGCACATTCACAGTCTTCCCCAACTTCTGGACTGTGGTGGAGCTGTTGCTGCAATCCTCTGAAACAAAAGTTTATCAACAGTTTAGTCAGGGGTTTCTAAATGTGTCCTGTGTAAAGATTTCTTTACTGGCATCGGTTGCGATGACCATCAGGAGCCACCTCCATGTGGGGAAACCGCTTGTAAGTGGGTGAGCGACTTGAGATGCGTTCGAACTGGAAACGTTGCGGGTGTGGTCGCTCTTTGGTTCTCTCCCCTCATCCCTACCTCCCCAGTGACCATGGGGTCAATGAATAACAAATACAACAACAGAGGCAAAATAGACTGGACAGCCACTGATTCATATCGACAAATGTAAAATTGGAAGGAGGAAATATCATTGCGCCTCCATCGGGGAGGAAATTGGATCTTCGGGATGATCGTCGTGGTCACCAGTGCAGTAGGGATGACAGTGTATTTGGCTTTTTTTAACGAAGATTACGATGATTGTGGGAGCAATGTTGGCAGCAAGGCAACTTGTCTGCTATAGTTGTCGGCGCTTGAGCAGTAGGTACTTTCAAAAAAGTAAATACCCAACTTCATTGCGACCTGCGCGAAGGGTCACGTAACTCCCAGGCGTACTTGCATAGATGGTATGAGAATTAAATTAGTCATATGCTTCCCTTGCTGTTCCGAGGACATGGCAGCCATGGGCTCACCTCGCAGCTGCCTCTGCGGTCGAATGTTCAGCGTTCTGAGTTGCCAATCTGGAGGTGCCGGATTCCATTCCCGGGTGGGGTTATTTTTTCTTTAACCAGAATAATTCCCTATCCCCCACAGAGTCTGAAAGTACGAATGTGAGACTGAATATGAGTGTGTTTAATGATAAAAATAATAAACAATCCACGTTAAGAAAAACCTTACAGTTCAGAGAGTAATAACACAATCAGCTGTTTCTCAAGTCAAAGTCCCCTATATGACCAAAGAAGTTAAGGAGAGCTATACGAATGAAAATATATTAAAAAGGTTATTAGAGTGAAAATAATCATGAAGCGAAAATTACTTGAACAAAAGCCAAATTCAAATAGGTTCGGTCCAAAATATCAGTTATTAGAAGGAAATCAAATATTGAAGAAAATATTTAATATACATACAACATACAAAGCCTTAATATAAATGAAAGGTTAAAAATTTCATACAAAATTGGAAAGAACATGTTGAAAGAATGCCAGAAATTAGACTTCCTAAACAAATAATACAATACTATCCTAAAGGAAGGACATCGGTGGGCAGACCCAGGAAACGAAGGATAAAATAGCTTTGAAATAAGGTTACAAAAGGGGGAGGAAGAAGGACAAGGCTTTAAATGGCCACCTGGCGGTCTACGCTTTTATTTTCTTATTTAAAATGGAGTATGTCTAAGGCTTATAAAGTGAAAACTGACCACGGATTTGGCTTTGATGTTGATTTCCTTTTTCTTGTTGTTAAAAATTCCGCAATCTTGTGGCAAATCCATTGATCGGATCATATTTTGGTGTGTCTTTCATAAAGCTGCACATTTCTGAAATGTAAAACCTGGGATTAAGCTAATCCTAATGGGCAACCAGTTGAAAGCTGATATTATAACAAGTCAAAAAAACCTGGCGAGCGTATTCAGACGCCTTTCCCTACTCACTCTGTACAAACCATTCTTAAAGACGCTGTTTCTGCTATATTCATGTTAATCGAGGTGAAGCATTTGTAAAAATTGCTTTATTATACATTTGCTTACAGGTACAATAAGAATAGAAGAATATAGTGGTATGCAAATAGTTTAAGACCTTTCACTATGTGATGGCTTTCATATTTCATTCTCTTTGTATCGCCAGAACATACAAAAACAATAATTACTATTATTTGAAAAAAGGTGTTGAAAATTCAAAGCAATATAACGAATATCTCGAAAATGGTTATCTCCGCAACAAAATTTGACATAAATTGTGTGCTCTAACGAGATCTGTATTTTTATGCAGTAAGATTTTACGGTTTCCAGTTATGCAAAATCATCCAGAATGAAGAGGACTTCAGAGGCTAAACATATATACAATTTAATTTGTCATGAAAATAGCTTGAAAATATATTTTAATCAAAGTCGTTTGAGTCAGTTTTGAGAAAATAAAACTTTCCAAAGTTTTTGTCATGTAAAAGGTAGTTTTGTAATTTGGTTTTTTCTTGAAATACCTTTGTATCGCATCCTTGGAAGATGCTAAACTTAAATACCAAGTTTGATACTTAATCGACCTTCTGTTTTGGAGTTGTACTGTTCACAAGACACAGGAACAAACACAAACACAAACACACACACACACACACACACACACACACACACACACACACACACACACACAGAACCATATACACACATACACGCACACGCAGAACCGTATACACACAAACATACTCACGGGCATTTTTCTAACAATACTTCTTTTTTTAGATTCTGAGGGTTGCAAATCATGCGTTTGCGGTGATATCTCGATATCGACATTTTGGGTAGAACGCAATACTTGCCCTATTTACTATACGTAGTAGAGAAAGTAAAGACTCGTACGAGCATGTAGGTTTGCGAGCCATTATGCCTATTGACGTATGACTGAAGCCAGTTTGAACTCCCGCGCGGCGCGTGACTCAACCTCCCACACGTGTTCTCTTGCTGTCAGAATGGACTTGTTTGTTTATTCAGACAGTAGTTACGGTCCGACATGTAGCCTTTTATTATCAGTGCAGCATAAGTAATTAGAAATTCAGCTCTTAATTATTCCGTATTCAGAGAAGCAGAGGTAGACGTTTTTGCATTTTTGTTGTTCAGAATAAAGAATAGTATAACAAAATTGTTTCATCTTCTTTGTATTGACCGAGCGAGAAGGTTCCACGTAACGTGTGAGGCTTGCATTTGGGAGGTCATGAGTGAGGGGAGGGGAGAGGGGAGCTTAGTCAGCCTCTGCCGGGGTTTTTTACCTGGGAAGCCGTTCTGTCGTGGCGAAGTTCCGGCCGCCCTTAGAATCCATTCACCTCATCCACCCTCCCGGGTGGTGCCCCATCAGTTGTTTTCTTTTTTTTTTCTTTTTTTTTTTTATTTATTTATTTCTATATACCTGGATCTCATTCCTGCCAATTTACAGAAATTATTCTCATTGTTTTCTTTTCATTTTCATCTATCCTAACCCATTACTTTACAAAATTTTCCTAAGATAGTTAACCCATCCATTGTTCCTTAAACATCTCTCCTGATATTCTACACAATTTTAACAAATCTCGACGGGCCCTTAAACCCAACACACTCACTCACTTTAACAAATCTTTCTTCTAAGTTGAAGATTCTATATTAAAATTTCAATGCCCTTCCCATAATCGTACCCATCCTTCCCACTCTGCCCAATTCTATTTGCTTTACCTGCCTAGCATTTGGTAGCCCAAGCATTTCTCTACAGAGTACCCTATGGACTTCATCTATGGCTTCCAATCCTATTTCCAATTCCCATACTTACCATAAAACATTCTGCCGCGACCGCCATATTGTATACTTTTTTCTATTTCATATTTATATTGGATGATCTATAGACATTTGTAGCTTCTGATAGCTGAAAAAGTCCAATTTTCCTTTTGTCAGTGCAAACTTCCTTTATGTTTGTCTATTGTAACTTCTACACAAATAATTCAATTTTCCTACCCCCTATATTTCTTTTCTTCGGTCCTCCATGTTTCATATTAACTTAGTTTCCTCATTTATGAACACTACAGTCCGGGTAGTATTTTGGTTCACTTTTAAGCACTATTGCTTACAGTATTCGTCAATTACATTAAGGACTGTCGTTAATAATTGGAGTATTCATACAATTACTGTCGCTCGTGCTAAAAGTATCCTCTTGCCATGGTTAACATTATCCACTTGTTGCACAAATAACTATTTAGACGCAGAACCTTAAGCCCTAAAGAGGATGGAACTCTAAGCATGTGATTTATCTATAGCTGATTTTTACTTTCTCTACTACGTATAGTAAGTAGGGGAAGTATTGTGTCCCACCCAAAAATTCGATGTCGAGATATCACCGGAAATATGTTTTGAGGTCCCCTAAATCCAACAAAAAGTCATTTTACGAAAAAAGTTTCGTGTGTGTGACTGCCTGTCTGTGAACAACAAAAACGAAAAGTTGCTTAAAAATCAAAGTTGGCATTTAACTTTAATATCTTTATCACAAAGGTTTTGAAGAAAATTCCTCCACCTTAAACTACCCTCTACATCAACGTGTTTCACCTGAGTTGCTCGCCAGTGTGTAACGGTGCACTCACCGCCTTGTGTGAGCAAACCTGCAACACGCCGCACAGCTCTGCTCAGGGGCAAGGTGCCATCACGGCGCGTGGATCCTGGCGGAGACCTGCGACGGGGAATGAATGAGGTTGCTATGACCTTTGCGCAATGGCGTCTTGGCTGCCCTTCCCTCTACAGCCGTGCTCCGCGCAACTCTGCTGCGTACTTGCGTGTACTCATGCTCAAACTCGCGGATTTGAAACAGCCTGCTTTACCTGGAAAATTTTCGAAAATCTTGATTTTCTCAAAAATGGCTCTAACGATTTTGATTAAAATGCCATGTATTTCAGATATTTTTATGGCAAATGAAATGTATATCTTGAATTTTCTGGCTATAGTCCATGTAGCCCATGTAGACTTCGACCAAATCTTACTGTAAAAGATCGTATATAGTTAAAACACAATTTATGTCCAAATATACTGGTATAACGAACCATTTTGGAGATATTCCTTTTTATTTGTATCAGTTTTAGAATAGTTTACTTTTCGCAAATGGATGGTCGTTATTCATTTTGTTTTATACGTTTTGTCCATGCAAAGAGAACGGAATTTCACCAGGTATAAAAGACATGACTATCGCGCAAAGCTTACTCTGTTCCCATATTCCCCTTATACCTACAATGAAATAAGCAGTAAGATAGTTTCTGCAAATGTTTATCTCAACTAACACGAAGACGATACAGGAATAAGAGTTGTAAGAATAGTTAGTACAAGAGTAGAGAAAGTCATGTGAGTGCAGCATATCAGATTTTTTAAAATGGGTTTCGTTGAGCTATACATAGTATCTGCTAATATGAGATGCTTTGTGCTTTTCTTTGTGAGTAACAAACAAAACGTTTTGATTAACGCAGGTATGTTGTTGTTGTTGTTCACTGTGTAGGTACTTGAGTAATAGCAGCATCAAGGGTAAACTGCATTAATACTTTAATGTTTACAAACGCACATTTATTTAAAGCATGTACTTTCTCTACCACGGACTTATAGGTACAGAAGGTTTTGCACTCCACCCAAAAATTCGATACCGATAGCGATTCGATACTGGAAATACAAGTTCTGAGGTCCTGAATAAAAAAAAACAAACACTTTAGACCAGGCATGTCAAACATTACTCCCAGGGTGTGAAGAGAGGAGTCCACCCCTTCTTAACTGCAGTAGCACGCGCTAGTAGAACCGGTTTTTGCTTTGTTTTTCTCGCTCTCCAATTTGAAGGGAGGAAAAATAGGGGAATATTTTCACACTTGGCGAGTGCTGTTTGACATGCCTGCTTTAGACAATGGTCCGCGCGCACCTGTATGTCCTTGTGTGTCTGTGAACACCATAACTTAAAAATGAAAAGTCCGTTAAGTACCAAATTTGGTATTTAAGTTCAGCATCTTCTAAGGACGCGACACAAAGAATTTCGAGAAAATTCCCTAAATCTATATTACGCTTTACCTGGAACATTTTTTCGAAAATTCCGTTTTTATCAAAAATAGCTCTGTTTTGATGAAGATGTCATATGTTTAAGATATTTTTATGACAAATGAAATGTATATCTCAATTTCTGGGAATGTCCTCAGAAGCCCACTTCATTTTGGATGACCTTTGTGTAATTGGTAAAATGTAAGAGATAGACAGAATCTTATTACACAAACGTATAGATCTCGTTAAATAACTTTTCCGCGGAGATAAATATTTTAGATATATTGCTAATTATTGGTTCAATTTTCAAGGTACTTATACTTTTCTCAAACATGAAGTCGTTGTTCGTCTGTTTATGTCCTGGATATGTAAATACCAAAATAGGTTCGAACGGGCTGCACGGTGTTTTGCCTGTCCGCGTTATCGGCGCTCGTTGCCGTCTGCCGCTATCATACCAAGGCGCGGATGAAACCATACAACATTTAAAAAAATACTTTTAAAGGCTTTACTTACCAATTTTATGAAAGGAGATGCTGAAACTGGTCACCGCCGTTGTCCATGCATTTTTAGCACCTCTTTAGGAAATTATCCATTACTCGCTGTAGTTCACGTTGAGAAATGCCTAGCAATTTCCTGGCTGATATTTTGTTTTAATTCTTCCAGGGTGGATGGGTTTGTCGTGTACACTTTATGTACTAAGTTATCCCAGAGATAGAAATCGCAGGGGTTAGGTCGAAAGACCACAAATGTCTACTAGGTAATAATTGTTGATAGGGGAAAGATGCTTCACCTCAAGGACAGATGCGAGAGAGAAAACAGAGGGGGAAATTAGCAAGCGCCGAAATGACAGAGAAGAAGAAGAAAGAAGGTATGATTGGTGACAATATTTCGACGAAAAAAAAAAAAAGATGGCGGCGGGGAATTGAAAATGTTAGGTGCATTCCTAGCTACAGTGAGTGAAGGCGAAGATGCTAGTGGAAGTTACTCAAACAACAAATGGGCAATGCCAAAGTCGAGTAGAAATAAACCGCGTAAACAAGAACAGCTGGGCTATGACCAAGTGGAATGGGAGAACAGAGAGGCAGGCCTTACGTGAGTGGGTAGATTGAAACGGGAGAAGGGCGAGCAGAAAAATCCAGCTGGTATTTGGAAAGGTATTAAATCAAAAAGTGGATATTAAATAATGAACATGTGTTAATACATAGGAAGTCGAAGAAAAAAAGGGAGGAAAATGGTGCTCCACGTTGTGTGACAAGGAAGAACAAGTGATCAAGTGAACTGTGTTCAGGCGTGGTAGGAGGAATGAAAATAAGTTTAGGGTTAATGTCAAGTAGGTACTTTAAAAAGCGAAAGTTAAGTGAGGAAAGGAAGTGGAAGTGGTATAAAGCTAAGAAGAAAATGAATAAATGAGGTGTAGGAAGTTATTAATCAGGAAACATAAGAAAAATGAGGGAAAAATGAATTTTAGAATGGAATGGGTAATGTAAAATACTAATGATTTTAGGGAAAAGAAAGTATAAGAGAATTTGGTAAAAATAAGTGAATCAAAAAGACGAAAGTTAAAAAGACATGTTTGAACAAGGTTAATTAACAATAGTTAAAGAATAAACATCACACATCAGAAGTTATAAGTACGTAGAAAATCGCAGAGGGCTGTCCCATGACAGAGGGGCTAGGGCCCAAGTTCATGGGCAGCCCAACACGTATACGCTTTGGTAATTAATAAATTCATATTCATAGGTAATAATTCTATCCTGAAACACACTTTCAATTGTTCTCATCGAAAGATTGGCCGTATGAGCTGTTGCAGAGTCTTGTTGAAAAAGGCAAAATCACGCTCCTGTCTGTTAATTTTCTAAAACAAGGGGGCAAATTGTATTTTATGTATGTATGTATGGTCGTCAACTGCTAACTCGAAAATAATTGGCCCTATAGCCCAGAACCTAATATTGCTCATGAACTACCCCTTCATGTCGAAAAAATTGGTGTAAGGTGCGCCATTTGCGGAGAAAGGTTTCTCAGAGCTCCAATAAACCATTCAAGGACACCAAGAACTGTTGTGATGAAAGTACACTTGGGAAAGTTCTACGAACATCTCATGTATTTATTCGGGCGATAATGGGCATTAGTACGAGTCAAATCCAAAACATTTTACATTAATAGTTAAATATGAGAAAGCTTTGTTATCGATGGATTCCACGTAAACTGACTCTCAATTATAAACAAGGCATTGACTGCCTCAGTGGTCTGGTGGTTAGCATGCTAACATTCAAATCCAGAGGACACGGTTTCGACTCCCGGCTGGACGGTGGGAATTTTTCCTTAGCCAGGATTATTTCCCAGCCTCACTACTCTAGAAGTATGAATTGGAATGAAATGCTTGTGTGAATTTAATGTAACAATCCAAAGATTAAACCCATTTAAACGGGCTAACACCATTGCTGTTGAACAACGCAACCTAAGCTTGCAAAAGTCTAACGAATTCCAGTAAGAAAATTGTTGCTAGGTTTGTTTTGTTTATCTTCTAAAACGGTCATATTGTTACTATAGTATTAGAAGACAGACGTACTGTTACTGCCGACTGGCATACAAATGTCTTTACTTAAAGTTTTGCAAAACGTGAAAAATGCCCAAAAGGAAAAATAATTTTATACTATGAAAATGCATAGTCTCATACAGTAAAAGTAACAAATCTGGATGCCACAAAGATCAGCATCATGGACCCTAAACCATATAGCCCCGACCTAGCACCTCGTGATTTCTTTTTTCTTTTTCTTTCTTTTTGTTTTGTTTTTGTTTCCAAAAATTAAAAATAAAATCCTTGCATCAGATGAAGCAGTGGAATGTTATAAGAACCTGGTTTCTGAAGTGTCTCAAAAAGAATGTCATCACTGCTTTAAGGATCAGTTTCGTCGAATGCAAAAATGTATGGATGATAAAAGGAAATATCTGAAAAACAATTAAATCATCTAATTTCTTAAAACCTAATTTAATTGTCTAAATAATTTTAGTGCCGCCCTTGTAGAACATTAAATTTCTGTATGAGCGAATGCTTGTGTTTTCTTTAGAGTTTCTTTCTCAATTAGCATTAATCAATGTCAAGTTGAGAAGATATTAAGATTTGTACCTATGTGGATGCATGCCAGGAAATGTGTGCAACGATTATGTAACGCTTTGTAGAAAATTTGAGCTCGTGATAAAATGCTTACTTGTGTATCTTGGTATTCCAACGTGCGCTATCATCAGTAAACAAAAATTGGTATGTGGAAGTCTTTAACTTATTTTGTCTCAGTTGTGGATATTGTATCTCAAATATTTAGATAACACACTGCTCTTTCAATAGAGTGGGTAAGATTGACTGAGTTTCTATTATTCCGTTTGTGAAGTATAGGGTACCGTCCGGCCGCTGGATCTCCACCTCTGCTCACAGCAGGCGTTCTAGAGCGGGTTCCAGGGATGGAGAGTGGGACGTACTCAGCGCTCCGAGCCCTCCCAGCCAGTATATGTGGTTTTCTGAACCTGAGTTAATCAGATAGAGGAACCAGGATGGGTGATCAGTCCGAAGCCTGGTGTGAGAGCGAGGAAGTGGATGATATGAAATGATGGCGAAAGATGCTAGGAAATATGACGATGGAGAAAATGGTGGAATGAATGCGGGGGAAACCTGAGAACCCGGAGAAAACTCGCCCCTGCGCCGGTGTGTCCACCACACATCCCACATGCAGACGCCTGGGATCGAACCCGTGTCACCTCGGCGAGAGTGAAGCGGTCTAACCGCTCGACTGCAACGCGGCCTGAGGAACTTTAACACTGGTTAAAAGTCTCTTTGAGTCTTAAAGCACTGAAACAACTTTTCTAGCCTAATGTAAGGGGTAGATCACTGGGAGGGAGGGACTAGGGGAGAGACCCTAAGGACGACCTGAACATGGATAGAGTCTCTAACCTTTCAAGTGCGAAAGCATCTGACGTAGCCCTAGCCCCGAGCCCACCCACAAGCCCCTAACCTCCAGCGGTCGCCTCCTTATTTGTGGCCACACTGAGGCGGGTCCCAACCGTCGCTAGGGAAGCGCACACTCACCGCCCAACCTCAACACATCCAGTATCGTTACCTGGTCCTACAACCCCAACACAGATGATAATGAAGGAAATGGTGGGTACAGGAAAGTTGTGGTAGAAGAGGAACAACCAACCATTCGCCTAACGACCCAGGACATCCATGAAGTGGTCAGTGTGTGCAGTCACCAGTGGTCGAACCCGGAACCTCGCGAATGTGAGTTGGACACGCTACTGCGGCTTCATCTCGCTCGGTTTTTATTTCAACCTACTAAACGTAATTTAAAACCGTTTTATTGTTCATATTTGAATTATGGCTGAACTGCGAGTATAATTCAGATTGATTCTAGGGGATATCGAAATTATCCCCATAACATACTTAACGTTCATTTAGGCACTTTGGGGAAAGTTTCAGGGCTGACGGATGACCTCTCATTACATGTATATTTGGGACCGATAGAGCTGAATGCAGTATTTTCAAGTTTATGTGTGTAAACTGGCCGCAGAACTGGAATAATTCACAATTATTGTGCATCTGATTGCCCAGCCAGTTGCTGAGCCTGGGAATTATTTAATGTTAAGCTTACTCCTAGTGAGGGAGTGGCCGATAGTGTGCAACACGTAGTCTGCATCCAAGTATTCCGTATCTGGTTGTATTTTCAAAGAAATTAGTAAATAATAGTTGGTAGATAACTAACTCGCTTCGTAGCTGACATTTAACATTTTTGCATGTCTAGATCTTTGGGCCAACTATATATGTGTGTAACCCCGTAGGCAGGATTGAAGTAACTTCTTACTCTCTCACATAAAATAAAACATTATAGTAATGAATTAAACCATTTTAATTCACTGCTGCAATTAAGAGCGGCATTTAAGCTGCATATGAACAACGAAACAAATGATAGTTGATACGGCAGTAGCGGATAACCATTTTTACTTTCTCTACTACATAAAACAGGAGACTGAAAATCTATGGGTGTTTTCTTTTAGTTGTTACCATATAGTAACCGCCTTTGTAAATACCCAGGGATTTCTCTCCACCAATCAACGGCCTAAGAGCTTCCGTTGCGGTGTCTGTGCTTCTCGT
The DNA here is from genome assembly GCA_030765045.1 of Tenodera sinensis. NCBI lineage: Eukaryota > Metazoa > Arthropoda > Insecta > Mantodea > Mantidae > Tenodera > Tenodera sinensis. Next base: position 49,963,230 of record CM060966.1, read on the forward strand.
TTTGTCCCCTCCCATATATTTACAACAGGATCGTTCTAATTCGAAACAAATTATAATAAGTAGTAGGTTCCTATACCTACCTACCAGAGCATACGACCCTCTCGGAACAAAGAAATCTCAAGGTGAATGCTGAATCAGTCGCTTCGGATATTTAAAACTGTTTTCCTGCATCTTTACTCGCTTACCTCATAAATCCAGAACACTTGTATGCAAATTAAAAGGAATCCGGTGTTATTATGAAACAGGCCGGACACTATTCCGAAATAAAGCACAACTGCGCATTACTTCGCCGTGTTACTACTGCACGATAATAAACATAAATTTAATAAGATACTTGTAACGCCTTACGCAATTTATTGTCAAGAAGTTTACGCTTGTGTTGTACTTATGTGCACACATGTACGTCAAATACGTGGCGTGTTTAGTGCGCTCCTCCGTGCTGTTTACAATAGGATCGTTCTTAGCTGAGACAGAGCATAGCAACTCATGCGTAATATGGTACAGTAGATAGTGTTATTGCCCGCTTGAGGAAAGAGTGGCACATCTTCCAGGTCATGCCTAAAACAAATCTGATGTCTTACATAAATGTTTGTGTCCACTTTCGCTTATTTTCTTATACTTAGATTCCACAAACTATTTAAAAAAGCTTATTCTTCCATCTTCTTCATGTTGATCGAGATAAACCTCTGAAGAAATAGTTTTGTTGTAGGTACAGCCGCTTCCAAATGTTTTCCATCTCTACGGTACTCGCAGTGGAGACGGTAGGGGCAAAGTTATCGAGCAGTTAGTCCAGGCCAGATCCGTCTCAAGTGCTTTACCTGTCTCATGAGTTTGATAGCTGTAATGTTAAGGTTTTCCTGTTTCAACAAAAGAAACTACGAGTATGGCGACTGATTTCTTTGGGACATTGCTGTAAAACAACTAAGATTATTAAATGGGTTCTAGATCACTGACGATAGCAATATGACATATATGTATATGACACATAAATGCGTCAGCAAAAATATTTTCGGGAGTAGGGGCACAATAAACACAACACATTATTATAAACGATGTCTTACATGATATTAGGCAACGTACATACAAGCATACACACCTTCTCTCTCTCTCTCTCTCTCTCTCTCTCTCTCTCTCTCTCTCTCTCTCTCTCTCCTTTCTTTATTCGTACAGTAAGTCGGGGAGACATAGTATTCTACCCAAAAATTCTTGCATATTTTCCGTCTGTCTATAAGTTATTGTTTATTTCCTATGGTTTAACCGTTATACAAAATTATACAAAATACGCTCCGCATGAGGCGTACTTTACACCTATCCCATAAAATCTAAAAATCATTTTACTTGTACTTTTAAATGTTAAATATGTGGTATTTTAATCAAAGTCGTTACTCATTTTTAAGAAAATAGAAAATATTTAAGCTTTTCCATGTGAAGGACAACTCGGGGTGGAGTATTTTCTTGAAAATATTTGTGTCGCATCTTTGGGAAACACTCAACTCAAATATCAACTTGGGGATTCAAAAAATGTGCTTTCGGGAATTTCGGAACGGATGTTTTGGATGGAATATAATACATCCTCTTACCTACGTGGGTAAAACTAAAACTCTGATGTTACATTCACAAGACTCTCTCTTCCCACTATCAAAGGCTGTGCCAACTTGGGCACAGTTCAGTGGGCAGCGGAGAAGGTACTCAAGCCTCGCAGGAGTCTGCCTGCAGCATGCAAGACAGCTCGGCACTGGGATAAGCTGTCCTCACGGCGGAATAAATTGAATAAATGTTCCATTTCTTCGTCGAATTCAGCACCTTTGGACGTACAAGGTACTAAAGGTAGTCCATCCTTTTGCCAAACAAATTATTATTTCCACGAAATAGTTTACCGGGCCACAGCTTGACATATGTTGAGAGTAGTGACACAACCTCAAGGTTGGCAGGAAGCCCAAGGACTTGTGGTTCGCCCAGGGACATATTGGCTATCACCTCACATCTATCACATCACCACCTATCACATATTGGCTCCGAGCACTGTTGCTGCGAGTGCTCACACTCAGCCGAGCAGAGTTGGAACAGGCTACGCTGTCTTATTACTTTCTCTCTACCACGCACGTAGGCAGGGAAGATATTGCATTGCATTCCATCCAAAAATTCAATTGTGAGATTTCACTGGGAATACACGTTCTGAGGTACCTTGAATAAAAAGAATTAGAAAAATGTCTGCGCCCGCGCGCGCGTGTCTGCGAATGTATGTGTGTATGTTGTGTGTGTGTCGGTCTGGGTGGCTCAGTTGGTTAGACGCTGGCCTACGGATCCCAAGGTCGCGGGTTCAAACCCGGCCCAGGCCGATGGTTTTTAAGTGTGCTTAAAAACGACAGCTCCATGTCAGTAGATTTACTGGCATGTAAAAGAACTCCTGCGGGACAAAATTCCGGCACACCGGCGACGCTGATGTGATCCTGGCAATTGACAGCGTCGTTAAATACGAAAATAATTTAATTTATGTTGTGTGTGTCAGTGTGTGCCTGTCTTTCAACAACATTACTCAAAAACGAAAAGTCTATTAAATATCAGACTTGGTATTTACGTTCAGCATCTTCCGATGATGCGATACGAACATTTTCGGAAAGTTACCCCACTACAAACATAGAACATTTTTCGAAAAGTTTGATTTCCTCAAAAATGACTGACGATTTTGATTAAAATACATGTTTAAGATATTTTCTTGCCAAATGAAATGTATATCTTGAACTTTCTGAGAATGTCCCCAGAAGCCCTCATAATTGGTAAACCACAAGACGGACAAAATCTTACCACACAAAAAAAATGCAGATCTTGTTAAAACACACAATTTATATCAAATAATTTGTTTGTGGAGATAACTATTTTCGAAATATTCCTTGCTATTGTTTTGAATTTCCTGGTCAAGCAAAGAGGATGAAATTCAAAGCCATCACGTAACGACCAGTTCTTAAAATATTTCACTATCACTTAAGCCCAGTGTATTCTCCTATTTCCATTGTACCTATAAGGAAATGTGTAATAAAATAATTTATACAAACGTTAACCCAGTTGGCGGCGCCGTGGCCGAGGGGTTAGCGCGCTCGCCTACCACCTAAGCGGCCCGAGTTCGATCCCAGGGACCCGCGTGTGGTATTCGTGGTGGACGAAGCGGCGTCAGGGCGGGTTTTCTCCGGGTGCTCCGGTTTCCCCCGCCATCTCATTCCACCGGTGCTCCATCTTCATTCCATATGTCATCAGTGTCACCGCCTGCGGTGCCGTAGTAGTAAAAGCGGGCGTTAAACACTACAACAACAACAACAAGTTAACCTAGTTTAACATAAAGCAGATCGAAGTATAAGAGTATAGAAACTCATATAAGTTTTATAGGTCATTTTTATCACAACAATTTTATTTTTCTATCTACTTAGGCTATCTAATCGATGTAAACGTATGCAAAAATGATGTAATTATACATTCTGCTGAAGACACGAAGAGGATGCAGAAGATGCGATACTCAAATGTTTCATCAGCGTCGTGTATGTTGGTTAAAAATTCATACTCGTTGCATGGTATCACGAGAAACTGTATAGCGGCAGTGCTTTAACATGACAAAGTATTGAAAATTCAAACCGATAATAGTAAATATCTTGGAAATGGCTGATGCCACAAAAACTGTATTTTAAATAAATGTATGGATCAAAGTGATCTACAGTTTTTGTGTAGTAAGGTTTGTTTGTCTCTTATGGTTTACAGAATTATGCAAACTTCCTTCGGAATGAAGAGAATTACACAGGTCATTTCCGAAAATGTAAGATATAAGTACGTTTTATTTGTCATGTAAATGTATTAAACGTATTTAATAAACTTTATTGGTCATTTCTGGAATATTAAAAATATCAAAATGTTTTAAATTTAAGGGTTGTTTGGAGTGAAATTTTTCTTTAAAATCCTCATGTTGCATTTTGGAAGATACTGAACTTAAATACAAATTTGGAATTTACCTGACTTTCCGTTATGAGTCCTGTTGTTCACACACATACATACAAACTTTTTTCTAAATGAAAAAGAATATTTCGGGGATCTGGGTACTCAGAATGAGTATTTCCGTTGAAATCTCTGTACCGAATTATAGGGGAGGAATAAAATGCTTCCACTGTTTACTGTCACTTCGTTTCCATGGGGAACTGAAATCAATTTGAGTTCTTATTCCGGATTGAATATTGCATGGAAACACGGATTCAGATGGAACTGAATCTTGGATCCGATCTTATTAGGATGTGGGATCGGATCCAAATTTTGTTGCATGAGACCTACACCTACCGCATTCAAATGGATTTGAATCCGCCAAAGATACTATCTTCCGGTGTACTCCGTAACGCGGCGGTAGCGCCCTTTTCTCTGGCACGGGGGACGCGGGTTCGTTCCCCGGGTATTGGCGTGAGGATTTTTCCCCGCTGGAAGGTCTGATACGGGGTGGACTCAGCCTCCTCAGGTCCCGGAGGGGCCAACTGAGGAGCTACTTGATAAAGAAGTAGCGATCCCTGGTCGGGAAGCCCGCATAACCAACCGGGAGGGCTCGGGGCGCTGAGCACGTCCCACCCTCCAGTTCGGCACCCCTCATGACGCTTTTAGTGGGCAGATGTGGGCTTGCAGCGGTCGGGCGGTAAGCTTGGCCCGCGAAGGGCTGTTGCGCTAGGGGTTCTTATTCATAATCTCACAATGTATTCTCGAAAAACAATCACTAACCCCGAAACCTACTTAAATATGCAGAGAACATGTTTTTTTAAGGTTTGCTAAGATAAACCAAGTGACCAACATAAAAGCTTAAATTATTTATGCTTGAACCTTGCGTATCCAAATCGACGGATTGAATGCAACTGGAAACGCGGATCGCATTGAGAATAGAAATGGACTCAGATCGGCTTAAATTCCCCATGGAAACGTAGTGTGTAAGTACGTAATAGCGAAGGTAAAAATTCGACACAATTTGCATTGGACCACTGAAATCAGGTAATTTCAAGCTTTAATTAAAACCAATCGATGAACAGCCACCGGCTCATTTCTGATTCTTTCATTTCTTTCATTCTTTGTTATAAGATAACTTTATTGTATAAATTGAATATAGTACATGATCAGTACATATCCAATGATAAACTTAGGATGTACTTATCGGAGTTATAGTCGTAAGTCGGTGTGGCATTTTTGTTTTATCTTCTGAGCAATTTGCCAGATAGTGGGTTGTCTGCTATTTGCCGAATCAAAAGATTTTGATAATTGTGTGATGTTGTTTAAAGTTGTATGTCGTAATTCATGTGGAGGAATGTACTAGTACCTCCGGAAGTTCGAGGTCGTAATGCAGAAGTGCGTTACGCACGTACCACGGTGATCCCGTCATCAGTGATAGGCACTTGTTTTGTATGGAAGGTTTGCTGGCAGAAGCTGATCCCCAGATTGAACAACCATATTGCCAAATTGGACGAATTCTGATCTATATATGGAACACTTATATTGAAGTGCAAAGAGTGATCTCTCTCTGAGTAGGTATATGTTTCAATTGATGACTTCTGTTTCGACGTTTAGTCGAAATGTCGGTTATATGGGAATGCCACGTGAGCTTAGAGTCAAGTGTCAATATAAGATATTGATTGTCTCCTATGTCGCTCCGGGGGTTGGTTCTAAATTTACCTATAGTTGGATAATATTGTGTTTATAGATACTGTCTGTTCAGCAGCTCGTGGCCTTAGGAGGCTGAGGGGGCGAGGAGAGACATTCCATGTAGTGTTTTGTAAACACCCTAGATAACATTGCTACTGGTTAAGTTGTCAACTTCCGTCCAATATTATTCGCGCTATGTTTGCTAATACGCTAATGTCTCTTAATTTCAGTTAAAAATTGGACAAGTCAGTAGCATTATCTCGGAAGTAAAGAAGAAATGAGTGTAGAAACCCCCGTCTAGGAGTGCTGTGAAATCTACTATGATACTTTGGTTGCAGAGCAAAGGGTTCCAGAGTTGTGTAAGAAACAGATCCTTATAGGATGATTGAAACAAACAAGCCTAAAGAGGCTTCTAAAGTGGACGCATTTTGGATTTCACTGGACAATACATTCGTTTGCTTGTCCCCATACACGTGTATTCTCAATCCCATAGAACTAGCGTGGGTCAAGGTAAAACGAATAGTTAGAGAAATGTAACAAATGACTTAACCACAATTGTGCGATGTAACGCTGGAGGGTATGTTACTTGAGACCGAAACAGGCTGCAGGGTTTTTGAAAACACATACAAAAGATAGAAAATGATCAGTGAAAGAAAGACGGAGCAGTTGAAAATATCGTGAACGTTTTATGAGCTAAATATGCTGCATGAACTAAAAGTAGCATTTAAGTTCTATTTTGAATGACTTCTTTGCTTTGATCTAGCGTGAATATTCATTCCAAGGTTGGTAATACTGTCGTAAGAGCGACCAGAAGCACGAGATATCTGTTTATCTGGAATGGCTCGCTGCATTTCTACCAGGCACCATGAGCTGGTGAACAAACTGTAAACAACTATTTTTTCTTACAAGCATTTAGGATTATCCTAAAGCAAATAGGCCAATTTTGAACGTCACTGAATAGCACAATATAGCCACAGCAAGTTCTTTGTCTCCGCTCACATTGTATTGCTATCGCTAGTTTTAAGATGCAGGTCAGGGTGCTGTAAAGAGACACCTGGTCCAATTTGTTATGAAGTCAAGAGGCGTCTTTCCCGAGGTCCGAGAGACTAATTTCTATGCAATATGGCATCGACAGCTATACGCATACCTTGAAACAGTAGTTTGGCAACAGGCAAGCACACTCATACTTGCTGAGTCACCTTCCCTTAGTTAATCGGCAGATACGCAATAGGTATATTAATCTATAATGCCTCTTCTTAGGTCCAATGTTTATGGTAGCATTCCAAGACAAGCTTAACAGCAATATATAATTAAGTATAAGTACTAACAATTGCATGTGTCCGAGTGAGGTGGCGCCGCGGTAATGTGTGCAACTCGATTTGGGAGGTCCCGGATTCGATCCACGGCAACCACGCACTCTGATCCTTGTGTTTTTCGCGTTTTCCTCGGATCGGTAGGTGAATTCTGGGGTGGTTTCTCTTTTACCACGACTTTCTTGTCCCTCGTGACCTGTGCCCATTTGCTTCATTGTTATCTGTTTCAGACCGTAGAACCGAACAACATCTGCAGCACATGTGCGCTCTGCGAAGGTTTCTTCTTCGGCGTCTGTTCAAGCTGTCCAATCAGGACCTTCTCCGTGTGGGTCCCAACAGGGGTACCGCTGGGGTTAAAGGCTTGTGAATGGGCTCGGGTGGCGTCGGTTGCGTTCGAACTACAAACATTAGATACTCCATCCATGCTTGCGCCGGTCGATATTCTGATTTGTTCACCATCCGGATTTCTTCCACCATCCCTCCCACCCGGAGGTCATGGTAGTATGTGTGTATGTAAGTCTGTCTGTATGTAGGCATATACATATGTAAGTATGTACGCGTTCCAGACACTTTTTTCCCACGGAGGTACCTTCATTTATGATAGAATGTGCGTGAACAATGAAAAGCAGAATTCACGGTAAGAAACCAATTGTGCAATTACGAACGAGGGAGAAAACACTGTAAGATTCAGGTATAAAACAAAATCGAATTTGGCATCAAGATTTCACCGGAAATTTTTATGAAAAAAGGTTTTGTGTGGGTGTGGCACGAGGATTTCCAAGCACGTCCCTCACCCCCAAACTACCTTTTACGTGGACAAATTGATCTTTTTTTTTTTTTTTATTTTCTCAAAAATAGGCTCTAACGAGTTTAATTAAAATACCATATCATTGAGATAATTGCATGACAAAATTAAAATGCACCTACCTATCTGTTGAATTTTCAGTGAACAGCCTCTGAAGTCCTCCTCATTGTAAATGACTTGTATAACGGTAAGAAACGTTCTTATACAAAGAATGTACATCATCTCGCTAAAGTACATAATTTATGTCAAATGAAATGTTTGAGGCGTTCAACATTTTCAACATATTCTGTTATATGCTTGAAATTTCAAATCCTTACATTTTCTTCAAATGGTTAGTCGCTATTCATCCATTTTCCTCGTGGTCTTGCACAGAGCATGGAATTTCAGTCAGCACCGTCGGTCTGGGTGGCGCAGTTGGTTAGACGCTGGCCTACTGATCGCAAGGTGGCGGGTTCAAATCCGGCCCAGACCGATGGTTTTTAAGTGTGCTTAAAAACGACAGCTCCATGTCAGTAGATTTACTGGCATGTTAAAGAACTTCTGCGGGATAAAATTCCGGCACGCCGGCAACGCTGATGTGATCCTGGCAATTGACAGCGTCGTTAAAGAACAAAATATTTTTTTTTTAATTTCAGTCAACACCTGACCTGTGTTCCATGGGCAGGTAACTGCAACACGGACTATAGGCCGCAGGTAGGCCGGCCAAGAGCCGCGCAATGGTCCCCAAGGATTTGAAGCTTAATGACACCGGGGACTGTTGGGAGTAGCTCCTCTCTGGTGGAACCAGGAAGAACTGAGCCCACTAGGGAAGTGTCGGAGAGAGCTTCCAGAAAAGCATCTGCGAAACCGACCGACATCACCCAGCGCTTAAACCTATTTCAAACACGAATGAGGAAAGGAAATTATAGGAAATGAGATAAAGGAAATGCATGGTAGGAGAGAAACCACATCAGCATTCGCCTTGGCAACCAGGGAAATCACGAAAATACCAGTAACAGTGATCGAACCCAATAATCGACCCTAGGACCTCTACAAAGCAAGCCTCTCATTTACCGTGGAGCGTCGCTCGGAAAACCATCACATAACATTGAAATTTAGCCCGTTTTGGGGTGCTGTGTTCCTCTTATATCTACAACAAAATGTGTAATTAATATTAATAGCTATTAATAAGAAGTAAACAGACGAATAAACCTATATGAGTCCGAGGTCCATAAGGCTGAAAGTTATCCGAGATTCATCCACTCAGAATAAGCGAAACCACGGAAAAGACCTTATCGGAATAATCCACCTTAACCGAGATTCCAACTCGGGACCTCTTGGATGTAAGGCAGACACGCTACCACCACACTACAGAGTTGGCCTTTTAGAGCGAGTACTGAAATACATGCGTATCCAAGAATTAATCTGAATTTTAAATTCAGAAGTATGGAGTTGAATTATAAAATGAGACTAAGGTCTGTCTCAAACTAGAACGATCCTGCTGTAAACGTATGGGAGGAACGGACAGGGAGAAAGAGATAGCGAAACGAACGGTTCAAGACCGCTGATTGGTAGAGGGAAAATCATGGGTGTTTTCTTTTGTTTTGTTACTCCACATAAATCGCCTCTAAGAAGAGTAAAATGCAAGTAGTTATCTAATCACTGCTCAACGCAAATTAATTAAGCAGAGAAGTGTACATCTACGAGTTTTGATTCAATTCTCTGTATCCTGCACATACATCACAGATGTGTAGTGCACTCGTGAATTCTGAAAAGAATATTTACTTATACAGCTGACGTACCTATACATACATAAGTATTGAGACAAATTCAACACAAGACATACGCAGTTATACAATATGAACTTATTGTTAAATAATATGCAACCCAATTTGCATAACACATAGTAATGCTATACCAGAGCATACGACCCTCTCCGAACAAAGTTAAGTCTCAAGGTGAATGTATAACCAGTCTGATATTTCCCTGCATCTTAACTCGCTTACGTCATAAACCCAGTACACTTGTATGCAGATTAGAAGCAGTCCGCTATCATCATGAAACACGCCTGTTAATCTGCCGAAATAAAACACAACCGCGCATTGTTTCACGACGCTTAAGAAACAAACCTCGAAGCATAACCATTATGTACTGCATATTAATATTGTAACACATGGCTTAAATAAGTTCGTAGTAATATCTGCCTCTATTTATTGTCAAGAAGCTAGCGCTAGTGTTGCAATGCTTATCGGCACGTACGCATATACGTAATACGTCAAACACGCTGGCAGTGTACTCCACCTTGTTGTTTACAACAGGATCGCTCTTGTCTGGGACAGAGTGAGAGATAGGCCCAGTGTATGGACCTTCATTCGTATCTTATTGCATCAGACATAGATGTGACATTCACCAACTGTCTAAAGAGTTTGTTGAACAAGATGCGAAAGGAGAAAATCTGATGTGTTGCATTTACATGATTTTCTCCACTCTTGTACCAACTATTCTTACAACCTCTTGTTTCTCTATCTTCTTCATGTTGAGATAAACATTTACAGAAATTACTGTATTGCTAATTTTCTTGCAGATGCATGGTAATGTGGAAATACACTAGGCCTTGAGCGATAGTCAAATCTTTTAAACTTTAAAGCTTTAAAATTCCGTTCAAAATTTTCGAAAAATGTTCCATGTAAAGGATAGTTTATAAAAAGATAAAGATAGCCCATAGTTTACCTTTGAGGGCAAGGCCTGCCGGTAGGGTGAGCTCGGCGCTACATAGGGTGAACTAATCCCTGTAAACTTGCTTCTATAGAACTAGGATTATATTAATGTCTTTGGTTACGGTCTATGTTATTTTATCCATAACTATTAACTTCTGTCAACATTAACTTTTGCGCCTTGTTATATTGTTTGCACACTTCCTGGTTTTGAACTTACAAAACAACTCCCTCTAGTGTGAACACTCTTTTTGGTCTACGTCTGGTGACATACGCTTTCCATTTTTACTTCCTTTACTACTAAAAGTAGAGCAAGTGTTGTATTCCACCCAAAAATTGGATGTCGAGATTTCACCGGAAATATATATGTTCTGAGGCCCTCTGAATCGGAAAAAAAAAATCATTTTTAGAAAAAGGTCCGCGCGCGCGCGCACGTGTGTGTGTCAGTCTGTGAAAATGGCTCTAACGATTATGATTAAAATGCCATGTTTAAGATATTTGTATGACAAATGAAATTTATGTTTTGAATTTTCTGTCTATAGCTTATGTAGTCCTGTTTACTCTGGATGACTTTTGAGTTGGCCAGGATGACACTGTGGCCTCAAAAGCTGGGTTTGGGGCAGTATCAGGACAACTTCATTACAACCAATTGTATGAGCATTTGGTATCTTTTTTTGCTTTTCAGCTTCTAGGGTTGGGATTGTAATACAGGATTGAGAGAGAACCGTCTGAACCACCACACGCATTAGCATTAAGCTAAATTGATGTGGAGCCCAAGCTACACTATACATTGATGAATCATGGTTACTATATTCATAATGTCCGCTCCCCTTCTTCTTTACACATAATTACCTTGCAGTCATAAGAAGACGAACTCGAAAGATTCCCATACTTATGATGGGCCCATGCAACTTGCCATAGGATCCATAATGCCCTTTTGAATCAGCAGCTATTATTTGAGTCTTACTTTTTGTTAATTTCGTAACAGAATGATCCGAAGAACAAGTTGTCAAGCAAAGGCCGTAATAATCCATCTCTGCATTGTGCATCATATTCGTGACCTGCGTCCCTCGTGTTTAATACAGAAACCGTCCATCATCATTCTGTTGGCAGGCTGAGAGCAGCCCGAGGTGTCTTTCGTGTACCTGCTCTTCCAGGGCTTAACCACTTTGATGATGGGATGTAGGGTTTTGCAAGGTGGCGGGTGAGAATGAGATTGAGGGTAGCAATTTATGCTCCTCAACTGCTGCCTGTCAGGGTGCAACTTTCGTTGGGCACCGCTGGTGAGTGTGACCAAATGTGGATGATTTTAACATTTTGAATTTAGAGTCCAAGCATCTCTTGGAAGGATTGTATGGGAGCTCAGGTTTCGCTGCTGGTGGGTTAGCTCCGCTGTTACCGGGTGTTCCCTCGAGCCTTACGGGGAACCTGGTGACGCACAAGTGTGCGTTCTCTGGGATTATACTCCCCAAGAGACGTAACCAGGGCGCTCCGGTGTTGTGGGGATAAGTCGTAAAATTTTGTAGCCCGACACCTAATTTCATCCTCCACATACGGAAGAGATGAGGCCTCGTGCAGCTGTCTCGATGCGGTATACAGAATATATTATCTGAAGTCCTCTATTCTGTACATGCTGCAGACGCAGGAGATGGGAATCTGCGGCAATGCCCCAGATCTCGCAGGCGTACATTAACACTGGGATTAGAGCAGGGGAAGACAGGTAACGCTGCTGTGACGTCAGCTTACTCAGCACACATGCTCCCAGAAAAAGCTAGTTGAATGAGGCTTGCGCGAAATACAGGCTATGGCCCGATTGCGTCATCTTTGGAACAGCTGATTGAAGAGAACCGACCGAAGCCGAACATGAATATGACTTCCCCGTTTAGAGGAACAGCGTGAGGAAGTGATATCAATTGAATTGTCACTCATTATTGAAAATAAAAACACGTAACAAAAATACCTGCACAATATTATAATACGTTACATAAATAATAAATCACATATCAATATAATAAAGATTAACTATCTATCTCAATAGCTGCTGTTATTATCATCAAATTTTAAGCATGAGGCACGTGATTATTGCCAAACTTAATTCCAATGAAACTGAATATATACATGTATATGGAAATATTCCATCCTCAATATTTTGATTTTTAATGGCCCATTGTGACTAACCGATATATTATTATAACTAGTCAATCATATTAAAATAATGGTAATATTGATATGTTGCCTACCCCGGAGAAGCTGGAAGACTTATTTATCAATATCACTTGTATAAAGTACTTACCAATGTATCCACTTACCTTACATAATATTTATTAATGATGGATTCTATAAATGTTAACTTATTATCAGCGGGGCATATATAGTTTTCTCAGTGTCAGTTTTGTTTATTGAGAGAAAGTTTGGCCTGGTGCCGGTACAAAGGACCCGGCTTACAGGCTACAATTAACATTAACTTACAATTATAAATGTTTACAAAGTTTACAGTTTTTGGGTTTAACAAAACCCATACGGTGACCATACCAAGAAGTTTTTGGGTGTGGATTTGACCTTTAGATAGGCATCCCAGAAATTGAAGCAAAATACTAATTAAACTCAGTCTATCAACATTTACCATGCTGGTTTGGTAAATTTGCACATAAAATAGCAATTATCAACAATAGGCTAAGCTGTGACACCTGTGTTAATTTGTAAAAGTGGAAAAAGAGTTGAGATATGATGTTATAAAGTTAGGTTAGGGTTGCATATTATTATTGATGGCAGGTGTGGATGCTGCCTCTGATAACACAGGCTAAATTTTGATAACACAGGACTCTGTCATCCTGTTCATATAGGTACACATTAACCTAGGTATCGTTGCCTACATAATTCCATCATGTGCGAGTAAAGACAGGGGACAAAATTTGACACAAGTATAATAGTTTCCCTTTTTGATGAAGGTGGGAAAAACGTAAATAACCTAGCTACTGCCTGTTTTCTAAATTTATTGATTAACTTGGTAAATGTTTTGTTAACATTCATTGCATTTAACTGTTGCGTTTAACAAAAACCAACCCATACCACCTTTAGTTCAACAGTTTTTGGGTGTAGATTTGTCCTTTCAATGCGTTTCATTTATATATATATAAACTGTCCTAACTAGTTTTACATCGATACACACTACAACGTCGACCCATATTGTTCAATTCTACACCTAAAACAAAAGTAGAAGTATATACCTTTCAGTACCGGTATCACCATGTTACAATATAGGTTATGGATTCTTGAATAACTTCACTGAAGAATTAACCATTTCTTAAATCACTTGAAATTACACACTATAAATGAAAATAATCATTTTAGTTTAATAGTTCAACTATAACAAGTTGAACTTACGAAAACCAGGCGAAAAACTGTTCAATTGCTCAAAAGAAACCGTTAAAAAGTGCAGCGAAAAACATCTGTTATAATCTGTTATAATTCTCGTACTACAACAAGAAAACTACTGAAAAATTAATTTTGATTAATTTACAATATTTACAAATAAACACAATCATTGAAACAGCATATAGCGCCACTAATTCACTTTCAATTAAACAAAACTAACACGTGTTGCCCCATAACATTCCACACTGGTAGCCATGTTTGTTAGCATGCCAGGTTCTCGGCTATCAGCTGATCGGCCCGGGCCATAGCCTGAGATTCACGCAAGCCTCGCAGTTGAACTTGTGACGTCACAGCGGGCAAGAGGAAATGACATACGGGACATCGTAATTTTAATGTTGACGGTTTCAATTATGGAATAGTCACAGATTATAAGTAATTACATTTCGGTTTATGCTATATATAAATAGAACCGATATTATAACTATTTTGCCTGAGCTAGAGGAGAGCTATACAGAAGAATTAGGTGGACATTTTCCGACATTTGCCGTTTCGCTTTTCTTTAACTAGTTTGTCAATGTTAGGGCGTAATGTACGGCACATTCGTAACCGAAGACTGCATGTTAGATTGTGATCTGACAATATGCTTCGGGATTTTGACTTGGAAAGGTTCATAACCGAAAATAATTGTTCGCACACATACGTGGAACCAAACATACATAATATCCCTACTACAAGGGCATAAAACCTCAGATATCTGGTTCGAGGAACATTCTTATAACAATCAGCCAAGTATTCCTTGCGTTTATATTTGTCCTTCAGCAAATCGTCGCACTGTAAATTTATCAATTCAATTTGCTACCTGCTAGAAACATTGTTAACATCCAATGAATACGGGGTCGCAAAGATCTGAAACGTAGTTGACAATGTTTCTACATCTTGAAGCCTGGTCTCAAACTAGTGTGAAACACGGGGAACTGAGCACATGCGCCGCTGATCTAGGCAGCATAGCAATACACTGCTCTCGCCTGACGTCACACGAACGTACAAGCTGGCTCTTCGTTTAAATACGTCACACGGCCCAAAGTTGTCTTCCCCTGGATTAGAGGGCCTGAAAAAGGCGTAGCTTCAAGGGAGAAGGCATCCCGGACTTTAACGCTGGCCCGGTGCGATAGGTCACGAATATGCTGCCCAAAAGTCAGACACTTATCGAGTTTCACTCCCAAGTAGCTGATGGTATTCGTCCATTCTATCATTCCGAGATACGTAAACGTGGGGAAGTTGGCGGGAAAACGGCAATTGGTGAAGAGAATGGCGTGGCTTTTCTCCGGGTTTATGGACAATGGCCAAAGCCTGCACTATTCTTGGAGGCGGAAGTGTCTCTGAATGGGGAGAAAGGTGCGATTTCTATCTGTGGGGTAACTTAAAGCATAAAGTGTACAAGACAAACCCACACACCCTGGAGGAATTAAAACAAAATATCCGTCAGGAAATTGCCAGCATTTCTCAACGTGAACTATGGCGAGTGATGGATAGTTTCCTAAAGAGGTGCCAAAAATGCATGAACAGCGACGGTCACCAGTTTCAGTATCTCCTATAATTACATTGGTAAGTTAAGCCTTTAAAAGTAGTTTTAAAATGCAACATGGATTTATCCGCGGTGTTCTATGACAGCGGCAGTCGGCGATGAGCGCAGAGGACCCGTACAGACAAATCAGCGCATCCGGGTCACAGTCTGTTGGATCACCCGATATATGTAACTAGTTTCTTTGTTTTAGAGCATATAAAGGTACTGTTACGAAGGAACACGTTCAATATATGTTGCCTAGTAGATATGGTAGATAGTTTTTTCATGTTTCCTAAAGATCTTGATTTTGGACTACTACTGTTTTTCCGAGAAACCCTTCAATTAACATACTGCAAGATCACATTCATTTGACTCTTGGTATGTAGACATGTCAGTCGCTTCGTCTACATGAAGTGATACAAAAAATGTTTTTCAATTTTGAACAAAATATGTTCATTAATTATATCAGCTGAATCAGCTCACTCTGTGCCTCAGAAATGCTGTTAACTAAAGTATGGCAAGTATTATTCAAGCAGTCTCTTAAGTAATTTTATTCCTCAGCTAATAATTCTAAAGTATCCAAATAATTCCCTTTGTTCATAGATGATTGGGATTCATCTTGGCCGCAAAATGTTAGTTCATATCGCGCTAACAGCAAAATGTCAAAATTAGCCTCATTATACTGTTTGATCAAATTCCTCGTTGTGCCTTACGGCATGAAGATGTGCGACTTCTGAAATTGCATACTCTATTCTAGTTTTTCAAGCTCATTAAATTTAACTGATGACTCATGTTTATTTACTTTTGCAGCAATATTTGTCAAACTCTCTTCTCCTATTCCAAATTTTGAGTTGTCTTTCCCAAAAAGTCTATTTCGTTTTGAGCTAGGTTTTGCTGTGTACTACATATTGCGTTTTAAATCGCCTCCTATTTTGCCATCTTTTTGTTCCATAATTAAGTTAGGTGTTGGTTTTTACCTTTAATATCTAATTTATCTTCATAACTTAATATGTAAAAGTAAGTTGTATCCCTCATTAAAAGATCCACAATATCCTCCGGTAACTCTATTATTGTGAAACTAGCACAATATTCACATAATCATAACAAATACAAGTGGTTTTACTCTTCTGAAGTCAAAGAAAAAAATGCAAATGTTAATCCCAACGCTTGTTTAGGTTTGTCTTCACGGTAGCAGCTGCGAAACCCTCCCCTAGCTGCAAAACTTTGACCACTCGGGCGTATGCGTCAACATGACAAACTGTATTTTGCCTTAGTCAAGCTGCTCGCTGTCAACAACGCTTTCGTGCGAGTTGCACGGAACTCAGAAATGAATCAGAAATTACAGTTGGAGAACAATGCGATATTTAGAGCACCTTAAAATGAAAGCATTAAACCAGATGGAACTGATAGTTTGCGAGAGACTCATCCTTACAGCCTTAACGCTCCTTTTGCCTCTGTTGTTGACCCCTGCACTGGAATATAGCATATGAGGTTAGGTGATTTCAAGAACCACATAGTTTTCATTCGATCTGTCCACTTTTCTAAAAAGGGCGTTGTTATAAGGAACGCTTTCTATTTTAGGCACGTTATGTAGCATGTCACTTGTTAAGAGAGAATTAAGGAGGCCAGAACTACCGTGCTTTCACCGTCCTGCTAATGCTTGCTCATTATATTAATTCACTCTTCAAAGGTAATTGGTATCTGCCTCAAGAGCAGGTGCGTCGTAAACACCTTACGAGGTCAGCCACTTTGGGCGGAATAGCCCAGTGCAAGTAGTGCCAAACTCTTATGGTGCACAGTAATGTTGATGCTTCATGTCCAAACACAGTGCTTTGACTCCTGTATGTATCCAGGGCCTCTGCGGTGACAAAGCTCGATAGAACTACCCTAACTGTCCTAACACTTTACGCTTAAATAGGAAATGGATTGCGAATATGCACCAAATTACCTATGTGTAGGTGCTAACTCTAGTTGATTTATTGAAGTTATTAATATACAGAGTAATACAGAGTGTCTTGCGGTAGGGAAAACACTATATTCTATATATTAATCCATAGACAAAAATAACAAGCTAGAAACAAAACAATTCCATTATATATGCGTTTAACATCAATAGGACAACACTCGTGAAGTGGTTGAAAATAAAGATCTAGGATTAACTTTAACAACGAATCTCAGATTTACTAGACATGTTGAATTAATCGTAGTAAGATCGCTAAAATATCTAGACTTCATTATGCAAATTGTTTATTCATTTAAAGTGAAAAGGCATTAATTCGGCTTTACAACTCTTGTATAAGACAAAATCTCAAATATGCATCTATTATTTGGAATCATAAGGTGACAAAACATGTCAGCTTATCTAGTAGAAAATGTCCGATCAAAACCTTTAAAGTAGATACTATTTAAAATAATTGGGTATTGTCCCACGTATACACATTGCGAAACTCTTTTAGCAATATTTAAATTTAAAGGTTTAAATTATATTTGAACTCACTCTTGAAGCCTCTCTGTACTGCACGAGGCAGCCGGCAGTCGCCGGGGAATTTACACCGGCAGAGGCGAACTAAAATCCTTACCTTATAACAGATGATGGCTTACCTTCTGCTCTCAAACAGGCAGCGTATCTCGTGTAAACATTCTCACTCACTCTCTGAAGCTCAGTAGCAGGAATTCTTGTGGTTTCTTGCACAATGTTTCTCTAAGTTGCTGTAATGTGCGAGGATTGGAACGATGCACCTTGTCTTTTAAAGAACCCCAAAAATAAAAATCACAACTCCTTAGGTCAGCAGAATGAGGGGGCCAAAAATCAACACTAATTATTCTATCATCAAACACCCCTCTTACTGCATTTAATGATACGGCAGCCAAATGTGCTCTTGCAGAATGTTGCTGGAACGAAGCAGCTTGTCAAGCGATTGAAAAATGGCCACAGAATTAAGCTCTGATATCGCTCTGCATTTATTGTTTCATCAAAGAACATGCGCCCTATTACTTTTCTAGTTCTTATCAACACCACACTCCAATTTTCTGATCATAATGAGGCGTTTCATCCAATAGCACAGGTTTTTCTAAAGATCAGCAGCGAAATTGTGAGTATTCATCCAGTTAGATGAAACCAAGATTCATCACTAAAAAACAAAAGCTGTGGGTCAATGAAACCCCTTTATACGGATCGGAAAAAACAATTACAATAATTCACACGTTTAGCGGGATCATTTGGCTTACGCTTGCAGTCTTGTGTAGCGATAGGGCTTCAGTTTTAACAAATGAGTAACATTTCTCGCAGAAGATCAAGATACACCTGTTTGCTGCGCTAGTGTTTTCAGCTATTTTCGAGGTGAACGATCCATTGTCATCCAGTTTATTTTCAGTTACCCCTGACCTCTTTCTCGAATGTGTCTAGTCTAAAACTGAACTTGAAGCTTGAAATTTATTTACGACCGCACGTACAGTTGTCCTTGCAGGCGGTACAGTTCG
Source organism: Tenodera sinensis (assembly GCA_030765045.1). NCBI lineage: Eukaryota > Metazoa > Arthropoda > Insecta > Mantodea > Mantidae > Tenodera > Tenodera sinensis. Next base: position 49,982,109 of record CM060966.1, read on the forward strand.
GAAACTTTTCAACAAACTTCCTGCGTACACGGCGAGCAGATGCATGCTTGAAGTAAACTCTACAAATAAACAGGCGTTCTTCCACAGATAAGTGACGCACCATGTTTACGGCACGTCAGAGGCACCTACTCACACTGAATGACTCACCTGACGCAATGCACCTGACCTATGAGAGTTGACGCCAGCGCACTTTCGAGCGGGAATTGCCGGTACGAAGTCCCGGCAGCCGGCGCGGGAGTAGCGAAGGAGAGAGAGACCGCAAATGGGTGCTAATGTAATTTAACTACACTATATTTTTACTTTCTCTACTACGTATAGTAAGTAGGGGAAGTAATGGTATTCGACCTAATATTTCGATGTCGAGGTTTCACAGGAAATATGTTTCGAGGTCCTGTGAATCCAAAAAAAAAAGGTCTTTAGAAAAAGAACCGCGCGCGCATGTGTGTGTGTGTGTGTGTGTGTGTGTGTGTGTGTGTGTGTGTGTGTGTGACTATGTGTGTCTGTCTGTGAACAGCATAACTCAAAAATGAAAAGTCGGTTAGAAACCAAAATTGGTATTTAAGTTTAATATCCTTCAAGGATACGACACAAAGATTTTGAAGAAAATTTTGAGATACTTTTATGGTAAATGAAATGTATAATTCTAATTTTCTCGCTATAGCCCATGGAGTCCTGCTTACTGTTGATGACTTTCGCATAACTGGTAAACCATAAGAGACAGACCAAATCTTACTATACAAAAAAGGCAGATCTCGTTAAAACACACGATCCATGTCCAAATGCATTTTTTTTTTCGTGTAGTGAATCATTTCTGAGATATTCCTTGTTATTTGTGAGCTTTGCAATACTTATACTTTTCTCAAATGGAAATGGAAGATCGTTATTCACTTTTTATCTCTTTGGTCGTGCAAAGAGAACGGAAATTCAAGACCTTCATGTAGTGACCAGCTTTAAAATATGACTATCGCTCAAAGCCTACTGTATTCCCGTATTTCCCTTGCACCTCCAAGAACATTAGCAAATAAGATAATATCTGCAAATGTTTATCTCGACTACCGTGAAGATAGAGGAATGAGAGTTTATGAGAATAGTACAAGAGTAGAGAAAGTAAGTGCAGACATCAGATTTTTATGTTGAACGTTGTAACTGGGCTTATGCCTCTGATACTCATAAGAATAAATAAATAAAAATACAAACAAGCAATGCCTTCTTCGTTGACTCATGATGAGTACTTGCTTATACAATCGACCGGTCATTCTCTTATTTACCCTACGGACAATACGCGGCCTACAGAACCTTGATGCAACTCTGCACTTCCTGTTCTTTAAAGTTTAACATTTCGCAAATACTGCATAATTGATAACACTGTATTAGCAAACACACCTCTTACCAAAGTCGTTATGATTTATTCTGGAAGCGTCTTTGTCATAATTCGGCCTTAACTTATGTAAATTTGTTGTTCATTAGTATACTTAGGTGCAGTTGCAAAGAACGTTACATAACACAACAGAACTGAACACAGACTTCATTGAATAATAACAGTAGCTGACTCATGACGGACAAATGAATATGTTTATGCAGTCTTGCCAACTATTGTCCCAAACTAAATCTAAAATTGGGCATCTCTTACTGCGTGAAGGAAGATTGACTTTAGCGCCAGTTTACAAGCTATCCCTTGAAATGCTCTCGGAAAGGTTTAAAAATAGCGCTCCAAACAATCCACTTAATGCTCAGTGTAATCACGTAAATTTCCTGTGGGTAATCATCTTTAAGTAGGCAGCATTATTACCTGAGACACGCATATACTGAATACGCATCTACTTGGGTAGTTCAAGACCTTCGAGTAATGTATTTGCTGTAAGGTAAGATACAAATCAAGTGAAATACAAGCGAGTGATTTACAACTTATTGTAGGACAATATTGCCGATGAAAAATACCTGATATGTGCTCTCATATGAATTTCTCTACTCAATGTTTACAAACTATTCTTAAAATCGCGTATTCTTCATGTTCATCGAGATAAACATAAGCGGAAGTGGTTTTATTACACATTTCCTTGATCATATATACAATGAAAATAGGAAACTATAGTAGGTTTAAACACAGTCAAATATTTTAGGGCGACACTGCTTTAGAAGATCAAAAAAGATTTAGTTTAAAAAAATGTTAAATATTTTAAATTATTTTATTGCTGTCCAAAAGATTCCCCTTTAACATCAATACATTTTTGTATTCAATGAAACCATTCTTAAAGCAATGATGTCACTCTTCTTGAAGCACTTCAGAATTCAGGTTTATAGAATGTCCCGCTGCTTCAGCTGATGACGAGAAAGTAATCCCATACATTTTATCTTTAATTTTTGGAAACAAAAAGCCCACACGGTGCTAGGTGAGAGCTCCATGGGCTGACCTTTAAGGCATCCAGATACTCAGTTGTTGGTTTTGCCTACGTAAGGATGCGTTGTCATGATGTAAATTATTTTTCCATTGGGCGTTCTTTTTCAAAATTTTGCCGTAAAATTTTGTACCAATCGGCAGTAACAATAATATCAATATGACCCATTTTAGATAACAAACTAGCTACTGTGACTGTGAATTTGTCGGATTTTTATGGGCTTAGGTCCTGTTCGAAGGACCCAATGAGCCAACTGACTTCTTTTCACGATTATAACAATAAGTCCAAGATTCCTCGCCAGTAACGATATTCCACACCAAACTTGAAGCCTATTACTATTATATTACTATTACTACAACTACTAGATATTATTATTATTATTATTATTATTATTATTATTATTATTATTATTATTATTATTATTATTATTATTATTATTATTATTATTATTATTATTATTATTATTATTATTATTATTATTATTATTATTATTATTATTATTATTATTATTATTATTATTATTATTATTATTATTATTACTATTACTATTACTATTATTATTATTATTACTATTACTATTATTATTATTATTATTATTATTATTATTATTATTATTATTATTATTATTATTATTATTATTATTATTATTGCTGTTGTATTAATATTAGTATTATTATCAGTATCATCATCATTATTTTGTTATATTTTTTTCGTATTATCCGAAGAGTAAGGAAGAATTAAAGGCCAGCACAAATGGATTCTGTTTGATCGAAAGACTAAAGCATGCTGTTTCCTTAATTTGACTGTGAACAAGCAATATAGAGCATAATTTGATAATGTGGCTTCTAAATACATACTTGCTGCACAAGAAGTAAAAAGGGGAACATCCCAAATATTACATTTCTAGATCCCGACGTTTCTAGTAGATGGATTTAGTTCTGAAAGGAGACACTCGTATGTTTCCAGCACAAGAATTTCGAACGCCTGAGTTAGCCTAAGAGCAGGTCTTCCGGGTCTGAAATGTATTAATGTGAAAAACTAGAGCTCGATAGCACAGTAGCGTCCTCTAAAGCTGAAATACAGAAGTTGCAAATACTGACTGATATCTCTTTTTTTCTTTCTTCCTGGATTCTATCTAAAACGGGAAAGCTTGTTTTTCAGATCTTCAATTGTTTAACATTCGAAAGGTGTACGATACAATAGCATAGTTAACTGAAGCTCTTTGGTTTTACAGGTATAAACCAATTATAACTCATTTGCACTTGAATAGATGATTATATCCAAATGTAAGCAAAACATTGCTTTCAGCTGTATCCTATGCTTACATTTCGTTATAATCATATATTCAATTGCAAATGAATATTAATTGGTTTATACCTGCAATGCAAGAGTAGTATGATAAACTACTTCCATTACTACTGCCATAAGTGTAAGCTTTGGTCATAACATTTGTTTGTTAACAGCAAATAGCGAATATGACCATTATGTAATTTAATGTTATAGTTATTTAAATACAATTGACTTGTAATAATTGCTACAAAAAAGAAGCATGCTAGCAGAAACGAATATCTTTAATTAAATTAGCGTTGTTAGTCACATATACATAAAGTCGCGCGAGGCAGCCTGACTTTAAACACTTTGTTTACTCGCCGGCCTGGCATGTGGTGTGCAGTAGCATAGCCTCAACCGTCCTTTGTTGTGCGCCGAGGTCCGCGTCACAATATGAACACTTTCTAGGTTTTGCTATATTTACAAGTATTTGTGTACAGATTAGACTATTTCTTGAGGAATATTAATGAACCGAATCACAAGTTGTAAACTGACTTAACATTTTTACTTTCTCCACTGATAAGTAGGGGAAGTATTGTTCCACCCAAAAATTGATGTTGAGATTTCACCGGAAATACATGATTTCAGACCCCCTGAATCAAAAAAACAAAAAAACATTTTTTTTTAGAAAAAGGTACGCGCGCGCGCGCGTGTGGTGTGTGTGTGTGTGTGTCAGTCTCTGGACAGCATAACTCAAAAACGAAAGCAGCTTAAAAACCAAAGTTGGTATTTAAGTTTAATATCTTTCAAGGATGTGACACAAAGATTTTGAAGAAAATAGCTCCACCCTAAACTTTTACATGAAAAAATTTTCGAATATTTTTATTTTCTTGAAAATGGCTCTAACGATCTTGATTAAAATGCCATATGTTTGAGATATTTTTATAACAAATGAAATGCATATCTTGAATTTCCTGGCTATAGTCCCTGTAGTCGTATTTATTCTGGACGACTTTTGCATAACTGGTAAACCGTTAAAGATAGACCAAATCATACTACACAAAAATTGCAGATCTTGCTAAAATACACAATTTATGTGCAAATACATTTTCTTGTAGGGTGAACCATTTCGGAGATATTCCTTGTTATGTGTGTCAGTTTCGGAAAACAACTTTCGTGAAATGGAACATAGTTGTTCATTTTTGTATATGTTAAGTGTGCAAAGAGAACGGAATCTCAAAGCTTTAAAAGATTTGACTATCGCACAAAGCCTACTGTATTCTAACATTCTCCTTGCACCTACAAGGAAATAAGCAATAAGATAATTTGTACAAATGTTTATCTCAACTAACACGAAGAACATATAGGAATAAGAGTTTGTAAGAATGGTTAGTACAAGAGTAGAGAAAGTCATGTGAGTGCAACTCATCAGATTTTTTGACAAACAATAGGCAAGCCAGGACAAGCATTGAAGGCAGTGAAAGTAGTTATATTGGATCTAACAAAAAGCGGATCATAATGTGTTTGTTTGAGAGTCCATAAATCCGTCTTACACTTTCTTGCAATATAAATATTTGATGTGTTGTTGTGTGATCTCATAAAAGAATACCATAAATTGAGCATGTATATGACTTGTGATAAGGCAGTTAGGTATTAGTATATAGGTGCCAAGAACTCATGGCTCTAAGATACCAGTGCTAGTTTTCTTTTAAATGTACTGTTAGTATATGTATGGGTTAACAAATTTAGTCCAAGATAAATTGCCTAGGACTCTCTCAGCGTTATCTGTGGTCACACTGCCACCTAATTTAAAATTCAGTTCTTCAGTTTTATATTTAAAAAAGAATTATTAGCTAGGCACCATGTTTGTGTCTTATTAGAAACATTTGCAATAGCCACATGACTACTTCATTATTGTTAGCAATAACATCGATTCCAGATGATCGGGAAAGCGGTCGCCCTAGAAATGCCTGCACGTAACGAACAAGAAAACAGTTGATGAGCTCATTAAGAAGACAGGCGTGTGACTGTGGAGGAAATCGCTGCAAGACTTGCGCTGGTATATCCATAGTGCGGCACACACAAGATTGAAAGCTTAGCTTACTGACAAGATTGTGCCCGTCGAGTGCCACATTTATTGACCGACGACAAACTTCACAGAAGAACCATCACCTAAACCTTCGGAGATTTCAAAATGGAGGTTATGATTTTTTGACGAGTATTATGACAGAGGATGAAAGTTGTTCTATCATTACAAGCCTGAAACAAAACGCCAGAGTACGAAACGGCACCATTTAAAAGGGAGTTGTATCTCAAGCGTATTTTCAAACTTGCAGTACGACGGGGTAGATGCGTTCAAGGAAATGAGACTACGTTGAAAAGTATGTAGATTAAGAAGAAGTACTTAAGATTTTTAAAAATTGTTATTCACGGTTTTCAGTATGATTCTCGTATTCAATGCGGATTGCATAAAACTGCAAGATTAACTTCGGCTAACTTAACCAGTACAGCTGTTATCATAAACAAAACAAAAGCCATATTCTTCGGTCTCCATTACTTACGCTTCTTATGGAGCCTTTTACACAAAAATTCTATACCGAGATTTCACCTGAAATACACGTTTTAAGAATTTCCAAATGCAAAAATCATTTTTAGGAAAAGTTTGTGTGTATGTGTGTCTGTCTGTGTGTCCGTCAACAGCATAACTCAAAAACAAAAAAGTCGCTCTTCAATACCAAATTTAGTATTTAAGTTTAACGACTTCCAAGGATACGACATTAAGATTGTCAAGAAATTCCCGAAACTACTCCTTACACGGAAAGCGTTTCGTTATTGTTTCCTCTTTAAACATGACTCCAACGATATTAATTAAAATACCATCTGCTTAACATCTTATAATTATGAGAAATACAAGTGCATGTTGAACTTTCTGAAAATAGTCTGAAGTCTTCTTGATTCTGAATGAATTTTTATATCTGGTAATCCATAAGAGATAGACAAAATCTTACTACACAGGAAGCGTAGATATCGTTAATGCACCAAAACTGTGTGAAACTTTGTTATGGAGTGAACCATTTTCGAGATATTCTTGTTATTCGTTCGAATGACTAAATATTTGTACTCTTCTCAAATAGGAAGTCATTCGTTTTATTATGTCCTAGTCATGTGGAATTTCAAAGCCATCACATAGCGACCAGTCCTTAAAAACTTTGACTATCATTTAAGCGTACTGTATTCTACTATCCCCATTGCATCTTAAGGAAATATGCATTAAAACAACGTTTATCTTAATATAAAGTATATAGAAGAATAAGAATTTTAAATAATAGCTTGTACAAGAGTGAGTAGGGAAACTAATGTAAGTGCATACATAATTATTTTGTCTGGTCATGCAAAGAGAATGAAATTTCAAAGCCCTCACATAGCAACCAACTCTTAAAAGATTTTATTATTACTTAAGCCAATGGTATTCCCTTACTCCCCTACCTTATACCTACAACGAAATATGCAATAAGGCAATGTTTGCAAATGTATATCTCAATATGAAATAGAGGAGTAAGCGTTTGTAAGAATAGTTTGTATAGGAGCCGAGAAAGGTAAAAGAATACAACACATCAGATTTTTATTTAATACGTATTTTTATGACAAAAACTGCCCAAGTTATTTCCAGGATTACTTTCTTGTGTGTATAATAACACAGTTCCTATACTACCCTTTATAAAATATGCAAGCGTACTGAAAAGCATTGTTATTTAGAGCAGCATAAAAATAAGTTTCTTCTCGTGTAGATAGTACCTATACAAAATAATGAAATCTACCGCTATTTCTTGGTTTTAGACATGTCTTCATAAAGAGAATGGGTATATCCTCTGATATCATAATCACAGTAAAATCAGTCTCAAACTGGAACAATCCTATTGTAGACATATGGGAGAGGAGAAAGAGAGAGAGAGAGAGAGAGAGAGAGAGAGAGAGAGAGAAAGAGAGAGCAGAACTAACGCTCTAAGACCGGTGATTGGTGGAATGTATAGGTATTTGTTAGCCCACATAAATCGTGCAGCATTGTAAGTTACTTTCTTATCACTGCTCAACGCAAATGAATTTTGGGGAGAGAAAAGCATACAAATCTTTAAATTGATTTTATGTATCCGCATATACCTACCTATATCACAGGTGCATTTGTTCTAGGCTCGTGAATAATTCGAAAGGAACGTTTACAATAGAGAAACTTGAGTTACATTTCCAGCGATGATTTCCGGGGGTGGCTCGGGGGAGAAAATCCCCCCAACCAGGGAATTAAAAATTCCCCTCCTCCGTGAAATTCATATCTATATATCATATACCTACATATAATGGACATTCTCCCCCACCCCGTCAAGCTTAATATCCCCCCCCCCCGGCGGGGGGCTGGAGAAAAGTACATCACTGTACATTTCCATGGGGAATTTAAATCGATTTGAGTTCTCATTCCGGATTGAATACTGCATGGAAACGGTGGATTCAAATCAAACTGAATACTTGGATCCGATCCTCTTAGAAGTTGGATCGGATCGAAATTTTGCTGCATGGAAGCACTTAAAGGCGGTGCGACCGTTCGCCTATCACCTAGGCGGCCCGGATTCGATCCCAGGAACCCGCATGTGGTATTCGTGGTGGACGAAGCAGCGACTGGGCGGGATTTCTCTGGGTTCTCCGGTTTCCCCCGCCACTCATTCCACCAACTACTCCATCATCACATTCCCAATCATCCATTTCGCCTGCATTTCATACCCTCCCCTTCCTCGTTCTCGGTGCTTGGTGCTTGGCTGACCACCTACTTCTAGGTCTTCACTCTGTCCGGTCCACAGCTTCCTGTGTTCCCCAGCAGGCGTCTGGCCCTAGGCACTGGCTTGTAAGTCCTACATAAGGGGAGGATAATTAGGTAAAGAAGAAGAAGCAAGCTGCTACTGGATTCAAATCGATTTGAATTCGCCAAGGAAGCTAACTTCTAGTGTACTCGTAACACGCTGCAAGTTCGGCATTTTGTTTCTTTAGCGAAACTGGTGTAATAAAACACAAGGTTACTTTTATTGTTTCTGTAATCTCGCAATATATTCTTCTAAAATACATGCACTAACTTCAAAACCTACTTAAAATACGCAGAAAACATGTTTTTACATGTTCCCCAACATAAACCAAGTGCCCAAGATGAAAACTTAAATTCCTTACTTATGCTTGAGCCTTGCGTATTCAAATCCATCTCATTCCGGAATGAATTCAATGTGGAAGCGTGGATCGTATTGAGAATGGGACTGGACTCAAATCGATGTCAATTCCCCATGGAAACGTAGCAATAATTAAACAGAAGACGGGCGCAGTTACACAAATTAACTTGTTAAATAATATGCAGGCTAAACGCTTATTATGGACTGTTCCTATAACATATGACCCTCTCGGGATGCAGTAAGTCTCAAAGGTAAATTAAAAATGAATCACAATATGTTTATAGTGTAGAGTTACTTCTGATATTTAAAACAGTAAGCCCAGATATTTATGTGCAATTTAAAAGTAATCCACTATCATCATGGAATCTGCTGAAATAAAACAACCGTGCATTGTGGTGGATGGGGGGGGGGGGGCGCTGAAGCGGAACTATTATGCTGCTACACGATAGCAAAAATTAAAACGATTAATTTTCGTAACACATTGATTTAATACTCGTAAGTACGCCAAACACATGGCGGGTTGAGAACAGTCCTTGTTTACAACAGGATCGTTCTTGTCTGGGATAGAGTATAGGAAAATGAAAAGTAAACATTACCGTTGTCATTGATGCCATAGCTTGTCTCATTGATTTCCGACGAACAGTTGCTGGTCGTAGCAGTAGTGTACTCGTTCCTGAGGGTGGTAGCACCCCTGAGGAGCAACACGACTCCCACTGCGCACCAGGATACAATCTGTAGGCTCACTACCAGGCGGCCCGATCTGCTGGAGTCGCACATCTTCTTTGCTATTGTTTTACATCACATTTTGTTAATTTGCACTCAAAATGTAATCTGTTATTTACACGAGTTTCTAGCAATGACGAAAATCATGTTCGCAATAACACCCGTTATTTACAGTTGTCATACAGGTACCGCACTGAATAGCGTATTTTAGTGCAGAAATGCTCGAGAGAAAATCTGAATTGTATACATTACATATTGACAGTGAGCTACTAGTGATTTAATTACTAGAAAATGCATTCTGAACACACTGCACAATCATGTTTGAAGTCACATTCGGAACGAAATTAAACTTCACTTTTCACATCACTTCTTGAACGTTTAGTTCCATTCGGATAAAACAAAATCGCATCTTAACACCTCTCTTCAAACTGACACTTTGTATAGCTTTGAGTATTCTGTCATTTATATTGTTATTTATGAAGTGCAGTGTGGCCACTTGAATGACAATGCTACTGTGATTTCCTGTAACAGAAACTTATGCTATTTACATGTACTATTCAGTATTTCTCACACACACACCGCTCAACAGACAGGACAATCGCTGCGAGGAGTTCTTGACAGCGACTGACACTCCCGCCAGAATGTTGTTGATAATGACCGCCTCTCACCAATTTGCTACCGCACGCGCTGCAACCTACCGGCGCGGGTGCGAAAGTTCAGCGGGAAGCACGTGGATCACCTTCAGCGAATGATTAGTGTTTTTACTTGCTGTTGTTCTTTAAGAGGATGCAAAAAACGTTTAATACTATGTTCCTGTTTTTCCCAGTGTTCAGATCCTTCATGTGGTCATAAATATATACTTAGAAGCACTTAAAATCAGATAACGTCACTATAATAATTCAATGCTGTCCAGGGCTTTAGTTGGGCCGGTACCCACGAATACTTATTGTTAGTATCGGTAGTTATAGAACTGTCCAAAGTGAGTACCGGAAGCTCTAAAACATGCAATGCGCATTGCTCTTACAACATCTGTGTTTACTTGTTTGGATGAAGTTCTAATAATTTACTATCAGAAACCTCATAATTAATACCTAACGGAGAGAAGACGATAATATTGAAAAAAGATGTGTTTTTGCCGCACGTTGTATGTAAAAGAATCGAAAGAAAAATAATGAGTTAATTTTACTCACCTGAATTAACAATTATTGTCGACCGCTTGGGCAAACCAAGCGTGCAAAATTGTGTATGTGAGTATTTAAAATAGCATCTCATATATTTGCCATGTAATGGTGCTTCAGCAATAGTAGGCAGAGTTGTAGGGGTGTAACTTAAACAATTGTTTACGTCTGCCATAGTAAGTGCTTGCTGTGAATTATTCCATGTAATAAATTATTTTCAGATATTCTTAGTGGTGGCAACATGGCCTTGCGGTTAGACCGTTCGCCTATCACCAAGGAGATCCCAGGGATCCGGATGGTGGACGAAGCGGCGTCTGGGCGGGTTGTCTTCGGGTTCTCCGTTCTCCACCAACTGCTCCATCCCTACCTTTCCACTTATCCATTTCGGCTGCATTTCATACCATACTCTTCCTCACTTTCATACCTGGTATTTGACTGACCACCCGCTATCGGGTCTTCACCCTGTCCGGTCCATAGTTTTGCCTGCTCCCCTACAGGCATCTGACCCTAGGCACAGGCTTGTAAGTCATAGGGGGTGTAAGTCCTCCATACGAGGAGGACAGTCAGATGAAGAAGATATTCTGATTTGTACCATCAATCTCTAAAAACATCAAAGAACACCTGCCCAAAACTTTTAGGTCAAATCGTTGATCTCACTGGATCTCCTCTTTCTGAATTTGATGCAATGCCATATTATGTGCCCTTCTGGCTCTCAACTGGGATGTGATGAGCAAAAGGAATCTGTCGTAAAAAATTGACTGCAGAACATCACCCCTTCAAGCCAGCCTGGAAAAATTTAAATAGTCGAGTACCGGTAGTTCTAATTGTCCAACCAAAACCCTCATGCTGTCTGAGGAAGTATTGTATTACATCCAAAAATTCGATGTCGAGATTTCTTGGATCGAAAAAAAGTTTTTAGAAAAAGGACCATTGTGTGTGTGTGTGGTGTGTGTGCGTGTGTGTGTGTGTTTGTGTGTGTGTTTGTGTGTGTGTGTGTGTGTGTGTGTGTGTGTGTGTGTGTGTGTGTGTGTGTGTGTGTGTGTACAGCATAACTCAAGCCAGTAGGCGGCGCCGTGGCCGAGCGGTTAGCGCGCTCGCCTACCACCTAGGCGGCCCGGGATCGATCCCAGGGACCCGCATGTGGTATTCGTGGTGGATGAAGCGGCGTCAGGGCGGGTTTTCTGTGCTCCGGTTTCCCCCGCCATCTCATTCCACCGGTGCTCCATCTTCATTCCATGTATCATCAGTGTCATCGCCTGCGGTGCCGTAGTAGTAAAAGCGGGCGTTAAACACTACAACAACAACAACAACTCAAGCCAGTAGTCAAAGGCAAGATTTTTTGGTGATAATTATTTGAAAAATTCGTATTAATAAATAATTTAAGTTAGTGGTGTTTTGTGTTGAATATTATACTAAAATTCGTATTAATTTCGCACAAATGCTCCTGTAAAATTAATATACATAGGCATTATTAACACTAGGAGTGCAAATGATTACCACAGAGTGAGTACAAATAAAACTCAAACCAACGAGCGATTATTATACAATAAACTACCATTGACAATTAAACAAACTAATGCATCACAATTTAAACATGTTTTTAAGGCATTTTTAATAGACAAGTGTTTATATGATATAAGTGAACTATAAAGAATGGATATATAAATTAATCCTAAAATTGTAAAGGACAAAATTATACAAATGCAAACATGCTTAAAAAATTTTACTACAAATTCAGAAATATATAATTATAACTCCAGGGGTAAATGTATATTACATTTAACCCCACATCATAATAGATTATTTGAGAACAGCTTTCATTATAAAGGTATCAAATTCTACAATAATTTACCTTCGGAAATAAAAAATATACAATCTATAGCAAGTTTCAAAAAGCAGATTCACAACTCTTCTTAAGTCTTCATACAATTGATACATTTTTGCATTTGAAAGAATGAATTGTATATTTTATGTTTGATATAAATACATTATTTATAAAAGTAGTTTTTTATTATATGACTGATACTGTTTTTACTATGTAATACTTATGTATATACATATTTTGACAATTCCATATTCATAATCAAAGGACGCAATAAATGTTAATATTTTGTTTTACAAACCCGATATATCCAGTAACATGTATTTGATCTAAGGATGAATAAATTGAATTGAATTATTGAAATTAAAATTGACAGATGTTATATTACTGTAACATTGTTGTTCAAATTTCTCCACATTAAACATTTATTTCATTATTATTATCATCATGACTTGAATCACTGCATACTATATCACGCATTAGACATAAGGCCCACTGTCCATCAATTAGCATCACCAAATTACAACATGCAAGTTGTGACACTTTCATTTTCCATAGTTGCCCTTCTCTCTGTTACAATCAAGTTACATATATGTATGCATGGAAAACCAATTTCTCGAGTGTCAGCATTTAGTACTGGTAACCAGACACTGAAGGGACTTTTCACAGAAAAAGTGGTAACATTACCTTTGGCTCTTACCATATCAAATTTGTTACTATGGCCTAACTGTTCAACAAAACATATGTCACTTGTAAAATATGTCAAATGCATGCAAACCAATTTGTTCTATAATTGAACAACTTCCTCATTTATCGTTAAAAACAAAAAAATTTTGCCTCTGCCAGTGGCGGAGCTAAGGTTTTGGAGGCCCCCTACAAACAAATGTTGGGAGCCCTAGTTACTAATAAAGCTAAAAATAGAGATTCAAGTATTACATATTTACTCATATAGAATAAGTGATGAAATAACACTCCCTGATTACCAACACTAACGGCTCTTTTTTCCTAAAATAAACAATATCCGCTCGCTAAACGCATAATGCTCATAGGTGGAACAAAATCATTACCTGTCAATAGAACACATTCATTAATGTTGATACTTTATGACCAAATTCTGAAATGACCCAATTTATTGGCTAATCGAGTACATTTTCGCTTAGGTACTAGTCGTGCTTACTATGTAGTTTGTTCAGCTTTTATAACAACCATATTGTATAAAACGCCATGCTTTAATGAATTTCTCTACACGATTGTGAATGCATGCACACTTGGAGATAAGCTTATTTCACATTTTTAAGCAAGAAAGGGTAGGAAATGGTACACTTCTGTTGTCAGTATGTCATCAGTGAACTGTATCTGTTCCAACGCTTCTTCCTAGCGATTTTCCATGATTAAGTTGAATATAAAATGTCACTTTTAAGAAAACTAAAAGGCAATCTGGGAGCCCCTAAAGATCTGCGGGGTCGTTAGCGCAGAAAAATCGTTAAATACCAAATTTAAGTTCTGCATCTTCCAAAGGTTAGACATGAAGATTTTCAAAAAAATCTCCCACCCCAAGCTACCCATTACATGGAAACGTCTTCGAAAATTCTGATTTTCTCAAAAATAGCTCTAACGATTTTGATTGAAGGAATATATGATTAAGTTATTTTTGTGAGAAATGAAATCTATAGGTATCTTGAGGTTTCTGGGTACAGCCTCTCAATCTCCTCATTGTCAATGACTTTTGCGAACTGTAAGAGATAAACAAAATCTTGTTGCAAAAAAGTGAATATCTCTTTAAGTACACACATCTGAAATCTGCAGTGTGGGAGGGGGGGGGGTTGGGGAGGTGGAAATACGGGAGGGTTGGGTGGCACCTGTCTCTCTTCGGCCACGTGATCCCTCGGCTGACGGGCGAGCGTGGGAACCCTCGCTCTGAGCTTCGGAGACGGCAACAGGTCTTCGAGAATGGACGTCTACCCAACCTAGGTGGTAGGGGAGTCTTGGGGGTTTCTGGAGCTTGTATTTGTGCTCTGGGGAGTGTTTGCTGTGTGTTGACACGCGATCCTGCAGTTGTATCCGCAGCTCCATTAGTTACTGCGGCATACACTAAACCCCGTGCTGGCCCTGCTGGAGCAGGACCTGCCTGGGGTTGGCTGTCAGACACGCCAGGACTGGCCACCTGTGGTGGTTTTCTGAAGGCTTTGGTAGCTTTTCTGGTCGGACAGTCTCCGTAGCACGCTACGTGTGCGCCAGCACAGTTTGCTCACTTCGGCACGTCCTCCCTTGACTTCGGGCAGACCTCTTTAAGGTGTTCGTCACCGCACCTTAGGCAGCGCAGTTTGCGGTGACAGAAGTGGCTCGCGTGGTTAAACCCCAGACAACGATGGCACTGAGGGGGACCGCCAGAACCTTTGGAGGGTTTTATATGTACCCGGAGGTAACAGAGGGCTGTTACACCCTCTATCTTTGCCTCCGGGTCATTGGCTCTATTCACCACTACTAGGAAGAGGGAGAGGGGTGTCCTAATGTCCTGGGCCCTTGCCCATCTGGAGCAGCCTTGGTCAGCTTTTTGACCAATCTGGGGGTGACGCCCTGGCGGGTAAGGTCTGCCACGATTTCACGACGGGCGTGTCCACAAGTAGTCCGCGGATAACCCTGCGAAGATCGCGTACTCTATCTAGCCCGAAGGTGAAATTGGGATACCCTTCTCCTTTACATGACGTAGAATGGTGGGGTAGTCTTCGGCTTGGAATATGAAGCGGCTCTTGGTCCTCCTCACTGTGCACTCCCTTCAAGAAGTCGGCATTACTAGCTTGAGAAAGCCGATTGAACCTGCAAAGTCGTCCACGATGATCGGTGGAACGTGCCGCTTGGGTGGGATGGGTGATTGTGGTTGGGGTAGGTTTTGCAGGCGCTCTTGTGCCAGTTTGGCTAAGTTGGCCAGCCGATGGATTTCACGTGAGACTACCTCACAAAATTGGTCTCCCTCCTGCTGCGGGGTTTCTTCCTCAGCAGAGGAGAGGCCGGAAGAGCTGAAGTCCAGGTCTCTTGCGACGGGGGACCTGCAGGAGAACACTGAGGTTCTGCCGCTGTGCGAAGAACAATCTGTGCGCACACTGACACAGACATCGGGGTCTGACTCCGTGTTTTGGCCTGCACGAGAGTCTACTTCGCGTGGGATACCCTGGTTGGTATGAAAAGTCCCTTCAATGTCTTTGGTTATCAGTATCAAATGCTGACGAGAGATTTTTTTCCATATACAACGGTTATAACGGAAAGAAGGGCAATGAAAAGTAAAAGTGTCATAACTTGTTGTACGTTGCAATTTGGTGTTGCTGATTGATGGGCAATGACCTTGATGTCTGATGCATGACATAGGTACATGTAGTGATTCATATCATGATAATAATGAAATAAATGTTTCAATTTGGAGAAATTTCGAACAATAATGTTGCAGTAGCATTACTTACCTGTTAATTTTAATTTCAGTAATGTCTATGTGTATTAATTTTACTCGAACATTTGTGCGAAGTTAATGCGGATTTTTAGTGTAATATTCAACAGAAAGCACTGCTAACTTAAATTATTACTGCGAATTTTTCAAATAATTACCACCAAAAAACCTTGCCTTTGTTGATGCTCTTTCGCATAATATTTATGTCGGTAAAGAAAGGATAAGTTGCTAGTGTGAAGATATCAGAAGGTGAGTACTGTTTTCATTGTGCGACTGTACATTCCTAGTATCGTCTTTCCCCTCGCGTTCCCTCGCTCCGCGCAGATCACCAGACTTAAGGTAGTAAACAAACCTGTGGCGCCCTCCTTGAAGTGCATTCATATCGTGGCCGAGTAGTATGTATACAGTAAAATGATGTCTTCGGGCTTATTGGGCGTTTACAAGTCACCTTCCTCCGATGATGGTGGTCGGAATGGCAGGCGAAACGTCAGGTGTTCACACATCGACAGGACCACGACCAATAAACCCGAAAACCTCATTTTACTGGATAGACGCCGGCCATGAAAGCCTAAGCTCACATAATAAACAGTTGAACCTGCTTTATACATAACCCAGTTCTACGTAATTCGCACTTATACCTAAATTATTTTTGTAGGCCCGGCAAAATGTAATTTGGAAACGTGTTAATAGAACCTTATTTAAACGTAATGCATTTATACGTAATTCGTAGTTATGTGTATTAAATTTCAGTGAAACACAACTGTTTTACGTGATTATAATGAGCACACGACATACGTTACCTATCTTAAAACAAACTCCAGGCGTATTTTCCTTATCTCTGTTGACAAAGACCCAACCTCAGCGGACGACTTTCGGTGCGACAATGTAGCAACAAACGAGAAGTAAACATTAACATTTTCGGTATCTGGTGTTTACTGATTTAAACAGCTTTTTTTCGGTTCTCAATTGCTTTTAATCAGCCATTTAGAACAGAAAAAGGAAATGGTACACATTAGATCAGAAAGTAAAATGTACGAGAGGTGAAACTTAATCCACACAAAATCAAAACCAAAATTGCTCAGATTTAGGAATTGTTTATATCACGTTATGTACAATCATCAGTAACAAAATGAGGTGTATGCATTTAATGCAAGAAAAGTGAAACAAGCCAAGTTAACTGATTTCTTTACAGGAGGCCCAAGTTCAAAATAATGTTTACTTCATACATATCTTTGATGTTTGTAAAATTTTACTCATGTAGGCCCACTGTACAGCTTTTTTAAAAAATATGACGCGTTACCAAAATATCAGTTGTAAGCAATACTGAGTTACAAGTAATGCTGCCTCTTCCCTTGATATATGTATAAATCAGGTTCAACTGTCTATCATAGCAACTATAAAGGTAAAAGCACTGAATTATTCTGCCTCCCAAAGGATCCGAGCAAGAATCTGATGTTTTGCACTCACATGACTTTCTCTATTCACTTTTGCATAAGCTATACTTACAAACGCTTATTCCTCTATCTAATTCATGTTAATCGAGATAAGCATTTCCAGAAATTGTCTTATTGCTAATTTTCTTGCAGGTTCAAGGGGAATATGGGAACACAGAAGGCTTTAAGTGATAGTCAAACTTTTTAAGAGCTGGTCGCTATGTGATGACTTTGAAATGTCATTTTCTTTGCATGTCCAGTACATAAGTAAAGAATAATGCCTTACTACTGGAGAAAAGTATAGGTATTTCAAAAGTCAAGCAAATAACAAGGAATTACTCAAAAATGGTTTACTTCATAAGAAAATGTCTGGCATATTTTGTGTTTTGAAGAGATCTACATTTTTTGTAGTAAAATTTTGTGTACCTCTTAGCATGGACGTCGCGAAGGGGGGCAAGGGGGGCCGCGGCCCCCCCTGGAAGTTGGTCAACTTAATGTGCAATCAATTACTGGCTATTAAACTACTATTTTAATGTTGATGTAAACATAAAATTTTATTTAGCACAAATTAATATGGTTATATGCAACAAATATTACAAATTTTGACAGTAAAATAATGAATTAATATTATCTCATTGCAAATTTCTAACATGTGCCCCCCCCCCCTGGAAAAATGTCTGCCGACGCTCATGCCCCTTAGGGTTTACCAGTTAGACAAAAGTAATTCAGAATGAAGGGGACTTCAGAAGTTATTCTAGTGAGTGAGTAGGTTTTAAGGGCCCGTCGACAGCTAGTTTATTAGGGCCCCGAGGTTATTCAAGAAGTATATTTTATTTGTTATAAAAATATCATAAATAGGTATATATCATTTTAATCAAAAGCGTTAGAGCTGTGTTTGAGAAAATAAACATTTTCGAAAACATTTTCACGAAGCTAAAGGGTAGTTTGGGAGATCTGTTGAAAATCTTCAAGTTGCAATCTTGGAAAACGAATTTCAATACAAACTTTGATATCTAACAGACTTGTCGTCTTTGAGTTATGCTCAAAAGTGCATGTGCGCGCACGCACACACTCACCCTCACACATGCACACACACAAACATTCACACACACACACATACACACACATACACACACACTCAGACACATATACACAAAGATGCGTACCTTTTTCTAAAAATGCTTTTTTGGGGGGATTCAGTAGATCTCGAAATGTATATTTCCAGTGAAATCTCTGTCATATTTTAGGGTGGTAACACTTATCTTCCCTAAGTACTAGTATATAGGTGATAGAGAAAGAAAAATCCTTCCACCCCAAATTACCCTTTATTTGGTAAATTCGATATTTGTTTGTATTTTCAAAAATTGCTATAACGATTTTGATTACAATGAGAAATGTTCAAGATAACTACACCAGAAATAAAATGAATGTTTTTCTTGAATTTCCTGCCAACAGCATGTGAAGTCTTCTTCATTCTGAATTACTTTTGTAATTGGTAAACCGTAAGATGCAGGTATACACAATCTTAACGCATAAAATGTACATCTCGCTAAACTACACAATTTATCTAAAGTATGTATAACTCACGGTGACGTTAAACAAAAGGGACTGGATCTCAGGTCACCTGGTCCCTAACCTGTGGGAGGGAGGGTCGAGGGTAGAGACCCGAAACAAGACCAGATCCGGATGACTACGGACGCAAGCATAAACGGGTCTCTAACGTTTCCAGAACGACCATTTGCCTCTCACCAAAGCGGCACGGGTTTGATCCCAGGCGACCGTATGTGAGATTTGTGCTGGACGAAGCGGCGCTGGGGCGAGTTTCCTCCGGGTCCTCCGGTTTCCCCTGCCATGTCCTTCCGCCGGTGCTCAATCTTCATTCCACGTATCATCAGTAGAGCGAGGATAAATATCCCATCGCTTACAATGTTCGCGCGCTCGTACTATACACGCTCCGTGGTGACTGGCAGACGGCGTAGCACAGGAGTTCAGAACATGTAAACAAAAGGGCAGGGCTGTGTAAGAAGCCCTAGTCCATTTACATCAGTTCATATCGTCATCTATTCGTTCCTCAAAAACATTGTAGTGAACAATAATACATTTTTAAATTGTTCAAAAGTAAAACTTGTCATCTAAACAATGTTTATACAGCGAGAAACTTCTCTCAACGTCACATGATGTAACGGGAGCAAACGTAAGATATTTTGCATTGTGTTCGTCATACGTAGATGACATTTTGTCTAGCTGTTGTAAACCAATTTTTATATGAACCATTGTAGCGTAGCCAGGATCATTACATGATTTTACATGATCTATTTTGCACATGTCTTAAAAAAACTCCGATTGAAGTGACAAATGGTCGTGTTCTTTATTCTTTGATGCTGCAACAAGTGCTTTATGTTTTTGGTATTACAATGTTGCTTCAACAATTTCCGTTTCTCCTTGGAATCTCTAATTTGTGAATAACATAACTTACAGTGTATCGTATCGCCATTCAATACGAAATTATTTCTTCCAAATTCTTCAAATAACATTTAATTTACCATCACCTAAAGCTGAAGACATTATTCACCTCGTATGTAAACACGGATCGCACAGAAAATAACACTCCCTATCTGTGCGGTACAGCTGTCATACTGAACCACAGCACGCTGTTCACCCCTCAGTCCGAGGTAGCAGCGATGACGTCAAGCAAGCAATTCGCCGTGCAGTCAACCTGATTTCTTCTTCAGTGGATATATGTCCTCGCTCTAATCATCAGTGTCCCCGCCTGCGATGCCGCAGGTTGGGAAGAGCCCTGATTAACTCTAAAAGGACTGATTGAGAGATGATCAAGAACTGTAAAACAGACGGCAACTGATGTTGACATCTCTATACATTCCATATACTAAGTATATGAATTTCAGATCCGTCTCTCGTGTCTCAAACTTATTTCCTCATGGGCTAAAGGGTCCCTGCAATTTACAAAATACACAATGCTCGTTGGTTGCGAGTTTATTATTTTTTTACCAATACAGTGGGTTTCCTTCATCCCAAAACCATCTTCTGCCTCCAGAAGTCCCTGTCCATAGCATCTTCCTCCTTTATCCATCTTCTCTCCATACTCCTTTTACCCCATCCATCCAACATTCCTTAGTTTTCCCACATCTTCTTTTCCCTTCTACTTTCCAATTCAGAATTGTATTTGGTATTCGATCCCTTGACATTCTGAGCACATGTCCATACCATCTCAGGTGTCACTCTTCTACAATTTCCAAAATGTTTTTGTCAACTTGCATATTTTTTCTTATTGTATTATTCCGCACGTTATCTTTCCTGAATTTTCGTGCTGACTGTCTCCAAAAATCCGTTTCTAATGCTATTAATTTGTTTGCTTGTTGTGTGCTTATGGTCCAAGTTTCAGTGCCATATAATGTACTTTGAAACAGTGCCTAATATATTAATTTTTTAGTTCTATGTAAAATATTTTTGCTCCATAAAACTGAATTGAGCATTCCTATAACTTTCTTCCCATCAGTTATTCTTCTTTGAATCTCTTAAGTTGTTGCATCCTTTTGTATTATGTATTTAAAATAGTCAACATGTGCTATTTCTTCTGAATGACATGTTATAGCATTTCTTCTAAACCTATTGACACATATTCAGTTTTAGTGAAATTTATTTCTAATCCCCATATCCTGTACTTTTCTACTAATTTCCTGAGCATATACTCTTATGATGCACCATCTGTATCCTCAGTAGTTATAACTTGATTATCTGCAAAAAGTAGATTATACAGGTAGTAGCCTGGATGAATTTGAATTCCCATCTGTCGACATTTCTTAGTCCATTTTTGAAGAGCTATACCGATATGTATTTTGAACAGTGTCGGAGATAAACAGCAACCTTGTAAAAGTCCTTTTCGTGTAGAAAATTCCTTCGATAATTTGAGCCCCAACTTTATTTGGCATTTGTTTTGCGAGTATATTTATTTCATAATCTCGATAACTTTGTCACTTATAGCTATTTTCCACAGAACATCCCATAATAATATCCTTGGCACGCTATCATAAGCTTTAAGCAAATCAATGAATATCATCCCCAGAGATTTTGACTTCTCAATTTTTTACCCCGTTAAAATGGAAAACTTCAAGATTCCCTTGTCTTTGCCCTTTTTGACCTCGGCCAACTGGAGTGCCTCGAAATACCCAAGACTTTCCCTTGCTAGTATTCTTTCCCTGACCCTTTTAACACCCATCTAAAGAAGATAACTTATGCAAAATATGGATACGATTGGAAGTATTTTTATGTAGTTAAATCTAATGTAACCAAGAAGAATGAATAGACAATTTTTCAACTCTATATATGTGCTGTATGATTGGTAGGGTAATCCTAGAAACAGAAAGCAGCTTCATAGAGATTCTGGATAGGAGCATAATGAATGAAAACAAAGAGTAACAAGAAACAAATCACCAGGAACAAATGATGGTAGTACGTATTCGATGGTCCTGTAATAAAGGAAGCTGACAGACCGGTTACATCAAGTATATAAAGGTGCCGACAAAGGGACCGCCCAAAGGTCACACATGCTCCTAATTGATTGACGAGAGATTGACAGATGTCAAATTATTATACCTCACTGATTCTCGAAGGTTTAACAAGCGTCAGAACAAACTATAGGGACCCCGCATCCCTGTCCCCTTTGAAAAAAACCCAGCACCGCAAGTAGCGCGCCTCAGTCCGATTAAATTCCATTATTTAAACATTTTGCACATAGAACTTTAAAAATGTATACAAAACTCCCGCGTTATATGTCAATTAAGGCTATTTCTTAACGGCATTAACTAGCTTTTAAAGTGCATTTAATAGTCACTTGTGCTTGATGATAGAAACTGTAGCTAGCTTTGTAGTATAGAAATCTGATGTGTTACACTCACATGACTTTCTCTACTCATGTGTTGTACTTGAGTTAACGTAACTTGTGTATTCTGGCAGTTCCCTCGGCGTGCGCTACCCACGTGGTAGGGGAGTAGCACAGCGGTGTGTTGTTATGACGACCAGATTTGATCTTGAAGTAGCTAATAGACTTCGTGGCCACGCAATCCCGTCACGAAGTCTATTGGCTACTTCAAGATCAAATCTGGTTGTCATAACAACATACCTGCCACTCCCCTACCACGTGCGTGGCGCACGCCGAGGGAACCGTCACAATACACAAGTTACGTTAATTCAAGCATAAGCATTCTTACAAACTCTTATTCCTATGTCATCTTCGTGTTAGTTAAGACAAAAAATTGCAGAAATTATCCTACTGTTTATTTCCTTGTAGGTGCAGGGGGATATGGGAATAAATTAGGCTTTGAGCGATAGTCAAATCTCTTAAAGCGTTGAGATTCCGTTCTCTTTGCATGGCTAAGATATAAAAAAGTAATAACAATCTTCCATTTTACGAAAGTTTGTATTCCAAAACTCACACAAATAACAAGGAATACATCAGAAATGGTTCACTGTAAAAATCATTTATTCGGACGAAATTGTGTTTTAGCAAGATCAACATTTTTATATAGCAAGATTTGGTCTATCTTTTACGGTTTACCAGTTATGCAAAAATCATCCAGAGTAAACAGGACTACATAGACTATAGCCAGAAAATTCAAAATATACATTTCATTTGTCATACAAATATTTTAAACATATGGCATTTTAATTAAAATCATTAGTCATTTTCCAGAAAATCACAATTTGCGGAAAATGCTCCATGTAAAGGGTAGTTTAGGGTGGAGGAAGTTTCTTCAAAGTCTTCGTGTCGCATCCTTGAAGCACGTTAAACTTAAATACCAACTTTGGTGTTTAACTGAGTTTTCGGTTTTGAGTTATGCTGTCTACAGACTGAAGACACACGTATACCCGCCCATACACACGGACCTTTTTCTAAAGCTCCTTTTTTTCGATTCAAGGTGCCTCAAAACAGGTATATTTCCGGTGAGGTCTTGACATCAAATTTTTGAGTCGAATACAACACCTCACCTACTTAGTGTACTTAGTAGAGAAAGTAAAAATAACAACGGTACTAATATTTTATAATTTCGCTTAATATATTTAATTAACTTCAAATACCAAGTACTAAATAACTAGTTTTAGCCGAAGTTAATTATGTTAAAGAGTAACATCGTGAGAATCAATAAAATACCTAATATTATTGTGCGCAGTAACTTACATTTACAGCAAACGAATGCGTCGAGGCTGTTTGTATAGCATATCTGTTGATGATAACAATGGAACTGTCTGTGGGTTCCTTGTCCCCTTCTGTTGACACCTTCACACAAGCTTGAAGCATTCCTTCATTTTGTCATTGCTGAATAGCCTTTCACACCGGAGTGTATAGTACACATTCAGTGAGTGTACTATACATTCACAGCTCTTAAGATAAAAGTAACATCAGAAAACTGCACCTGCTGATTTATTGTGAGCAACAAACTTGTTACAGCTGTGACAATAATTTAAATTAATATATTATTTTGACTTTTAATATATGCATTTGCAAATAGATGTGAATTTCTCGGAGAGAAATATTTGACTTCCGGGGAGATTCCCTCCCCCCCCCTCCCCCTCCTCGCCAACCTGGTCACCTCTGAATTCATCGCTGATGACAATCAAGACAGATTCAAATAAACCAGGACCTGTTTATGGCGCATCACGAACAAACCGAACAAGAGGAGATAATAAGAAAGAGTGTCAAATGAAGAAGAAATAAGAAATTGATGGAAACAATATTTCCAGGAGCTCCTGAACACCTCAACAGAGGAACAAAACACGGATTTAACAGTAGAACAGGAATATGAGATAGAGCAAAAACAATTAGACGGAATATGAACCATCGGACCATTAGATGGCGATGGCGATGGCCATTCAGAAGATGAAAAGCAATAAATCCCACGTAAATCCCGATCGAAATGTATAAAGGGGCAGGACAGTGAATATCAGCATTAATGCATGAACTAATCATAAAAATATGGATAGAAGAAAAAATACCAACAGACTGGAAGACAAATTTAATAGTACCAATGTATAAAAACAAAGAAGATAAACTACGGTGCCAAAACTACAGAGGAATCTCATTGTTGTGTACAGGCTACAAAATATTAACCTCACTCGTAAACAATAGACTTCAGAAATATACAGAAATCATAATTGGGGAGTAACAGGCAGACTTCAGGTCCAGAAGATCAACCATCGACCAGATACAGTTAGTAACCTACTAGAAAATGCATGGGAGTACCTATAACATTAAAGTATATCAAATATATTACATTTTCAAAAAGCATATGGCAGTATCAAAAGAGGAAAGTTACTCTGAATAATGAAAATTTTTGGAATAAAAAAAACTGATCAGTCTAACGGAAATAACAATGTCAGCAGTGGCGGCTCGTGACTTGTCGCAGTGGTAGCAGTATATTACATCCTCTCCACCTTTACTCTCTTTCTCTCTCTGACACACACCACACATCTCTAATTCGCAATTCATATGGGAAATTGACCTCTCATGTCTTGCTATTTTTTGTTTTATTTTAAATGACCAATATTACAACAGTCACTATTTGAACACACGCCGTTTCTCTCAATCGCAAACAATAAGCACGAGAAACAGATTCTTTCCTAAGGATAAACCCGAAAGATTTATCTCCTTCAGTTTCGCCATGCTACTCATTTCCACACTTTCATAGATTCAAATTTCCCGCTATGAGCAGACACAACTGCATGCAATTTGTTGTCAGAAACACAAACACAATAAACAATTATAAACACGGTAACAAAATAAATATTCCAAACTGAAGTACTGCCTTGATAAATTACATGAATTGCATATGTATTTATAATGGTTTAATAAAAATAGATATAATTGTGTTTACAACATTAACATAACTGTTATTTTAATATTGAAAATAGCTACATTATATTTAGAAATGTCAAGTTGGCTAACTGCCTAGCAAGTTGATTGCAACTTCTGCTAAACGACTGGGAGGAAAATGCTCGTAGCAAGGAAAACAGACTTGTAGGAGAACGCAGTGCACTTGCGCGGTAACAATCGCAACAATCATAGCTTTTCCCCGCTCCCCGTGGCCCCTCACCCTGAAGGTTCCTTCGCCAGTCGCAAAATCCGGTTTATGCGTCTCTACAGCTTGTTGACTGAATTCGCTGGTTGTTGGTTTTTTTTTTTTTTTTTTTTTAAACGTCCTCCATGAAATGGGCGAAATGATGCTCAAATGAACCCGACATTCGTCTTCCCAGGGTAGGGAGAACCTCGGAAAAAAACCTTACCCGAATAACTTACCCTAAGCGAGATTCGAACTCGCGACCTCTTGAACGTGAGGCAGACACGCTAACCATCACGCTACCGAGGCGGGCGGTATTTGGTAAAAAGGGCACGGGAACATTAAATGAGCAGATTCATATAGTTCGACATTTGACTTTCTAATATGCATATCTAAAGAGGTAAATACATATTCACATACAAGAAAAGGATAGTGGGTGTGCAGTTGCGAGTATGTGACCACCCAGGAATCACCACTGAATGGCAGAGTCCATATACCACGTAAAAATTGGAGCAAATATAACGCATGGGTTTGAAGTGCATTCTGGATTGAAACAGGGATACGGGCACCCTTTTTAATATAGCGTTGGAACACGCCAAATGCACATACAGACAAATTCAACAACCTTCTATAAGTCACTACAATTAAAAGAACATGTAGATGACATTAATGTAATGGGAAGAACGAGGGCAACAATATCTGAAGCATATAAAGAATTAAAAGAAGAAGCAGAAACAATAGGTTTGGAAATTAATACATCCAAAACAAAGGCAATGATACAAAGCAGGAGAAGGAACTATACAGGAACGCTGGTAGTGGATCGACATATCATAGATATAGTATCATCATTGACACCAAGATAGATCAGGCTGACCTGTTTCGGCCCAGAGAAAATTATAAGCAACTTTAAATATCTGGGAACAATATTGAATAACAATAATTATGAGATGGAAGAAATAAAAACAAGAATTTTAATGGCCAATAAACTTTGCAATATTTAGATCTAAACAATTTCATAGAAATAACAAAATTAGGTATATAAAACACTGATAAAGCCAGCACTGTGTAATGGAAGTTAAACATGGACATTGACACAGAACTTGGAAGATGCTCTAAAAGCTTTCGAAAGATCCTTAGCAGAATATATGGACCAACACAGGAACGAGGGCGCTGGCGCATTAGGTGGAATGAATAACTGTATAGTTTATATAAAGATGCAAATACTGTCCTATATATTAAAGTTAAGAGAATGACATGGGCAGGTCATATAATAAGAATGGAAGAAGAGAAATACGAAAAAAGAGTTCTTAATGGCAAATCTTATAACACAGGATCAGTAGGAAGACCGGGGGAGGATGCCATACAGAGAGATGCTCAACAGATACTGAGAAAACGAGGATGGAGAAGGAGAGCTGGGGAAAGAGAGGAATGGAGGCACCTAGTGTAGGAGGCCAAGGCCCAGAAGGGGCTGTAGCGCCATTCAAAGAAGTTTATAGCGCATCTGCGAAGATGAGTTGATATAGAAAACATGAAGCAAAAGAAGAACCAAACATAAGTTCAAAAAAGTCAAAATACTATGTAAGTTTAGTTGGCATAAACAGTAAAACGGGTATAAAATGCTTCAATACTCTTACTTCAGGAATGTATCCATCCGCATAAACATGCAGCATGATGCGAGAAAAGGCTTAAATTGTCACAAACCGTGTAATTTAATTTCACCATTAAACCATTAAAATTTTACACTTAGCACAGAGTATATTGTTCCTTAAAATTAATAGAAGCATTGTTTATAAGTATGCACTATCATCCTATAATATTCAACGAACATATCCGCTATTGGAGTCTATAGGTATGCAGTAAATTTATTGGTTTTCTGAGGATTTAATAAAACCTCATGCCTTTCCTACCCACTCTCCCATGATAACAACTGTTGGGACGTCACTCCGGAACATCTATGGCTAAACCTATATAAAACACCTAATCCTGACTGAACAGCCGCCCTAAGTGGCCTGGTTAGCTCCTCCTGGCCAGAATTACCTGTTGTTTGAGGATTCAATTTCTCCACTTAGGTATGCGTTATTATCCTCAGCACAACGATGAGAATACTGACATGTAATTCCTCTTAATCAAGATTCCACAATGACAATTTGATCGTAATCTAGAGTAGAATTCTAGTACATATAAGGGTTCGATTTTCGACTGGGGAATGGAATTTTTCTCTAGACAAGATTATTTCTTATCCTCCCCAGTGTATGGAAGCATGAATGTACAAAAAACGCAAAATCCAAAACCCACTGTCCAAAGGGAAGGCCGCCGATATGGCCATTGAAATCAAAGGCGGGGTATAAATGGAACACTTATTGCAGTGCTTTGCCTCTAAATGTTTCGCCCTGATGATCTTGTAGTTGTCAATGGGCCCTTAAACCCAACACACTCTGTTTCGAGAACATCAGCGAAGCTAGGCAAAGTTCGTTGTATTCTCCTAAATTTATGTCAAACTGCAAGCTCATAGTCTAGACCAGAACTGTCTAACCGGGCAGCGGACTGTTCTAATATATTATCCTGACTTTTACACCCATTTTCAACTCAGACATTACATATTGGAACAATTTTACTTCGAGAATTTCAAATTTCGCGCATTGCGTTCATTGCATACTAGCGGCTACCGTTTGTTTTCGTTTAAGGTCATAGCCGCAAGGGTAGCAGCGTAACCATGATCCAATATGCCGTGCCAGTTTCATCCATAAATTTTTGTTTTTTATTTCGTTAAGCACAAGCCTGTTTACGGAGTACTTATCCAGTTTGGCGTTTGCACGTATCTACTTGCAAAGTCTTGTATGCTCATGTCTTGATTTGCACTTACGAGTAAAATATGAACAATTTTAGCATAAGAGGAGAATCTAATGTGAACATAGAGGTTTCAAAGGTTTGCTTTATCACAAATAATAACGGTAAATTGCAATGGTTGTGTGAATGCAAGTAATTGCTTTTTACAAAATGCACAACGATAAGAGGCACTATATTGCTTCACATGAAGATTGAACAAATACAAGGGAGCAGCAAGAGCTGCGTTTTGCAAGATTACATGGAGAACCTTAAACATCACACAGATTTTTAGAAGCGCTTCATCAATTCAGACAGCTCAATAAACTACTTCCAATGCTGTATCGTTAAACTTGCAAAAAACAAGAAATATTTTAATGATGGTGAAGTAGTTAAAAGATTAGCGATTGTAATGACAAGCGTATTTGGTGAAAATCGCTTATCTTCAACATTTGCTTCAGTTCCAGTTTCTCACCAAACAATTTCAAGACGCCCACCTCTGTGGTGTGGGGTAGCGTTCTGCCTCACATTCAAAAGGTCCCGAGTTTGAATCTCGGTTAGGGTTCCGGTTTTCCTTATTTTGAAAGATGAAAGTCGGGCAACTCTGAGCTCTAATGAAACCATTTCGTTCATCGTCGGATTAACACACACACACACACACACACACACACACACACACACACACACACACACACACACACACACACACACACACACACACACACACACACACACACACAAGGGAAAAGAAAGTCAGGGCAGATAATAAAATATACGTAAACCTAGGGATACCAGATTGATTATTTTATGGAAATGTAGGACACAATGAAAAAAATGTAGGACATTTGACAAATATATAGGACACAATGTCCAATTTAGGACAAAAATATAGGACATTTGTCGGTCAATGCAAAAATAATGTAAATTTATATTTTAAATGCTATTTATATATATCCATAGGTATACACACGCGTATTTTCTTAAAATCCTGAAACATGGTGATCATAAACAGTTATACTTCTCTGAAGAAGTAATCTTGCGCAAAACATCTAGCTTGTTTGAAATATTATCAAGAAGTTCCACACAACTGAAGTTTTTAAAATTGTACTTCACTAAAACAAGAGTTGTAACAGAATCAATAGATAATTTGTTCCTTTCATCTACCCACTGTGCTCTTATTAGTGAAAGTACTCTTTCAATATTACCATTGTGTTGCTCTGTCTCCACAGAATACCAACTTTTAGCCTCGGAGTGCAAATGCTGCGTTGCCAACATTTCGTTCAATGTTACTATGCATAGTATACTCTTCGACCCTAGCCGGTGTAGCTCTGTTGCCATAGCGGACTGCAGTTGCGGCTAATAACCAATTATTCATTTTTATTTTTGCAGTTGCCAGTTCATTTTCTAACGATCACTGCTTGCTTCTGCAAATGTAGGATATTATACATATACTTTTCAAAAATTCCCCTCGGACGCCGGACAATTGGGTAAAATGCAGGGCATGTCCAGGAGTTTCCGAACGTCTGGTAATCCTACGTAAGTAAACCAGGACACCTTTGCGACAGTGAGGGTAACTTTCCAACAACGCTCCATGCTCTTTGTTATGCTCATGCTTTACCGGGCATTATACAGCCCGCCAGAGCCTGTAGTGCTGCTCTCTGTTCACAATGATCAACATATCCGTGAAGGAAAAAGACCTGTTAATAGATCTGGTTGAAAATAAAATCACTAGATGGCAGCAATAGTATTACTACCTTTGCCGGTTCCAATCTCGCGCCTCAGAGAGGAATTATCCGCAACGCTCCAGCCTTCAGGGACTTGGTGCAGGCGCAGTTCGAGAGGAGGAACTCTCCTCCTCAGCTCTTCATAAGCTGCATTAAAAATCTGTTTCTCTCTCTGGCCGCTGTAGCGCTATGTTCTATGCACATTTACCAGAGCGAGTAGAAGGAGAAGTGTGATCACTACTGCTCTTCCATATGATTATACAAGAGCTACCTGGCGCTTCCGTCAGATGGCAGTAAAGTCGTTAGTGTGGCTATTTACAGCGCATTTCGCTGGCCATTGCATTGCAGAGGTGTTCTGTGATTGCAGTATTGTTGTGTATGGCTGCTGTATTTGTTACAGTGCGATGAATTGTTGTTAATTTTTATGAAACTGTGAATTTATAGAAATAATCGACATGCCTATGTGTTTCGTGCCTGGTTGTAGATCTGGATATGACAAATCTAAAGGTAAACATTTCTTTACACCTCCAAAAGATAAACTACTGTTTTCTAAATGGGAGAGGGCCATACCAAGAAAGGACAAGTGCCTTTCATCTAATAGTTACGTGTGTGATTTACATTTTTCAGAAGAGCTTTTGATAAAGGTAGACAAGTTTGTAGTTAATGGAGAAAATGTAGAGATTGCAAGGCAAAGATGGAAGTTAATGCCTCATGCAGTTCCACATCTTTTTTCTAATCTTCCTAAATACTTACCACGGCCAATAAACTACCGTAAACCTCCTTCAAAGCGGCCATCAAAAAGGGTTGAAAGAGATATCAATTTAGAAGACAATGGGAATCATGCAGAAGGCTTTCAAAATACAACTATTAATTTTCCCCTCACAAGGGATACCAGTAGACATTTTAATAATAAAGTAGGCCTATTAAAGAAAAAGTTAAAGCAACAACAGCGTAATATAATTAGACTAAAAAGCCAATTGAAAGTAGCCAATGCCAAGATTCAAGTACTTGAAAGGAAAGTAAATGGAAGTAGTAGCAATATCGATGAATCTGATGGAACAAAATGCCTAAGTAAAAAACAAAAAAATTGTTGTTGATACAATTTTGAAAAGATCAAAGGCAACTAAAAAGAAAGGCATGAGATATAATGAAGAATTTCTTTTAGATAGTCTACTTTTAAAAATCAAGTCACCTAAAGGATACAGACTTTGTTTAAATCACAATCTACTTCCCCTTCTATCAGAATCACATTTAATAAAGTTAATCAAATATCTTAAATGTCCTTATGGCATTAATGTCCATGCTGTAAATGCAATATCTGAATTTTTAAGGCATAAGAATGAAAAAGAACGATGTGGAATTTTAACTTTTGACGAAGTTAAGTTAAAAGAAGTTCGATTTGATTCTAATTCTTTGAAAGTGGATGGGTTTGTGGATTTGGGGGATTTAACCCCGATAAAAGTACAAATGAATTGGCCAATCACGTCCTCGTATTTATGTATGTCCCTTTATTGTACAATTTAATGCAGGTTACCATTCAACTGGAAGGTTCAGGAGCTAGAATACTTGGTTGTACATCAGATGGGAGCCAGTCTAACAAGAAACTGTGGAACTGTTTGGGAGTATGTGGCAAACGTAATAATGTTAAATGTTCAGTACCCCATTCTACCGATACAAGCAGGCGACTTTGGGCATTTTCAGACTTTGTGCACATAATTAAATGAATAAGAAATAATGTGCATAAAATGTACGAAGTTTCTTACAGCAATGAAAACGTTAATTTTCTGTACTATCGACGGCTTTATGATGCTGATACTTGTTCTCAGTTTTCGGGAATGAGAGTCTGCCCCAAGCTTACGAAAGCTCATATCAACCCAAATACATTTCAGAAAATGAATGTGAGGCTTGCTTTCCAGCCGATCTGTGGCTGATGGTATTAAATTCTTCCGAAAGACACACGTAGTTATATTAAATGCATCACTGCCTATAAATGGGCTGTACAAAGGTTCAAACAAAGTCTATATACTTACGAGATTGAAATCACTTCTTAATGAAAAACAGAATACTTTTGCTTCTGAAAGGACATTACAGTCTTTAAGAGTAACCATACAGAGTACACTGGAAGTTGCAGAATATTTGTGGAGAAGTGGACTGACATACCTACTGACAGCCAAGTTAAATCAAGACCCAATAGAAAGACACTTTGGAATTTTACGGTCTTTAAGTTGCGACGATCATCCATCTACAGTCGATTTTCTCCAGCTACTTATGTTACAGTCAATTTATGTTCCAACCAAATTAGCAATATCATCTGGAGGCAATTGCGAGTATAGGCAAGAGCTGCCTCTAACATCATTCGTTAACCAAATGAGGTTATTAGCAAAGGAAACAGTGAGCCACAATAGGGGAATTACAGAAAATATAGAGAGCAAAATTAAGGACAAAATTGTGATTGAGGAACCTGGTATACCAGAATGGGAAAACAATGTACCTGAAATTACTCAGAAAGATATGGCTAAAGAATGTCTGGTATATCACTTGAGTGGATATTGTCACCGTGCCCGCCGCATCTAATTGCCGACAACAGCAGTGTCACCCATCACATTATTGTCGGCACTACCGCAAAGGAGCCAAAGGAAAGAGACAGAGAATGGCCGCATTGTTGGGGCGCTTGCCGAAAGAGAGAAAAGGATAGAGACTTCGGGAATCTTCTGCTTTGTATTTCACCGCAATAACTGAACTTTCCAGAATAGTGCCTGGGAGATATAAATAGCGGTAAAGTGCGACAGAAAAGAGAGGACAGACGTATGTGAAGCGTTGAGTAGTCGTGCCGACGGAAAGGACAGACGTATGTGAAGCGTTGAGTAGTCGTGCCGGCGGAAAGAAGAGACGTATGTGAAGCGTTGAGGAGTCGTGCCGACGGAGAAGGGACAGTTCTTGTGTTACGAATTCGGAGCCGTGCTGTTGGTGAATCGGTAAAGACTTTCTTGTTGTTGCAACGAGTGTAAAAAGTTACTGTTTACGGAAATAAAAGTATTTCTTTATCTCGACTACATCTGTTTTCTTTACTTGACACCCACCAAAGTCACAATATATAGTACACAACTGTTCAAAGATAACAGATTGTAAAGCATGTGTTAATTTACTCCATGGCAAGTGTGCAGATTTCCCCTCCGTATCACTTTTAACAGCAATTAAAGACCACAAAACTGGTACAGACAATTTATGCCTTACTTACCTCTCTAAATCTGTATAGTGTTCTTTCACAAATAGAGAGGGTTTTAGCAGATAGACTTTCAAATGAAAGTAACTTGTGGGGCGATATATTTTTCGATTGTTGTGACAGTGTTAACCAAATTAGTGTTGCTTCTGGAATTGGGTGTTGTGAGGAACATTTACTGGATCTTGTCCCCAAACTAATTCTGCATTACATGAAGTGTCGCTTCTTTTTCCGCACCAGGGAAATAAGAAAGGGATTACAATCATCAAAGATTGCAAAATCATCTCAGAAATTGTCAAAAGTTACTAACAGCTGATTTCAACATTGGTGAGTACATTTTTATCTGTAGAACAAAATACAAGTAGCTTGTAGTATTCTTGCAGCAAAGTCAACTTTTCATTAACAGGAAATTATATTTTACTTTATTCCTTTAATGTCATTTTGCATTCTAGTGGTAACATTATTGACTTGCATTTCTGTGAATGTCTGCCAGAATGTGCATGCGTGAGTTAGTCATTGTTGAACGACAATATTTTTCTCCATTGCTACTTTTCCAGTGAATCTCCTGCGAAACGCTAGTGTTTGTATTAGCATTGCACCGCACTAGCAGCTGCGCTGCCATCTGTGAGGCGGAACACATGAACTACAGCAGTGATCACACTTCTCCTTCTACTCGTTCTGCATTTACTATGGGAGTGGAGGAAAGAGATAAGTTTCCTCCGCTGCGCAGACACAGGTGTTCTTGGTGGACACTCGTAAGGTATCACGTGGTATAAACCGTGCGAAGTATAAACCAGCATACCTTAATATAATAGCTTCGAATTCAAAATTTGTTCAATATTGCTTGAATTTTAAGATTAATATAGCATTTATAAATTCATAAAAAATTTGAGGAGGATGTTCCTCCCTTCCCTCCTCTGAGAAGCCGCCACTGGTAGGATCTCATCTTTTGGTCCATTTGGTCAACACTCCTTTTGTTCAATTGCAGTATATTATAATCTTAGGATAATCCTACACTACAGTTCTGTCATGATGTGTAGAATGACAGCCCTATTTTTCTTGGGCACAAATGTAGCTCACCAGTTACATTGTCTTTGAAACCTTACACAAAACTGAAAGGTTCTCTGGAATGTTGTGGCTTCATTTCAGTAGGAATATATGGTTTGTTTTTCTTTATTGTTCCCACTACAGTGATTTTCTTTTCCAGCATGTTTTCTGCTATTTGCACACTTGTAAAGTAATTATCCATAGTGATATTTCTTGATGACTCTTCCACACTTTTTGCCAACTGTTTTACTACATCCATTTCTTTTCTTCTTTTTTTTTTTTGTATAGTTCTTCTGGTTTTCATCCTGTATAGATCATTCCATCTATAGCGTAAGCTGTTTTAGAACCACACAGCCATTTTGTAAATGTGTGTCACAAGCAAGTGACTGTATTTGGAAGTTTGAACTAATGAAAAATACCCAAATGTCCCAACAATGTACTAATTTCCTTTCAGAACAACTGTTATAACAAGAGAATCCCAAGAATATAGTGTCTACCAACTGCATTGTTACCCAACTGCTGCTATAACACATAAATGGAAACTTATGCATAGGGCTTGGAAGCCCTGCTTATACATTCTAGGAATGTTTATCAAAAATGATATAATATGAAAAATAAATTTGATATATTGCTGATATCTTAACAGAAGACTCTCAAGCCTTTATTTGAAGATTATATAGAAGCTCAGTAAGCATTCTTCAAAAGCAATATCATGGTCCAAATTATTAGTTAATAGGACCTCAGAAGCCCTATATATGCATTCTGGGGTTAATCATACACACGTAAAACACAGACACACACACTAATGATAATAATACCACAAATAAGATTTGTCATTTTTTTAATACACCATGTATAGTTTTACATATAAAGAATAAAGAGGATCTTCAACAGTACATATAATTAATGCTTTTTTGTTGCTAACAGTGGCACATTGAAAGTCACCATTCACAGAGACATCTCTCCAAGTTTTGAGACTAATAAATGCACAAAATGGAAAATTCCTTCCAGAATAAGTAGGTATTACACATATATGCTACTGGCTGTAACATAAATTCATTAAATGACAGTGGTTTGGTAACATAATTGTATTACACAATGCTGCTGTAAATTGCAGGTTCAATTAACTGAACACACTAAAAATGCTTACCTACATATTATGCAGGGCCATAACAGAAAATAATATAAATCTATGCACAGTGAATGAATTCAAAGAATCAGCTTTGCATAGATTATTAATTTCACTTTAACTTAAATAAAAACTAGTGATGGGACAATACCACTATTTCTTGACATTGATACTGATTTTTTAGCACCAATACTCTGTACTCACTTATAAAAAGCTGTAAAGGAGATAATTCGTTCACTGAATTGTGTCCTTATTAGTAGTTTTCTGTATAAACGCATGTAACAAATTTTGTTTTTGCTCATCATTTTCAGATGTTGCAATATCATGTTCGGACAGCAAGGGGATAGTGATGCATTTCTTTTTCAACAGAAATTCTGTGAACTTTACTCCATGTGTGAATGCTTCTTTAAATTTGTTGATCTGTGTGACTTACTGTAATGCAGAAAAGTTTTTTTTTTTTTTTTCACTATATTACATAACATGTCATAAAACACTTCACTCATATTTTATTCAATGTCAATGTTGTATATTAGCAAACTTAAATATTTATGGAAATTAGTTGTACAGTATACCTGTATGGTAGTCATAACCCGAGTTTGACTTGTGAAACATAAACTGATATGAAAGGAAAGAAAACTCTTTCTATGCATTGTTTTATCTTAGCTCTCTAAGTTTTGATTTGTTTGTGCCGAATCCACAGATTTTGTCATTTTGGTAAGCTGAGAGTGAGTCACCAAGAAGAAAATTGATTTAGCACATGAGCTAAATCAGCTTAATTAACTACTCTGCATGTTACATCAGTAGGGTTTGAATTTTTATGACATGTCATACTTTTATCTTAGTTTATTTTTCCATGCCTAAGTTAATTTAAGCATGTTTCCAACATTAGGGAACATGATGGATCAGCTTTTATTGGTTATATAAATGCATATTTGTACATATTTTAGTGTTAGGTCATATTTTGGCCAAGAATATGAATAAAATCACACTTTTAGTCATATTTTATAAAGTATTTAACACTGCAGATATTTTTGTTAACATTATTTCATAACCTTTTCCCTTCTCCCCTCAGCTCATTGTAATATATTGGGGGACTTGGTTTGATGCTGCAACATCATCAAGTTCCCTTCAGACCATACGGGTACCTACAGTTCAAGATAACATTTGTGTCCTGTTTATTTACATTACCTTTCATGAATTACATATGTGAAACTATCAGATTTTTTATTTGTTGAAATGTTATAACTATATGCTTGCGGCAACCATTGCTACCACCAGAATTCCCGTCTGTAGGGGAATCTTGGTTACAGGAGAGCTGCGGAGTGACTTCTTGATAACCCTATACTATTGCATAAAGTACCGTCACATTGACATGATTTTCAGTAACTTCAGTGAAAGTGATTCACCTTCAATAAAAAATGTACAGAAATTGTTTACATTCACCATGTCAAGAAATTTAGGCTACATGAAATCAAATTTCTCTGGAATATTAAAGACCATCACTTGCCTTGAAACTGTGGGCATGAAATGGTGCAGTGCATCAACCATTGTGAAGGAAACTGAAACTGACTTATTGAGACACGGGGCAAATTAGCTGATGAGGTTAAGGAAAAATTATGTCATATGCTTGGAAAGAAATTCTGCATATACATTATTTTAAATTGTTGACATTCTTTGTAGCAAAGAAGCAGAAGTAAAAAATAGTTCAGAACTTTGTGCTAGTGATTTAGGTACCTTATTTCAAGTGTACCGCCATTATATAATGTGTTGTAAAAATAAGTTTCTCTTAGAATAAGGCTGTACCGCAGATCTTTCAAGTTTGACCATCTAAAACTGCATGTTACTATCTAGTGTAATTCTAGTGAAAATGATGTACGAATTATTTCATCTCTAACTATTACAAGTTTTTGTTTTAAGTTTTAGAGGTGATATTTTCAGAATTTTAGGCCATATTCTCATAATTTTTATAGTGTCAATGTTTGCCTGTTTGAAGAGCTTGTAGGTAATAAAAATCTGAGCCCTATACATCAACACCTCTACTCCTTCCCACATTGATTTGCATGTTTTCATTTAGACACAAGAGTCTATGGAATGTTGCATTCATTCACTCACAAGATCTATAAAGAATTATAGTCCAGTAACTCTTTGGGGGACACACATAAGGTAATAAAGTGAAGTCTTGACTCACTCCATTACTTATTTAGCACAAAGTTAAACCCAACAACTTTTCCAATAGGACAAAACTGTAAAATTTGAAAGATTTGAAGCTTTATCTCAAGGTATTGCACATAATTTGGTACTATTGAATATCGAGAGCATGGTGGTATTGGGATCCCATTCCTATACAAATGTATTAGGCAACTTGGAAGCTATGTTACATGTTTAAATATTGGTAAGAATGATTTCTTTGCACAAATAAATATAACTCACAAAACTTTCATAACATCCATAACAGCTTATTTACAGCAGGTACAACAGTTTGACATATTCATAAGGGTAATATAGCCTTTGCACAAGCAAGAAAACTGAAGTTTCTCTCTCATAGGCACTAAAAATATATTCATTTTACATTTTAGCTAAAATATATGCAATATTCTTAGAATCTCAGTGATAAATATTTATTTAATGGTATGCACAAATTCACTCCATTAATACTGCAATTGCAATAAATGCTGGATTACCCGGAATTAAATAGTTATGTGTTTGAATATCATGAGGAAAATATTAAATACTTCTTAAGCACTATTTAGACTAAGAAAAAGAAAGGAAAAGGAAATAAGTAAAAAGGAAAACATAAATTTTATCCATCATCAACATTTCAATTTTACCTAGACTAAATCACTAATTTTGGAACTGTTATGTAAATATGCTAACATAAACAAACAAAATTAAAATTGCACACTAGAACAAGTTCCCATCTAGCAAATATTCTTTCTTAAAATTATTTGTTTACCTTAGTTTTTTAATGTTAACTTGTTTTAATGAATGTTTATTTCCTTAAAAAATATATTTATTTGTATGTGCACCTTATGATCATTCTTAGCATAAGGTAGTTCATATGCACTTCAGAATTGCTATAAAAATAATAGTGCATTTCAAGGATATTCAATTCAGCATACACAGATACCTAGAATTTTTGTTTGTCAAATTTGGTACTAAGATACTAATGCTGTATCTCCAGTCAAGCTAGGATGCATGTGAATAGCATGATACATTTAAGTTTTGTTTTGGAAAGCCATAAATATAGATCAGTTGCCAATGGTTTAAGTTGTATCTAGAGTCAGTATGCACAGAAAACACAGAAACGATGTTACAATCACTTAATACTGATAATGGCATTTAGTGGGAGGGTATTGTACATCTATAACAGTATACTTAACTGTCAAAATTTAGATATTTGTATGATTTAATTGAGAGCATTTCTTGTAAACCAAGTGTGATGAAACACTAGCAAATGATGCAGCCTTTCTTTTATTAATATATTTTGATATGTCTAGATTCTAGCATTCTTATTCCTATTATATGGGTAGCTAAACAATCTTGCTTGTCTCTGGAATGCATGTTTCATAATCAGTGGCATATTCTGAAAATTTAACAAAGGCATGCAATATAAAACATAAAAATTATATAGGTTACACATGAATAACCCCAATCTTTACTATTCCAAGGAGATTTATGTTCCTGAGCAACAAATATGGTTTGCAGAGGAGCTTACACATTTCAGAGCTGCATAACTAAACTATATTTAGAGTATTACTAGATCCACTATAAGAAACACATGTGCACAGCATATGCAATTGATATGTGATATCTACTCATTTCAGTAAACTGATTGGTTGCTATTTGTAAATAACAGTGAAAATGTAGTACACTGCAATTAAATCATTAAACAGTTACATTAGCACATTTTAAAAGTAGTAACAAACAAAAGGTGATATCTAATTTTTACTCTCAGACTGAATGCCATGGTCAGGTGCCCATAACAGCTTTCACTGTGGTCAGGTACTTGGGGCTGTCTATAGCCTTTGTTTAACTCAAGTGTGTTTCTCATTTTAAGAAGAACATAAATGTATGCACAAAGTTCTTCATTTGTTCTCCATCTTTAATCCTTTGAAACTGAGAGTAGGTCTTTGTTTTTTAACCAACTCTGAATGAATGAATGTGATTAAAAGGGTTCTTTAAAGACATTTAATGTGGTATCACTTTTAGAACCACCCATAATCTTATTTTCAACAGCAAAATTCATTGAAATGCATTCAACAAACACTGTTTGCACCTTGAATGCACTGACATGCATGCATTTCCCCATATCTCAGTTGCTTTTATTATGTCATGATAACAGGCTATGTGGCCTCCTCAGCACCTTGCCCAGCAGTGGTGTATATAGTGGGCTATCAAAGCTATCACCAAAGCTCATATCTAAAGTAAACTAGAAATTAATAAGTAATAATTATAATAATTGTAATACCAGCCAGTTTCCCTCATGAAGAATTAGCGTGTCAGATGGAATATGTCTCATTCTCTACCATTGAACAGAGAGGAGAGTAGGGCTTCGGATGCTTGCTGCCGCAGCCTTCACTATGATGGGGAAAGAGAGAGGTGAGGTGGGAGAATGCAGGAATAAATATGCCAAGGCTTTGGAATTCCGTGTTGCTATACTCACACGAGCATCTTCAAAATGTGCCTTGTGAACACAACTGGCTCCATGGCAATAGCACATGGAGTTAAAAGCAAGAAGGAATGTGTTTTTAACTGTGCAATTGGTACGGTCCTCAGTACAATAAAACCTGCCTAAAATGGAACGCGATTGTTCCAGTAATATTTTTCCATTTTCATGGGTTTCCGACTTATAAGGGTTGTACATATTTTAGCAAAACAAAGTACAAAGAATATAATTGTATAGAATTAAACTGATGGAATAATTTAAAATAAAATTCTGTAAATAAAAAATTGGTTCAATTATATGTTTTGCTGTATTTTCAACTTACATGTCATACATAATTGCAGTTTCTCCATTAGCTTCTTTTCCCCCACATATCCGTCAAAGTGCACTGTCGCGACTTTTTCACAAGAGAATGCTCTAGATCTTCTTTGCATCAGCTCTAGGAGTTCTGGGACATTCTTGGAAGTTGCAAATTCCT
Organism: Tenodera sinensis; assembly: GCA_030765045.1. NCBI lineage: Eukaryota > Metazoa > Arthropoda > Insecta > Mantodea > Mantidae > Tenodera > Tenodera sinensis. The sequence goes on from CM060966.1 coordinate 50,022,729, forward strand.
GAAGGTCACTCACAGCAGATAATGCTTCTCTAAAAGTGCATATTTTTGGCTCCCTTTCATTGGCTTCATCATTGTCATCATCATCGTCCATTCCTCCACATGACTCTACAATTGCTGATGATCGTCTTCAGTCATGGCAAATTCGTTATCAAAGCATATAACCATGTATTGAGCATAATGAAAATCCTCTTAGGTTATTTATGGAAATGGTTCAGGAAAAAAACTATTCCGTTTTTGCGTTAGACAGTTTTCCATTTTAGAGTGTCATTTAATATAGGAAATACCTCCATTCTGAGATTTATTTTCTGGTTGTTCAGGTTTCTGGTATATAGGGTGTTCGGTTTAGTCAGGTTTTACTGTATTATTTATTTCATAGTGTATGTGTACCAAGACAGTTGCTACTGCTAATGCTTCAAAGTGGATGGACAATGTGTAGTAAAACCATTAGTGAAATGACCATACTCGCAGTTGAAATACAAGGATAAATTAGTGATAGTGAAACAAAGAAGACCTACTTCAGTTCTTCCACACTTGCAGTGTGAGCAGAAGCAAAAGAAATAAGAACACTTACAAAAGGTATTTTAATATCAACAATTATGATAAGTATGTGTGGCTGACTGGTTCATGCCAATTAAATAAACATTATTGCTGGCCATGCTTGTTGTTTGCAACCAAGAAAACACCCTGCAATAAAGCGAGTTTTGCAAATTTAGTGTGTTTAATCCCAGCTTTGGATAAACATAAAAGATCAACAATAAAATCTTTTACAGCTTTAAAAACTTCCAACACTCAATGGAGAGACCATTCATTGAACTATCAGAAATTTTTTTTTGACCATATGCATAATGAAAGGGTTAAAGAAAATAGAAATGTATTGAGCAGATTGATTGATGCAGTTCTTATGCTTCCCAATCTCTGAATTTTATTAAGGAAACCAAGTAATTTTTTGTTTCTCTCAATCGTTTACCTGCTTTTTTCCCAAATTCTACTTCACACATTTCAAATTACAAGTTGTATACATGGGCATCGCAAACGGGGGTCAAGGGGGCGGCTGCGGCCCCCCCTTGGAAGTTGGTGAACTTAATGTGCAATCAATTACTGACTATTCAACTATTATTTTAATTAAGAACAATTGTTATTTAGCATAAATCAATACGGTTATTTCAACAAATATAAATTTTGACAATAAAATAATGAATTAATAATATCTGATTGCAAACTTCCAACATGTGGCCCCCCCTGGAGAAAAGTCTGCCGACGCTCATGGTTGTATACTGGAAGATCACAATTTATCTTTCCATGTAGTGTAGTGCAAATCATAATGTATACTGTATTCATACTACATTTTATTTATCTTTGACCTCTCTAGTAAGATAATGCTAACAAAAGCTGTGTATATTTAAGCTAAATGAAGCTAAACATTGGAATGAAGGAAAAATGAAGTTTAAAAATAAATACAAGCATATAAGAACAAAAAATAGCATGGGCCTACTAGGCCCTACATGATAACAGTGTTGTACCAGGGTGCACACCTAACGGAAGGTTAATCAATAACCCCTTATTGCATAGATCTGGTAGGCATAGTGATAGCCCAAGTCACAGTCCAGCATACACCACTGTGGCCTGGGTTGTTAGAAGAACTAATAAGCAATCATCCACACAAGCTATTCAGCCTTGTAAACACTGTGTCATGTGCTTCACTTTCCAAAACAGCTCTAGGACAAATTCAGACCAAACAATTACAGACCAATCAGTCTACTAAACATCCTAGGCAAATTACTAGAAACAGTAATCTATAAGTGACTAAATACATTCCTCAGCAAGCATAATGTCTTATGTCAGAGCAATTTTGTTTTAGAGCAAAACACTCAATAAATTACAAATTACTTAGAGCAACAGAGAGCATATCATATGCCTTCAACATTAGAAACATTTTATATAAATGACATGCCAACAGCCATCAACACTACATGTTGCATATGTGACCATACCACAGTAATAGTACAATTGCGCAAAACTCAAGTTATACATAGGAGACTTCAGAATACATTGGAACACTGGCTCACCCTAAAAGCCAGGCAATAATTATCACTAAGCAAAGAAATCACTGCAATTCCTGATGTAGCCTTGGACCTTTGCTTCTGTTCAGGCAGGAGATTAAATGGACCAACACAGTAACATGGCTAGGGGTAAAAATGGATCAAGTTCGAATATGGAAAAAACATTTCTTCCTGTTAAGGAACAAGGCCAACGGCCAACTGGGTAAGCTATACCTCCAAATATACCTTAACAACACACTAAATATGAGCAAGGACTGATATATACCCATAATTACCTATGCTGCACTGGTATGGGGATGCACAACTGTGATGATATACGAGAATCCCTAGACAACCTCCTACAAGACTAACACAACAAAAACAGCATAGAGCACATGACTTTCAACAACTCACCTGACCTCTTACTGTTACAGGCAAACTAGTCCTTCTAGTAGCCTTCGAAGATCTCAAGCAATCCAGCCAACACAGACCCAGGAGGTGGAGGCCTCGTCATGTGTCACAGTCATGCAGCTGCACCACAATGGTTTGGCTGCTTATCTGTGTAGGCACAATTATAAATGACAAGGACACAGACTTAGATCTGACAAGTAAGGAATTCTTGCAACAATTAGGATAATGGTGATATCCAGGAAATTTTCACCTGGGGTACTCGCCAAACATGATGTCCTGACATCCAGCGATAAATGCCAAAAATGCTAATGCTTCGTAGGTTAAGGTGTGTCCTAATGTAGCTAATGTAGACACATGACACATTTTAATACACTAACAATTGCAAGAATCTTTAGGCGATTAACGTTCCAGAATTGCTCAGGGCATTTGTCATGTACAATCCAGGTAACACTTGAACAATTATTCATTGGCAATGATGTTTGCTTGTTTATTAGGTATTTGTGTAACTTCTGGTTTGTTTACAATGGGTTTGCTTTATAAAAATTAAAATATTCATACACACATTTACACTGTCACTTGTACTTCCGGGCTTTTGGGAGGATAGGGAGTAATCCTGGGTAAAGAAAAATTCCCATCCTCCAGCTGCAAATTGAACCTGGGACCTCTGTATTTAGAAGCTCCATAAGTTAAAGCAGTGACTACCTTTATCCTGTTATGCTCTAGAAAGCCTTCAGTCAAAAGAAAGAAAAAAGAACTTGCATTTTAGTGCTTGAATATGACTATCATAGTCTAGTATTGAACAATTACACAATTTAGAGAATGGCTATTATTTTTAGTAGCTTTTAATTTTATTTACTTGCTCAAATTTTTTTTATAAAATAATACCTAATACATTGATAACAAATAATGAAACATGGTTTAGTCTCAATAATCTGAGGTAAGGAGGGTGACGGTACCTAGGAATTGGGATAACTCAGACTATACAGGGTAAGGAAATATCATGAAAGACAAATTGGAACTAATAAAGCTCAAGGTAAAGTTGTTTATTGTAAGGTTTTAAAGTGTGTCTGTTTTGTCTTGAAAGAAATTAAAGTACATACATTTTGGAGTTATTTTTTGAGGAAGTCTTTAAGCGTCTTCTGCTTAAGAATGCAGCATTGGTTTTGCATGGTAATATCACACCACTACTGCAGTAAAACAGAATTGCTTCTGGATACTCTTCCACATAGTGCAATGCTGCCTCCAATGCAGCAAAACCTCACTATAACTTAACTTTGGTACTCTTATGTTCTTCCTTCTCACTTCCTTCAGTTGGTTCATTCAACATTTCAACAAAGTATGTAATAAAGGCATCAGATATAAACTAGTTTGCAGTTAAATAAAAATTGGTCAACATTTTTTTACAACAAAAGTATGTAATTAATGTATCAGATGTTAAAAAAGAAAAAGTCATGTCTTCAAGTAGCAGAGTTAATGGAGGCTTGGATTTGTATCATTTGGATTTACGAGACTGTACTAATGCTAACAGTCTTTTAAAACACACAACCTTTTTCTGATAATAGATGATGAGACATTTTGTTGTTTCCTTTAATAAATTACAGTACTGTTTAAGACTCAAATATTTTTGTTGTGTTTCCAGCTTCCTTTTTTTTCCTGTCTGTAGTATCTACAGGCATATACAAAACATTTAGATTGCTTTTCAGCACTTTTTTATGTACAATTGCCTTCCATTTTCCATTAGAAAGTACCACATTATATCTATTATTCCTGCAAAATAAAGGTAAGGTAAATAGCCATAAAGCAATGGAATATTAAATTGCATAATGAGATGGATGAAATTATCAGAGATGAAGGCTGTAACAGTTCTTGCTGCTGAATAAAATTGTAATAGTACATGCTCATTTGGTCTTTAACATTACCACTATATAAACCTGTACGAGGGTGACACTGAAAATTTTTAGGATGTCATGTTTCTAAAAGCAAATGAAATTTGTTTATATGTAACAGCTTCTTTCTAATGTTTTGTGAGTTAATTGCTGCGTAACTTGTGTGATTTGCTCTAATTGCTAGTTATCATTTAAAGATTTTGTGTTCAACCAAAAATAAATTTGACTAGAAAACATTTATGGGCTTGATGTTTTATGATTTTAAATCATTAACAGCTAAGTAATGTGAAGATTGACTTAAAAACATATTTTGTGAAGAAGACCCATCTAAGGCAGCAATTTATAATTGATACAAATTCAAAAGAGATTGTTTTCCTCTTAGTGATGAAATTTGTGAAGGATGCCTAAGAACTAACGTTAGTGACAAAATTATTGCATTGTTTGAGCAATGCTTGAAGAAGATAGGCAGACATCTTATGGGTTTATTCAGGCAATATTGGGCATTGATATGAGTCAAATCCAAAATATTTTGCATCAACAGCTAACGTGAGAAAACTTTGCCATCAATAGATATCTGACCAAAAACAGCAACACATTGATTGGTGCAGAAAAACTCTGGAAAAATCACAAGGTAGCACCTCAAATTTAGTTTGGAATATCATTACTGGTGATGAATTTTGGATTTATTGTTATGATTCTGAAAAGAAAAGTCAACTGGGTTAACGGCCTTTGGAACAGAGACTAAACCTACAAGTCCGACAAATTTGCAGTGCTGGTAAGAGGATGGTTGCTAGTTTTTTTATAACAGGACATATTTCTACTATAGCATTAGAAATAGCTGTACTGTTACTGCTGATTGGTATACAAACGTCTGTTTACCATAAGTTTTTCATATTTTGTGAAAAATTCCCCAAAGGTAAAATAATTTTACATAATGAAAATGCATTCAGCAAAACTAACAACTGAGTATCTGGATGCCCTAGAGGTCAACACCATGGGCCCTCCACCATACAGCCCCAACCTGGTATTCTGTGATTTCTTTTTGTTTCCAAAATTTTAGGATAAAATGTGTGGAGTGACCTTTTTGGCATCAGATGAAGCACTGGAATATTATAAAAACCTTGTTTCTGAAGTGCCTCCGAAAGAGTGGCATCATTGCTTTAAGGGCTGATGTCATTGAATGCAAATTTACAAGGGAGTATTTTGAATAAAAATAAAATAATTTAAATATGTTTAAACAAATTCTTATTTGACTTTCTCAAAATGTTCAGTATCACACTTGTACTGGTCCTAAATTAAAATGAAGATTCATTGGAACAAACCTCCTAATAATTCCATTTCCTACCAAGTGGAATTCCTTTATATTTTTTTATTCCTTTCTCTTTGATTGGCCAGCATATCAATATCAAGCCACTGTAATGACACTGGTGGCTGTTGGGACATTGTGATACATTTGTTCAGACTATAGGGCGATAAAGGCACATTACCTGTAGTCTGAGAATTACACTCCAGATCCACAACCTTCTTATTTGTTCCAACTTTGGCAATAGCACTTCGCTTGCAGCTCAAGGCCAAAAAGTTGTGACTTGAAACTCTAGACCAATGAGAGTCCTTGATCCCATTGATCATAGAAGGTTCATATCATATATAGTATTCGTTCCGTAACCTCCTCATGAATATTGGCTGGTCATCATCTAGCTCAGGACCATCAACATCTGCAGATCTGGTTATGCCTCCATCTTTGCATGTAAGCCAATAGGTGTCCATTAACCCTTTACCCTGCAATGAAAGCATTCCTTGAATAGCTTACAGCCTACATGAATTCTCAAGAGTTATTTTTATCATGTATATCATCATTGATGTCTGATTATGTGAACACATTATTATCTCTTAAAAGCTAGAATATTGTGCAGTTTATTAATTCACAATAATAAGCTGCAAATTACTGCAGCACCTGTGAAAGCGTATTATTGTTTTTTTTTTTTTCTTGTTACGTTTACCTCCCAACTTCCTGTAATACAATAAACTGTCGATAAAGGCTTATATTATTGCATCACACAAACATGCCAGTGTAAGCAATTCTAATGCTAACAATGTGATCCTAAAGTCAAGCAATCTATTTATAGACTGCTGGGCACAAGTGTTATCTCATGTCAGCACCTGGAAACTCTTACTTGATGCAATGCTAGCAAGATTCTTACTTCTGTAACAGTATGCAAGCATCTGCCACTTGTGTTGTCTTCTACAGTTTTTCTGTTTGAAACAGTGAACTGGTGTTCAACAGTATTCTGTATTGTATTCTTTGAAGTGATGATAATATGTAAGCACATGGATTCCTAAAGTACATGTCTTAAAGGTATTAGTTCTGGGGATAAGTTTGCAATTCTGAGCTAACAAAAAATGCAAACCATAATATGCGAGTCCATTGGTTACTTCAATTTTGTTTTTCATTATTTTTAGACTCCATTCAGAGATATGGTATAGAACAATTTTGACACCATATTCAAAGGAGTTATGCTGGTTATTATAAGTGACAATAACTTTTCCAATGAAATTAATGATGCTTGTGATACAATTGATGTGATTCTTCCTCCTGATCCAGACAGTCTCACTGATGAAGATGAAGCACTACAGGTATGGTAAATATAAATGATGTTTCTGGCCCAGTTGAGGTGCATTTCACTGCCTCTGAAAAGAGTGATATACAGAAACGAATGACTCTAGATTTGAAAAGTCAACCAAAAAGAGAAAACTTTGCAACTAACCAACAAAATACAAAAATGTGCTTCTGAGTACACAAAAAATTCCAGAAAATGATCATGCTTCAAATGAAAAATGGGAAGAAATGAAAACAAGTTTGAAGGATTGCACGCCACTTGAGATTCTGCAAAAATGTGATGTAACAGTCTGCCACAGATGTTTTGAACCTTACCAAGGTTGATAAAAAGCCTTTACCACTCCAAATGTTTCAGTAAATATGTGGTTAGGGTGTAAATTACCTGTAATTGCTTCAAAAAATAAAGTTTAATTATAAAACACATGAACTTGATAGAAGAATACTCGTTCATTATTATGGTATGTTTTGATACCTTAACGCCCAGTGGTCTATATCTAGAGCAGGTGATTATGGGCCACTGGATGAATAAAAAGGTAAACAAAATATATTATTGACATACTGTATGCTGAACTAATACACTACATACTTTTTTTCTTTCAATTTTTGAAAAAAAAAGAAGTTCTGCGATAGTGGGTTAAATAGGCTTACATAAACCTACCAAACCCCGGTGCGACAGCCCGCAAGGGGCCAAGGCCTACCGCCCAGCCGCTGCCTCCCCCACCTCTGCCCACTACAGGCATCATTGGTGAGGTGCAGTACTGGAGGGTGGGACGTGGTCAGCACCCCGAGCCCTCCCGGCCAGTTATGCGGTCTTCTAGACCTGGGGCTAATACTTCTCCATCAAGTAGCTCCTCAATTAGTCCTCCCGGGACCTAACGAGGCTGAGTGCACCCCGTGCCAGACCTCCCAGAGGGGATAAAATCCCCATGCTGATACCGGGGATTGAACCTGGGTCCTCCGAGCCAGAGGCAAGCGCGCTACCAAATAGGCTTACATCCTGGTGTTCAAACAATTTAATATCTGTTGTTGTTGTTAGCTAATGCTGGATTTCTGACAATGAAGTCATTAATCCTCTTGCTCTCCAATATTTTTCACCGATGGATGGGGCACTAGAAGTGGCCGGGCATATTTGAAGGTGGTCTCGATCCTAAAAGAGACTTAGCAGTAAATGTAACCGCTTTTTAGAGAGCACCATATTTTTATGCTTTGGCGGTCACATCGCTCTCTCACAAGCCCCAGAATGTCTGGAGGACCGCACCTGTCGTTGGTTTACGGGTCTCACCGACCTGACCAGGAGAGTTATCAAAATAAATTCACCGACTATATCCTCTGATTACCAATCAGAGGACGTATTACATGCCATGACAGGTCAGCATATTAGGGGTTAAGGTTTTATAGAGAAATTAGAGAAATGGAGAGGTTGGAAAAATAAAGACTCCCTAGCCCTCAGGAACCCTAATGGCATCGGGGTCGGAAGAGAACAAGAGATGACCAAGGTAAGGTCAGATAGAAAAGTTACAGTGAGGAGCAAAACATCAGTAAGTGGAAGTAATGTTCTGCTCAGCTTGGGTACCTTGTGGTTGCCATTCACATATCCCCTAGACGGAGACCCCTGAGTAAATATGTAATTATATGAAAGTATGAAAAATGGTGTATTAGATAAATTGAAGCAAAAAAAAAATGACAATGTTCATAAATATTATTTGACAAATAATAATGAATATTTTAGGTCAACCCTTTGGAGTACTTTAAACAACTGAGATGTACAAAGTATGGGGAAACAACTATTCAATAAGTTACCTAAATAGATAAAAGAAAATAAAGATAACAAATGCATATTAAAATTGGTAAAAAGCATTTACTAGATAATGCTTTCTATAGTTTAGAAGAGTATAAATTAAGAAATATAATGTAAATAAAGTAGGTAGGTGTATGTAAATCTATGTATTACTCACATGTAAACACAGCTAAAAGTAGCTTCCAACTTTTCTCTTTACTGAAGAAACCAGTTGATATCCATTTGTCATATGGAAATATTAACTTAAGAACTGGTCAGGCTAAATACCTGGAGGTGATTTTCAACAAAAAACTAACTTGGAGAAAGCTCATTGAAAGCATTAGTAAAAAAGTATCTGATAGGTTCAAAACCTGTAGTGGACAGAGGTGGGGACGCAGTGGCCAGGTGGTAAGCCTTGGCCCTTCATGGACTGTTGTGCTGGGGTTTAGTAAGTTTTGGATAGGTTCAAAGTATTAAAAAGACTTGCTGGTAAAAAGTGGGTTTGTTCTAAGGAAACATTAAATATAACCTATAATATGTACATTAAACGCATATTAAAATATTGTGGAGAAGTGCTTATAACTTCATCATCTTCAAGCAGAAAAATCCTTAAACAAACCCAAACTCAAGCACTATGATTAATAAGTGGTGCCATTAAAACACCTGCAATTGAAGCTTTATTAACTGTTACACACAACAAACCCATCATGACAAAACTTCAAATAACTTATGAGTAATTAGTAACCAGATTTTAAGAAATGGTACAACTTCGAAAATTCTACACAGCATATGAAAACACAGATTGGATTTATAGTCAGCTCAAAACTCGAAAAAGTTGTTAGAATATACATCTGAAACAGAATATTTTCCTTCTTGTTATAATTCAATTAATAAAATTGGACTATCGACTTCATCTTAATGAAATATTTAATAAAAGTGATGTTAATCCTGTTCAAGCCAAAGCTTTTACCCTTAAAACCATCAATACAACATACCCTGAGTGAGTGGATTCATATCAATACTGATGGTCCTCTTATGGATTACAAAGAAGGAGCTGGAGCAGGTGTATTTTGTACATTCTTTTCCTTTTATAAAAAGTGGGGAAATATACAGCCAATTTTGATGGTGAAATTGATGCTATACCAGGTGGAAGGGAAGTCATTACATTAATTTAAACCAGTGGTAGATCTTGATATTTTGAACACATTTTGTGTCTTATATTTTTGTTTCTGACCATTTCCTATGGAGATGCTTTAGTTTTATCGAAAATAAGCTGGCAACACTGCAGATAGTGTGGGTGTCACTTTCAATAAGTCAGTGCATAAACAAACAATGTCTTGAGAACATAAACACCTACCCTGCCATGTCCTTCTATGTTTACTGTGCGAGTGTAGGCCAATCACGAGCGTTATCTCCCAAAACATTACTCAAAAGCAAAAGTGCCCGACCTGTTTACATCCGGAAACCAGGTCAATTTCCTGACCAACCTAAACGCTATGTTATTGACTTATTTCACATCTGAAAGAGTTGCTTGAAGTATTCCTTCATGTCTTTTAAGTGATTAACTATTGCAAAACCCTGCGTGATGTCTCATAATTACTACCGAAGTTATTTCAGAAATAAGTTACTCTACGCAAGTTACAAGTAACAAACTGTTATCTTCATCTTGTGGAATTATGCATCCAATTTAGATAAAAAAACATTTATTTTTGCAAAATCGGCTGATCAAAGAACAAAATGCAATTGGACTTTTTATTTGTAATGCTTCTATGAAGCACATATCAGAAGGAATGTAATGACTCCCATTCCATCCTATATATACATAACTTCAAAATTTACTTCTATGGTTACATGAATGCAAAAATATAGTTATTCTGTCTGATTCTAAAGTTGCCCTCCAAGCTATCAGTTCTACTACTTGGCCCAAAATGATGAAGATCAAAGAAATACATGATATGATCGAACAAATATGGAACCCACATAAAAATATAGTTTTACAGTGTATTTCTGCACACTGTGGTGTTTTTGGAAATTAAATGACTGATATTTTAGCAAAGAACAGATCTAAAATCAATTTAGTGATAAAACAAAATTTCTCCTATGAATCAATTAAAAAATTGTGAAAAGAAAAATAACTAAATTATAACCAACACTTCAAAATCAACAATCAAAATGGAAGAAAATTTTGGATGATCCATCAATATTTTCTGATTTGCCAAGAAAATCCTCTGCTATTGGGAAGCAAGAAGAAAAATGATTTTATTATTAACTCCTGAGCATTAGACACACACATATTTTGTGTAGTAAGATTTTGTCTGTCTCTTATGGTTTACCAGTTATGCAAAAGGAAGAGGACTTCTGAGAACATTCCCAAACAATTCAAGATATACGTTTCATATGGTATAAAAATATTTAACTATTTGGTATCTATTTTAATCAAAATCATTAGAACCATTTTAAGTATTCCTAAATAACAATTTTGAGATGTTCTATGCAAAGGGTAGTTGGGGGAGGGGGATTTTCTTCAAAATCTTCATGTGATATCTTTGAAGGATGCTTAACTTAGATACCAGGATTGGTATTTAACTAACTTTCCATTTTTGAATAACACTGTTGACAACGCAGACACATACAGAGACTTTTTTCTAGAAGTGCTCTTTGATTCAGGAAGCCTCAATGTATGTATTTCCAGTGAAACCTTGGTATTGAATTTACTGTAGTAGAGAAGTAACAATGCAGTAGAATTAGTAACATTTATTGGTATGCATTGATATTTTGGAAAATAGTCTTATAAAGCACACATTTTTAGAAAGATCTTGAAAAGTACTCCAAAATTTGAATTGAATTTCAACTTATATCTTAAGTTATGAATTCACTTGAACAAGATTTTAAATGTATTATTAAATTTTCTTGAATCTCATATAGCATTTTAAATTTAAAAGTTCAGTGGTTTGTGGGGTGCTTTGTATGTAAGTGATGGACAAATAGAAAGACAAACTGTTACTAATAACTACTTATATTTGTATGAGTATGCAGATGACATGGTACTGACCGCCAGCCAGCAAGAAGTATAACTGGTTCCAACAGAGTGGCAGACGGATGGAACAACTTGTGTCTCAATGACAAAAAGAGAGTCAAAATTACATTCAGAAAGGTAGATTAGTGGCAACCTTGGTCCATAAAGGCTGGTCAGTACCGCACTTAGAACTCTAGACACAGGGACAGTATTCACAACGCACATCAAGAAGAGAGTGAATGCTGCAATGAGACTCATGAGTAGAGCCCAGATTTTTATTTAATATCAAGGTGCGAAATATGTACACATTTATGTAACAAAAACATCAAAATATGTAACGAAATATGTAATATCAACAAAATATGTTGTTGTTGTTGTTAGCTAATGCTGGATTTCTGACAATGAAGTCATTAATCCTCTTGCTCTCCAATATTTTTCACTGATGGATGGGGCACTAGAAGTGGCCGGGCATATTTGAAGGTGGTCTCGATCCATTTCCTCTTGCAGATCACATAGAGGACAGAGTGGTGAAGAATATATCCCAATTCTGTTTAAATGTTTTGCCAGACAATCATGTCCTGTAATCAACCTGAAGGTTGCAACTGCTGTTTTTCGAGGATACTCAGGAATCACTGTTTGAATGTTTGGTAGTTCCCATCTTTTATTCTTTGATTTTTCATAGTAATATTTTGCAATAATTTTTTTGATTTCAGAGTTGACTAATCTTTTAGCTGCATAAAATGGTAAATTAACTATAGATTTCTGTACACCGCTGGTACCCTTTTTTGCAAGAAAATCAGCTTTGTCATTACCACTCAGTCCACAGTGTGCCGGTATCCATTGGAAGACTAGGTGCTTTTGAAGTGCTGTTAGATGGCTAAGCATCTTCCAACATTCCATAATAGTTTGGTTTTTTGGTGACAACTTGGAAGTAATTGCTATAATTGCTGCCCTGGAATCTGAGAGAATAACTGCTTGCTGAAAATGTGAAATTCTGTACAAAAGATTTTGTTGTTGTTGTTGTTTTCTAGTGCCTTGCATCTGGCAATGAAGCCATTAGCATTCGTGCTTTCCAATACTTTTGAACTGTAGTTTCTTCTGATCTTAATGCTTCACAGGTCTTCAAGTGTTCTTCATTCATATGGCTTTCATGTAACTGTTTTCTTAACGGGCACCAGTTTTACAAAAGATTTTGTAGGGCCATTCGAATTGCTTCAATTTCTCCATCAAAGTTAGTAGTTCCATAACTTAAAGATTTGTAATAGGAAAAGAGGTGACATGTGACTCCAGCACCTGCTCCATCTTTGTTTGATATAAATGATCCATCAGTATAAATATGGAGCCACTCATGTTCTGGAAATCTAGTATGGATTGTCTCTAATGCCAATAATTTTAGAACACTAGTTGGAGTATCACTTTTTTTAACTTCTTCTGTCAGGTGTAAATAATATGTGATGTCTAATGTATGTGTTGGATTGACTTTAGATATAAAGTTTTCCTTTGAATTAGGAAGGTGTACATCCTTCTTGATATCTTGAATTTTGGAAAGAAAGCTCTCCTGAGTCTTTAGTGTATGTGTAAAATTTCTCTTGTGCCATGTATTGAATGGGAGTCTGATCAACTTTTCGTGTTGAATAAGAGCCGCTTTTTCTATTTCATATTCAATGGGGTATTGGTTGGTTAGTATTTCCATAGCTGCTATTGGTGTGGTTTTGATAGCACCTGTAATTAATCTCAGACTTTGGTTTTGAAAGATTTGAATTTTTTTTGTGTTTGCTGTTACAAGAACTTCGCTGCAGTAAGTAAACA